>CP130737.1:16311085-16631085 GCA_030553155.1 Nippostrongylus brasiliensis
CCAGTTGCACAGTTGTGCATTCTCGTGACGTTTTATGCTTGAAGTACGACAGTCGGATGTATTTCTGTGGTTTTCGGACTTCAGTAATAAAAAACATTGGTTGAATGGTCAATTTAAATGTGGAAAGGCCAAGTATACGAGTGATTCTTCTCTTCGTGATGGCATTTCGATTATTTGGTTTTATCTGACATAGGGTTGGTCTGTTGAACTGTTTTGCCAAATAGAGACAAGAATAAGGGAAATTTTTGCTCGATCAATGACGAACTGATGTTGAAAAACGGCAGCATATCACGTTGAAAGCGAAACTCTTCGTTTTGGTCTCAAAAATCTGTGCGTTTGATCGCAGTGATTGAAAAATTGCAATTGTGCACATTAATTGACCAACATGTTTTCCACCGTCGTGCACGTTGTACACAGGCCGTGGAACATAACCGGAAACTATTGTTTCGAAATATTTGTGTAATAGGTACTCAATGCGCGCTTCTTTTGGGACAATCTGTGATTTCATCAAGACATGTGCCATTTCCTAGGGATAAACCAATGCTTCTTGACAGTTGAGTTAGAGCTCTTGATTAACTCCTTCACCCTCGCCATATCATCAGCTAATGTCGCGTTCTACCGTGCTATTCGTCTATCGTACGTTTCATGACTTGTAGTTATCCCAGTGTAGACTAGTAGTGTGAAGTGTCCAAGCATTCTTAGAATAAGTGTGCTCGATGCATTTCGATTCTTAATCGTTGTTTTTGAAGTTGTCTCTACAGCTTTTTTGATTATTTCTACGGTGTGGTTCCGGTCCATCTCCTGAGTAAATAAATAAAGTAAACAAGGTGCAGTTGAGCTCAGATGAGTTTTTATGCCACAGCTCCTCATTTGGTTCATGTTGTCTCCTCTTCTTGAATGTTGTTCGTTTATCTCATTATTCAACCTTATGCATTTCTGATTTCAATTTTATTTGGTTTCTGTGATTTTTTCTGGGTCTCAATTGACGTTCGTCCTTCTGTCACATGCAGCGAACGCGTCGCGCTGCAACAAACGTCGCGCAATCCAAAAGTTTGCTTTTGTACTTTTGCAAGCCCAGTTGTGTCCCTATTTTGTGGTCCATTTCTCGTCGCTTTAATTAATCAGCTTGTGTTCACAGCATGGGCGATGACGTCAACAGCGAAAGTACAAGTACCATTGGCGATGACTGGTGAGTTCGTAATGCTTTCCTATTGATCATTTTCTTCATTTTTCTTTCATGGATGCAATTTCAGACTCATAAGCGGTGCAATTGTGGTTGAACACCTTGTAAGGTTTTATCTTAACAGGGTGAAGGAGAGCGATCTGTCGATATCGTCTCTGCCGATGGATTGTCATAAGGAGATGGCGTCGAATTCAAGCATTGTTTCGTCTGCAAGCGACCTTGAAGGCAAGAAAATGCTTTGGGTGGTTAGTTGCTCTTTTTCATTCTCTCCTTTTTCTTTTATTTGTTTATCTCTGTGGTTTCTTTTGTTTTATTCTCTTTAATTTCTTTTGTTGTCAGCGCCTTCTTGGAGTACTTAACCGTCCAAATCCACTTGATGATTGGGATCAGCTGTACAACTTGAACAATCAAGTTGGACTCAGAAATGGTGAGTCTACTCTGTTGTCACTCTTTCGATAACAGTCATTTAGTATTGTACACTTTTTTCGTTGCAAAACATATGTAAGGTTCAGTTGGGCGCTGTCAGATGATTGTTGGGGAACATTTTCTTCCGTTTTTGAGAAGCCGTTGATAATAAAATAGAATATGTTTGTAATAATTCAAACAGTTTCACACGAAAATAGACCTGATTTGTGGATGCTGACGACACCTCGTGATAGGGATGATTTGGCGGATGGTTTCTTCAAATCCATCGCGTTTATATCAAAACCTGGTGTCACTGATATCAGTATTTAATTGTAAAGTTGTTGGACAGAATTTCGCTTCGAAATCAGCGGTGGGTTGATTTGTTCCTGGCGCTTCTGCTCTTACGGTCTTTTGGGGTGCTGAAGTTATAACTAAAATTATTGTTTAAATTCCGCTTTCAGTTTAATGTTCAACCTTCATCTGGTCACGAATGCAGAGAAGTTTCTAAAATCGATGTGATGGTTTGGGTTTTTTTCTCAAACCGTTCCGACAGCCTTTGATAGGATTATGATGTTTAGTTCAAGTCAAATATTACTTTTTTTCTGATGCGGTACCACTGGCACTGTTGCAGATTGTCGTAAGCTCGCAAAATTGCTCGATAACGAAAAATCCGTACCGGAGCTTGAGTCGTTCATGACATTGTATTGCAAAAAGCGTAATGTCGACTACCGGAAAGATAGCGGATGGATTGTGGTATGTTGAGTTTCCCATTCTTTCTGAGCTTTGCAATTAAATCCTTTTTAGTCCCCCAGCTGAACTATTAAGCTTCTATTCCAGGTGTTGGAGAAAATCTCAAAATTCGACTTGCCTCCTGAACACCTTTTCAACGTGTTCTTTGCGTTCACAACCAAATACATTCCGAAGTAAGTGTATTACATGCTAAATTTTTTGGCTTGTTACTTTTTTGTGTGTTTCCACATGGTGAAATTACCTTCTTAGCGATTGAAATGGCGCTGTTCGTATTCTTGATCTCTGTTATTTTATTTTGCTCATTTTTTCATTTTCATTTCACTCAACTTTTGTTTGAATCGTGGTGCGTTGTTATTTTACTTATATCGAATGATTGCCAATATGAGTGGAACGGCAACACGTTACAGCCAATAAAGGAAATCTTCATGAAAACTATCTCGTACGGCTGTTCAGGGTCACTCTGGGTTTTAACAGTCCACGAGTGCAAAATTTGGTATCTTTTCTTTTTTTACCAATTCATGAAGAAAGCATTACGGTTTCGTTCCATGGCAGAAAATTATAAGGAATCTAGAGAGCAATCAATTCTGATTTTAAGAATGACCTATTCATATTAGCTGTATGCGAGTCGCATTGATTTGCTCCACTGCTACCATAATGTTTCTCTATTCTTCCGCTTTTTATGGTGAATGTAATCCACACGTGAAAACTCATATTTATTTCAGGGAGACAAAAGATGGCGCTCAGATCTATGACTTATTTCGCCTCATTCTGCAGTATCACGACCCCCAAGTTAGGTATGTTGCATTACACTCCATACCCTTATGCTTGCTCTCGTTATTTTTCTTACATTTACCTTCCTTTCTGTGTCGCTACTGTCGGAGTGCTAACATATTGCGCGAAAGTAAATTTTTATAATTTTCCTTTAGTCAAAGGGCTGATCGCTCAGTCGCGCGCAAAAATTGCATTAAGTTATGGAAAATAGATTTTGATTTATTTGTCAGTACAAAAAGAATGTGTGACTGCTAATCAAAAGAAAGCGCACCAAGAGAACGCTAACTGCTGTTGAAAATGCCAACATGAAGCAAGGCTTCTCAATCACCGTTCATTGTAAATTTAAAGGTGTGATACTGAATAATAAGCATGAGGTTATTATGGTTAGAAACCGTGGTAAAACATTTATGTTAATCGTTTTCAGTTCTCACTTGGACTCACTGAAGTGTGCCCCGTATTCGTACGCAAACCAGTGGTTCTCCACCGTTCTAGCATCTAGTGTGGATGACGCGGCCTGTAGAGTGCTGTGGGAGTTGTATATAGAAAAGGTTTTGTTACTTTCTGGTTTATTTGTTGTTTTTCTGGTAAGCACGTTGATTGTTAAACAGTTTTTCTTAAGGGTGATCCTTTCCTGATTTTCTACATGGCGTTAGTTCTTATTATCAATAGCAGAGATAAGGTGCTTGAAATCGATTTCGATCGACGGTGGGTTCGACCTTTTTCACATTTTTTTTTCTCTAGCAATAGTGTCTATGTCGCTACTTGGTGCAGCGGTGAGGACCGTTATATTATCCTTTGCACGGTAGAGCGCTCTGTCCTCATTGTGCTCACCAAACACTCCGGTTTCTTCGGATCTGGTAAATTCTCACCAGACTTGTCTGGGAAACTGAAGGCACTGAGGTGAACAGCGACCTAGCCTTTGGAAGTCTTTCTATAGATTGACTTATACACATTTCTTTACCATTCTGAGTTTACGCATTCACCATTTCTTCACCACTCTGATTAAAAGACGAGTACGTGGCGCGTCCTTCGCGGGCTGATCAATGCCGAAAATTCTACCTTTGCATTAATTGATCGTTATTTAGTGCTGATGCTGTAAGCGTATTGTCTCAGCTGCCGTCGCAGCTGACCGTCGACGATGTTCCTGACTTTGTCCAGTTATCGGCGTATTACGCCGATCGAACTCCTCAGTGTATTCGCGAGGTTTGTGGATATTTTCCTACATTGTATTACACCATTATAGGTGCCCGTGTCACGGATTTCATTATAGGTGCCCGTGTCACGGATTTGTGCACGGATTTCTCTCTGTTATTTTCCCTTTATAAGATAGCAAATACCAGTTGTGGAGGTGTTGTATCGTGACGGTCCTTTTATTCTATTGATGTAATGGGAGAACGCGATTAGAGGACGTGGCGATGCGTCCAATATCATATTTCCTCCTTTTCAAAGCGTTTTTTGCTGTTGTGAGGCCAATCCAAGCAGTTTGCCGCGATGGCACGTCCTCTGCGTCCCTGCCTGCTGCTTAGTCAATACCGTGTTCTCATCCTTAGATCTCTGCAAATCAGCATCGTCAGGGAAGCAACTGAGCGACGGAAGCATCCCTTTGCTCTTGTTGGAATTTAGTGACTTTTAGCGTTTTTGTAATTGAACTATATTTATAGGATTTCCACTACTTAATTTTTGGCTCCAATTATGATGATGAAGTTGGCGAGATGCAAGTTAACAAGCTGCTATGCTTACCCGTAACAGTTCAGGAGCTAACGCGAAGGGAGCGCAGTGCTTCGGCGGTAAAGATTTGTTATTTTTTCTTTTTTATTCCTTTCTTCCTTCCATTTTTGTTTTATACGTTCATTTTAATCAAAGCCAACAATGTTCATAGGCTCGTCCCTGACAAAAGTCGTTAAGGTCCCAAATATTTCGTATTTCGTCATTGACTGCCGCTCTAATGAAGCGTATAACTGCGGTCACATTTATGGCTCATTCAATCTTGACTGCAAGCTGGTTAGTTTTTGTAATAAGAGAATTGTGCAATTATTGTAGCGTTCTATTGTAGTGTTCGTTAGTGTGAATTGTTCGTGCTTTTTTTGCAGCTAGTTGACGCTCCTGGTCAGTTCGAAATCGCGCTAGCGTGGCTCGAGTCTTACAAACACGAACAGAAGTTCGACGAACATATATGTTTCTTTGGTTATGGTGCCGATGATCAGGTAGATCATCCTCTTACTTTGAATTAATTTGTTGCTGTTTCTTGTGTAGTTTCTAGAATTTTGAAATTTTTCAGTCATCCCTCTCTCCCGTAAATGTTCTGTGAGTGGAGGTAGAGAATATCTAAAGAAGTCTGAATGAAATCTCTCCTCACAACCGTACTCGATGGAACTCTCTTTGCATTTTCCATACTTTCCGTTTTTATTAGTAACCTATCATCATGGGTAAAAGAAAACATCTCACAAGGAATACACGTCACCCATACCTTTTCTATTTATTTATTTATTTATTTATTTATTCAGCCAATAACTGAGTGGTAATAAAAAGGAACGATCACAAGTTTTGTGTGTTGTGTATATGTTTTTTCGGAAAGCGATACAATTTAGAGATCGTGGTCGAAGTAATTAAAATTGTCCGTTTGTTATATCATTAACCTATATTAAACCGCTTCTATGATTTATACGAAGTAGTTTAGGACCAGTTTATGAACATGGTTATTGCTCGTTTCCTTCGCGACGGTAGGAGTCATGTGTCGTTTGCGCAAGGTGGCTATCATGGTGGGTTCTTGTAATTCTAATGAACTCAATATGTATTGAGCTTTATTTAATTCTATCCTTTCTGTCGGTATCAGAAGAGAGCGAGAATGAGAATGGTGTTAAACGTAGAATTACTGGATTAGCTACCCTACACCTTGAAATAAGTCCAAATTCCAGAGTAATTATTACTGTAGAAGGAAATGACATTTATCAAGCGATTGTTGGGGATAATAGTGTTCACGGGCTTATCCTTGAAAGTCTGTTTTTTTTTACTTTTTTGTTTCTTAGAAGAATATTTCATTGCGAAGGTCTCTCTTTCTTCAATGGAGATACAACCTTCAACAATTGTGTGTTATAATATGTTGAGCTCGTGTCCCCATTCTCCTTGATTTCACTCAATAGGTCTTCACAATGCGCTGATAGAGTCAAACCGCCGCCTGATCAGCTCTCATGATGAGTCCAAGTGTCGAGAGTGCGTAAATGCGCATTCTGGGAGAAGCTGGGTAGGTTTTTAGTGATTTTACTTATAGTTCTATGATTATCCGATTCTTTTTCTAGAAGCTCGTCGATAAAATGAAGGACGTGGTCATTTCAAGATCAACTGCCGTAAAGGGTAAAGTGAGTGAGCTTGTGACTCACGCAGCGCCAGGAAATGCACCCACCAATGAAGTGAGGCACGTTGTGTCCGCTGATCGTTATGGAAAGAGGTGAGTGTTTGGTAAGGCCGATTCATATTCAGCTGCAAGGCGTTGCCACAAAGGAGCGCTCATCGAATTCTCAAACCCGTATCATTTTTTGTCAAATTGAGTCGACTGTCTTCAAGTAGAATTTTGCCAGTGAGTATAGAGAACTGTAGCAGATACAAACCTTATATCGTTTGCAGATATCGTGACGAGCCTTCTGTTTTCTCAATCGAAGACGACTCTAGCGATGAAGGGAGCGGCAAGCTGATCAACAAGTCTGGGAAAAAGGAGGAGGTGAGGTTATATCGGAAAATTGCTTTCAACGCTGGTAACATATACCTGTTATTGAACAATTACATTTTTTTTCATTTCCAAAACGTAAAGGTTCCGAGAAATATGGAAGAATTGCAGGCATCATAATCTCTGAACATAAATGAGCTGTGTATCATTATGTTGCGTAAATTGGAAAAATAGTGATACTGCACCCTAATATTTTTCATTTTTTATTGCTTTGTCGGATCGATACTGTCTATCAGAGATGAGCGAGTTTTCGTTTTTCGTCTTCCGCTAAATAATGATGTCACAACGTTCAAGTTGGGCAGTGGTGCTGAGCTGCAAAGTTGAACTGTGAATCAGCAGAAGTGTGAATCATCGCAAAATAAGTGCCGCTTTAATTTCGTTGGCGTCGTGAAACCGTTGTTAGCTAGAAGAGGGCTAAAATGGGGGGAGCATTACCAAATGACTAGGGGTTAGTGCTAACTCCCACTTTGTACATCAAATTTGACGTCTAAATATCTTGATTTTTGGACGTTCCAAACGAATGAAAAGACAAAAATGAGTCTGATACCAATTTTCTATGCCCAGAAAGATGGAAGGCTTGATTATCCCGGGCGATCGTCAAATTTTCAATCTTGCATATGTAAATGACACCTTTTACTTCGCTAACGTTCGCTCGGGACATCTTTGTAAAGTCTATTTCGTAAATTCTTTGTGAAAAATACTTCGTAAAATGCAGTTCGGCGAGATGTGGTTCCGGATTTGTACTGAAAATCAGAAACGCCTGTTCGCACTGCTATAACGTAGTTATTCTACTGAATGACAGCCCAATTGCCTCTACGGATGGAATTTGAGTGCGTGGCGCATCTGAACTTCACGTGATAGAATATGGAATGATATTAGTAGTCTATTTCTCGTATTTCAGCTTCGTCTGGAAGATCAAGCCGAATTTATTGAGCGTTTCCAATGTCACGAATTGGGCGAGAATAAGGTGATGATACCTGCCCACATCGCTATCACTCGCACCCAGTTGCATGTTTTGCGCGACGTGGAGTCCAAGGTACATAACATTTCATGTTTTCCAGCTCTATTAATTTATTGTTTCGGTAGTTGCTCACCTCAAATTACCATTTTTGCTAATTTTCTAAAGAACTTTACAGCCGGGTTACGTAACTACGGAAGCTCGTCACGCTCTGTCATCAATCCTGCGTGTAACAAGTAAGAAAAAGGTGCCGGAATTGTTGACGTTCCGATTCGGGTATGAAATCAATGGTGTGTCGAGGGTAACGGCTGTTCACAAGTGAGTTTCAGAAAATCTCGTATTTGGTTTTTAGTAGCTTTAATGAATGATTTTGTGGGAATGAATTTCATCACAATGCTTCAAAGAACATCGTTTCAAAATGTTTTTTAAAATTAGTTTTTGGCTTTCTGAAGCGGTATGTGATGCCACTACATCAGCCGAACGGTTCCTTTTCTCAAAAACGGGTTTCTAAGTAGAAAAGATGAGTAAAAAATAGATAAGAATTTTCTTTCCCAACGGAATAGAAACAGTCAGAATAGGGGTGGCATATAATTATGAATCGCCCAGCAATAGCGAGCTGAAAAAAAGCGTTTACTTTTCCAACAGAGAGCATTCACGAAGTGATATCGGGATGATGTTAAGAAGCTTTATTGATGATTCCAAAGACTATGAACTAGGTACTTTCAGGGCGCCATATACTTACGATTGTTATGTTAGTCTACCTTTTTGTCTATCAAGCGCCATTTTCACCTTTCTATTGTTACCGATTTCTAATTTTTCTGCTGTCGTTTATTGTTTTGTTCCCAAGCTTTGTTTTCTACTTCTAAAATTTTCAAATCGCCGTGATACAGCAGTTATTCCACTGTTCGTATGACATTTGCGTTGTGAAGAGAATAAAATACCTCAGTGTCCGTTCTCATTCCCATAATTGGACTTTTGGTGGTGGCGTTAAGTTTTGGCTTATTTTCTGAAATAAAATATTTCTTATATTTCGAACAGTAGGCTTATATTTGTGGTGCAGCTACAGTTGAATGTATACTTTTGCAGATTTCTGGTTCCAAAAGCTGGTGAGTGTGCGAAAGCTGTGAAGACAGCGATTTTTGCTCTTCGTCCGCTGTCCGACTCCGAATCGACGGAAATCAGTTTTTCCGCCAATTAGATGCACGACATGTTCCGTAATAATTCCTTTGCCTGTACCGTAATTGTATTCATAGTCTTCGAGACTGTTTATACTACTTTTTGCCGCTTCATATCATGTACAGATCTACAGAACTGTGTATTGAAACCAAATCCGTTCTTAGTCGCAGCGTACTGTATTGATAGCTGCTTTTGTGGGGTTTTTTGTTTGCTGTTTACTGTAATGTGGGATGCATGATTGATCTAGTTTTCTTTCCCTACCAGTGAAGAATGAGAGTGTCGGACACTCTCGATGAAATACATATGCGTCGATTTTCTATTATTGTTTCCAAAGTGAGCCTAGATGTTATAGAGTTTGGTGGAAGATTCTCGGGAGTTTTGAACACTACTAGTTAGATATGCTCGTTCTTTTCGGTTACCAAATTGTGTCTTGTGTTTTTTGTATTGCAGATGATTTTTTGTAGTGCACATATTCGAATGCCGTTATTGCTTTAATCACTTTTGGTCGGGTAGTTGGCAGATGTGTTGTGAAGAATGTAATTTATAAATATATGAACATCAGATTTTGTTCAATGAATGCTGATATTGGTTGAATGATGACCATTTGATCCTTCTGACCCGGGTTGGTTAGGTTTACCGATGACCAGGTTATTGCGAAAAGCACAATGGCCTCTCGCGTCGAAGAAGAACTGGTTCAGGGGCGGCGACGTCGAGCGAGCATCGATTGACATCCAATTTCCGCATTGGTTTAAGAGCGTGTATTATCTAAACAGTTTCGCAGAATTGTTTTACGGCATTCTCCTCTTCGTATGCAGTGTTTGCTACGTTCTTGGTGCAGTAATATAATTTTATTTTACAAAATCTTATTTAGAAATGCAAGTGAACACGGAGGATATTACGGTGAATTGGGGACAACAGCCTCATCCGTTGGACACCACTTATGGCAAATGGCGTATGGCCGTGTTTCAAGACTTACAAGAGTCGATCGATATGAGCAAATTGTATTTTCTCTACGATCCAATTGCCGATGAAGGTAGCGGTACCAGGTTGGGTTTATTTTGTGTTACTTGTTCGCAGTTCCTTTTTGTATACGCTTTAAATTTTATGCATTATTATATGAATCAACTCTGGTCTAATAACTGTATGTTAGAAGAGTGTCCGTAATTCTAGCAGTTTTTCAGTGTTTATCGGTTGAATCGCACTCTTCTTTTTTTTCAATTTTCGTTGTGGTGAGGGGTAGTCTTTATAGGAGGAATTTTCACTTACACGTATTTATGTGTCACCCTGTAGCTGAAGATCGGTGTGGAAATTTCTAACCCTGTGACGCAATATGACATCATTTCCAAGTGTTTCGCTGACGTGGATGTCATTCGACCTTGCATTGAGACAGCTACGTGGCACCAGTCAGCTGCAAACGGGTTTACGTCTTTATATTGAGACATTTGACTCATTCCGAGAAACGACAGCATTTCCTGGCGGTAGAGATAGAAAAAATAGAAAAATATAGGAAGATGGTCATTGCTGTGCCCAGTGGAATCGAAATCACCCCAGATATCATTGTTAGGAAGAGATGATCTATGTCTGATCCTTTAACAATTTTACGATGAATTTCCAAATTGTTTCATCTCTGAACCTCGTATTGATGTCAGTGATTAGTTCAAGGTTTTTTCGTTCATAACTGAGAAAAACTATAATTATTTTCATTGATAACGTTGAAAAAACTGACGCTATAACTGTTCGTAACTACGCGTACTAAGTCGATATGTTTACTGCCTTAGAAGTTACTCATAGAAGCGATATCACCTGTTTCCGAACAAAGTAGAGCATGTGTATAACCCATGCACTATCAATCCGAGGTCTGGGTCGAGTACATGGCACAGTCCTCACCAAACACATATCAGAAATTTTTCTTAGCTTTCATCCGAGCTATGATTCGTTTCGATTGGTTCACTTTCGCCAAAGTTATGGTATTTCAAAGAGTGATTACCGAATCGTAGAGTGGAGCCTGTCAATAAAAGTACCTTAGATTCCCTGAGTTGAAGAAAAATGACAGTGATGCTATATTTATTTCATCTGATGTATTTTCTGCGTAAACTGTTGTCTTTCAGTGGGACTCGAAAAGGCTATCCAGGGCTTATAATCTTTGACGTGAATTTCAAATGTTTTGCTGGAGAAATTCCATTACACGTTCAAGGTGAGTGTACACAGTGCATTTAATTCTGACTTAATCTGCCTTTTATCCTTGAAATTCTGTCTGTGGAAGTTTTTTTTACTGGTAAATGAGTGTGCTTACTAGACCTGTGAAGTTGTTTGACCTGTTAATGGAGGCAACGACCAATAAGGGACATGTTAGCAAACTGATTTGCTCATTCTTCTACCTTAGTCCTAGGACCTAATCTAACAGCAAGGTCTTAATGTGGCAGAAATGTCTTTGAAAAGTGTACAAAAGGAGCGGGAAGATTACACCATCATGGCGATAGTATTGTAATCTGCATTTGATCCTATTTCTGTGTGGTTAATTTGCTCTGATTTTCGCACATACGGTTTGTCGTCAAATATTCGTCGCTACCTATGATAACTACACGTTTAGTATTGTGTTGAAAAGTAGTTGGGCGAAATTAACCAGTTCGGTGAGAATGCGCCAGGCATTGGTCATCCACCCGAAATCGGAGAGCGTTGAATGCGTGTTTGATCTAAAGGACAAACTGTGAGGGGGGGAGGGAGGGAGACGACGTTCACCTTCTCAGACAAGTCTGATATCGTTTACCCGACGTCGTTGAGATATAACTCTTCAAAGAACATCTTTCTTTCACTGTTTAGGAACTATGAAGTTCCTGTTCTCGTTGAAATGTCCGTCACCTCAAGGTGGTTCCAGCTTCGTATTGGTCACCGAGGAGCAGATCTACGGACAGATTCGGGTTTGTTCATGTTTTAATTTCTAGAAAGTAGTTGTAATTTTCAATTTGCTTTTGTGCGTGGAATATGTTGTTTATTTTTTTCTATTTCTAGCTTCACGTCTTCCGCATTGATCTGGCTGGAGACGGGCTTTCGGTGACGAATAGTCGACCTCTGCTGAGCACTCCGTTGACGATAGGAGGTGAATATATCTGTTCAATGAGGGAGGACGCCCCTGAAGTGGTCGTATTGGCTAATCCAGGACTACAGGTTTGATTAACTTAACAGGCTTTCAATTTCAAGACTCAGTGATGTTTGTCTAGGTTTGGCGCATCAATGCAATGGCTGAATCACCTCAAGGATTCACGGCTAATTTCACTGTACCTGGTGCTGATCTTACACACTTCTACGATGGTTTCCTCAGTAACGGGTAAGCGAAGTTTATGCTGTCTATGCTAATGAAATGTTTTTTTGGAACAAGACATTCTATATGCCATTTATACCAGACAGCGAAGTAGCTGAAACAATCCGTTTCGATGCTGAAGCCCAACATCATTTAAAGCTCTCTAATCACGGGTGGACCCACTTTATACGGGGGACGTTGTGTTGCCGTTGAAAAATGTTTAAAAACCTGACATGGGATGTCTACTGATGTGTTGCGTCCACTGCGTCTCTGCCCTTTATTTAGAGTTTACGCGCTATTTTGCCATCGAGTCTTGATAGGCGTTTGATTGTGTGATTGTTTTTCTACCTATGAGATTTTACAATAATGTTGTCCAAGTAGAGGGCTGTGTTCGTTTTATTTTTGTGGTTTTTATTTTTATTTATGCATACTTCTGTATTTAGCCGTCAAACGCAAATTAAGCACTATTAATGAAAAAGCAACAAAATAACCGTCACACAGTACCCCTATGTTTGGCGCCATCCAAGTAATAGCAAAATGTTAAATTGCGCTGTGTGCCGTTACGCACATTATGTGCACTCGACGCGCAAATTATGCAAATTGTGATTGTTCAGACGCATAATATCTGTATGTGTTGGAAAACATGCAAATTATCTCGAATCGCATTGATAAGTGGTGAAAACTTGAAAAGGAAAATCAGGCCTTGATATCGTTCCCTTTTGGCTTTAGTTACCCACGTGTGGGAATGTGCCTAGTTTAACTATCTACACGTTGCTCTTGTTTTCTGTTAAGTTTTTGGTTGCTTTTAACGGACGGTCTCCTCCAATTCTGAGATTATTGAACTGACTAATTGATTGCCTAATCGCCAAACTACCAAGGCTTCCAGTCTGTACCCACTTTTTCGAGTTCTACAGATCATTTTTTCGCGGGTTTTTGAAGTTTGGTAATTTTTCTTGTCCGTCTTCGATTCTAAGCCCGCCAGATTTTGCCACGCATTTTTCATTTTCCTTTGTTTTAAATATAGCATGTAAATCACTATAACGTCGCATATTTTCGCTGGTGTATCACTGGTGGATATGGATGGCGATGAATTCGTCATCATGAGAAGACTTCGATATTTCCGTTGTTTTTTGCTTTTCGAAACCCTATTCTAATGTTTGCAGAAGCGTCCACTTGTTGTCTTCGTCACCTGATGGTCACCTGGATCACTCTC
Organism: Nippostrongylus brasiliensis; assembly: GCA_030553155.1. Taxonomy (NCBI): domain Eukaryota; kingdom Metazoa; phylum Nematoda; class Chromadorea; order Rhabditida; family Heligmosomidae; genus Nippostrongylus; species Nippostrongylus brasiliensis. The sequence continues at coordinate 16,324,561 of CP130737.1, forward strand.
GTGTTCACGTGCTTAACCTTAATAATCCTGGACAGGTATGCCAAAGATAACCTTTCTACCGAAACCTCTATTCCTAAACCTCTGGTTAGAGATAACGACCCATCAATGTACTCCTGATCCTCAACGAGGAATGCCTATTCCAAGGAAGAATTGCGGAATTGATGGAGTGGCAAGTAAGTTCTGCAGTGTTTTTCTCATTGACTTATTTATAATGCACTGTTACGTGCGCCAAGTGAAGCGGACTTGAGTAATCCTGAATAATCGTAGTGGTTTAATTACAACTAAAGTTAAAATAAAGTAAACAGGACCTTTTGCTGCATCCCAGTCTTCACTAGAAGAGCGACCAACGCCATAGTGTACAAATAAATGCGAGGAAAGTCTTCCTGGCCCCGTTTAAAGACAGTCAGTTTGTATCACTGTTGAGTTCGGTGCTATTAGGATAACTCCGGTCCGACAGGTGCTAAGGCCTACCCAGCTTGGTGCAACTAAAAAAGGGTGGAAGGCACCTAAACGTTCGGGCTACAACCGTGCGTATTCAGGCAGACTTCGTCCCTTTCTGTTTCCACTATAGTTGCAGCCCAAAGTGCCTGTAGCGATTTGGTAGAAGCAAATGCGTCTACTACTAGCGAAAACGACCTAAGGAGCGGAGATAGGGGCCTTCCTAGCCAGTATTTTGGATAAAGGTAAAGTAAAAGTGAAGGCGCCGGCGTTGATCAGTCCCCGAAGGACGCGTCGTCGCATTCGTATTCCATTCAGAATCGTAAAATCGGCTTGGTGAATGCGTATTTGACCTATACAATGACTTGCGAAGGCCAGCCGCTATACCAAGACAGTGTTTTTACCTTCCCAGAGTACTCTGGTACGAATTTACCGACCCCGGAGGGACAGAAGGCTTGGTTAGCCCGGGCGGGGATCGATCGATCATGCGGCTGTCAGTAGCGCCTTCTACCACTGCAGCACGCGCGCCCGTACTCATAGTAAGGACAGAAATAAGAAAATACATTAGCAAGCACTACTCCGGAAGAAAGTCCGGGATGCTACTAGATCACATCAGTCCGGCCAACATGCGAATGAAAGGTAGGATATCCACATACTAGTATACACTTAAAATACCATCGACCATACAACGGCAGCCAAATTCATGAGAAACGGAGTTCTGAACAAAAGCAGTGAAGCATCAGTATTTTTTATCATACAGTAGTCGGGAAGCCAGGTTAGTCAGAATGAATGCCGATAACAAATCCTAAATATGTTCGTTACCCCAGAAATTACCCTCCAATCTAATTTCCCTCAAGATGTCTATTCTACTCATAGTCGCTTTAAAATGAGTAGACTTGTACAAATATGTGAACGTTTTCTGGAGTTTCTCATTTACGTTAATATCTCCAAGTGTAGGGCTCCAGGCTGAACTCATCTTCTTAGGTTATTCCTTTTTTGTAATCGATCCTTCCAGATGCTATCCTGTTGGCTGGTGGTGAAGTTGATCATGGAGGCTATAATGTGCAACGCCTTGTTGATTATTGGATGTTGGATACAAGAGATTTCCAGTGGATGCAAATACCTGCCCAAATGCCTGCTCCACTGATTGAGCCACGGCTTACTGCATGTAACTCTGGTTGGTTCTAATGCTTCACATAAAAATTAGACGTTGATAGGGTTAATGTAGAGTCAGTAGTGGTAACAAAGCAGTGGAATGTAAGCGACGCCAACATTCGCTGCGAGACCACTAAGCGCGGTGGTGGCTGCATGGGAAAATCTACGAGAATGAGTGCGCACAGTGAACGTCAACATTGCCATTAATTGCGTTGTCCTTTCACCGAAGGTAGAACAACGTTTTCTGAAGTTCTCACCATCACTGTTTTCGTAGTGGCACTGCCGTTGCCGATTCTGCATCAGCCCATGGAGAGTTTGATCATTGAATAAATGCTGTTTGTTTCAGGAAATATCTTCTTATGGGGTGATTTTGATCAACCGCTGCCAGGAATGCCTGCCGGAGGGACTCATTTACGTATCATGAAGGTGTCCGGAATGGACAAAGCAGGACATCCACCATCGTATTCGCAAACTGTGTCACAGCCACCGATGTATCCTTCGGTACAGCCAACACCGTATCCTAATCCAAATCAACCTGCACCTGCGTATCCTGCTTACAATCCTGCCCAGTCGAATCCTGGTTACGGACAACAGCAACCAGCACCTCCACAGAATCAACAATATGGAGGTTATGGAGCTGATCCGTATGGTTCGGGATCGTCCGGTTTCTACACAGCACCGGCCGGTCCGAACCAAACCGCTTACTATCCACCACAGAAATCGAAAAAGGACTGTTGTATCCAGTAATGATTTGTCAAGAAAGGGTTTCTGCACTATAAGCGATTAATAACAATGTAATGTATGCTTCTTAAGATGACTTATTCGACTTAACACGCCGCATAATCTCTGTCGCGCTCTATATGTGGCATTCTCTTTTTTCTTGAATAAACATCTTTTCTTCTTGTGATCTGTTCATATCTCTTGTGACGTACGTCAGCGACGTACCGTATGTATACTGGATTGCCATTGACATTACGATTTTACCAACTGTTGATGGTGATGATTGGTTGACTACTAATAATACACGGTGGACTCATTTGCAACCAGTACTACTTTTGTTACTTCTAAAATATGGCTTGCTTAGAATGTGCGGGTGTCCACGGCATTAGTTGTCAGCCGTCGTAGAAATATTCTGGCTTAGGTGAGATTCGAACTTACAGTAGCCGTTAAAACGATATGTCACTTTCCGTTTACGCACAAATAGCTTAAATTGAAAAGAATCTGGAATCAATAGATAGTTTTTACGACTCTATTTAGAAATATTTCTGAACATTTCGTATGCTATTCTGAACAAAAATATCTCAAAAATCGCTGAGCATAGAGTCAATCTGAGACGACATTCTGATAGAGCATGGTCCAGTTATTATGATGTACATTTTTCTGTGTATTTTCTGAGCAAACATTTTGGTGGTTGAAAAGTGGTCAAAATTTAGGGCAATGTTTCAAACAAAATTCTACATCTTTTTAACTTATTAGCGAAATCACACGAGTCACATTTTCTTTATTGTAGAAAATAATTTTCTCTTCGAAAAACTTCTTTTAAGAGATTGCGTAAACTGTTACATTCAAGAAAAAATTCAAGAGAAATCAACTCCATTTTCTCTCGGTTTATGGTACATTTATGGTTCTTTTGATACTATACGTGCGCTGAAAGAAATCGAGAAAGAAATCTTCCGAAAAATACGTCGCTTCGATTAATAGGCCCTCACAGCTAAGCCAAAACGGCACCTACAGCGTGTGTTAGTCAAAGCGACATATTTTCAGGAAGGACTTTGATTTTTTCAGCGTACGTATAGTTAAGCGTACGTATACCATAAATTTATTATAAACAAAGCAGAAATGTAGTCGATTTCCCTTGAACTTTTTTTTAATATAACAGTTTACGCAATCTCAACTTCAAAAGAAATTTTCTTACAAAATACAAGACCCGCCTTGAAACAAAGGCTGCCTCAAAGGAAAGTCTTTTTCAACAATATAGTTAAAATGTTTGTAACACATTGTAATAACTAGACAATGCTCTATCAGAATATCGTCTCAGACTGACCCTCCACTGAGCGATTTTTGAGATATTTTTGTTTAAAATAGTATTCGAAAATCACTATGAAATATTTTTTAAGAAATACAGAATTCGCAACAACGGTATGTGACGACATATTTTTAAATAGAGTCGTCAGAACATTCGAGCGGTAGCAGATTCTTCTCGATTTGAGGTATTTATGCATAAAAATGAAAAGTGACATACACCCCGGTGCAAAATTATAGGTTCACTCCGCGATTTGTCCATAAGTGATCAAGGAACCTGTTGTGGGGATCTAGTAACATTACTGTCATATTCCTCACCATCGAAAACCTAGCTACAACAATTCTGGGCGGTATGTCTTGTCATTATAAGATACTACAATTTTTTATTGAAAAATCAGAGATAATGACCGGTGCAAAATTATAGGTTCACTTGAAAAATTTTCGTTTTACGCGGAGATTTCCCCGCCCAAATCTTAACATAAATAAGTCAAAAAGTAAAGGCAAGCATAAGTTGTATAAAATCGTAATGGGAAGAGGCACAAAGCTTTCTTCACACAAGCATGTTCAAGTTGATGCTTTCCACGCGGCAGGCCTTTCAAACAGGAAGATAGCAGCTCAACTTGCAAGGTCATTGAACGGCATCAATCATTATTTGAAGGACCCAGACACCTACAAGAGAAAGAAAGAAGCTGGCCGTAAAGGAAAGCTGTCTAGAAGAGATGAGAGCCTTCTGGTCCGGAATGCTTCTAACAGCACCATGCCCGCGATGGACCTGCGACGTCAGCTGGACGTCCCGGTGTCGAAGTGGACGGTACTGAGATGCCTGAATCGCAGCCCACATATCGTTCATCAAGTAATGAAACGTGGCCCCTATCTCACGAACATCCACAAGGCTGCCAAGTTGAAATTCGCCCGAGAACACATGAGCACAGATTGGACGATGGTGGGACCAGAATGCAGTTAATTTTTCGTGGGCGTAGAAAAGCATCTCTAGTTTTCAGGTGATATTTTCCGATGAGAAAAAGTGGAACCTCGATGGGCCCGACGGCTACAAGCACTACTGGAGAGATCTAAGAAAGGAGAAACAAGTTTTCTCTAGATGCAATCTTGGCGGTGGAAGTGTTGTGGTCTAGGCTGCATTTTCCGGATATAGACTTGTAGCTTTGGAAATTATCTCATGTAATATGGACAGCGAAGATTATCAGTATGTGCTAAAAGAACACCTTCTCCCTTATTTGAGAAGATTTCGTAGGCACAATTTTATCTTCCAGCAAGACAGTGCTGCCATACACGAGTCGAGGTCAACTACGAGTTGGTTCGATTCTATCAGAATCCAACTTTTAGCGTGGCCCAGTTGTTCTCCAGATCTTAAACAGTTGGAAAATTGGTGGGGCACTCTTGTTCACAGTTTTCACGAGAACGGCATCACTTACACCTCAGTTTCTAATATGAAGAATGCCATTCTTGATGCTTGGGGTCATGTAGAGCAAACTGTTCTTGATAACCTTATTCGAAGTATGCCACATAGAATGTTTGATGTGGTTTATAACGAAGGTAATGTAACAAAGCTAAACTTAAATTAAATGTTCATATTTTTAAAAACAGACAGTTTTTTAATGAAGTGAACCTATAATTTTGCACCGGTCATTATCTCTGATTTTTCAATAAAAAATTGTAGTATCTTACTGTGGCAAGACATCCCGCCCAGAATTGTTACATCTAGGTTTTCGATGGTGAGGAATTTGACAGTAATTCTACTAGGTCCCCACAACAGGTTCTTTGATCACTTATGGACAAATCGCGGGGTGAACCTATAATTTTGCACCGGGGTGTATCTTTTGACCGCTACCGCATGTACCCAGGGACCATAGGGGCATTGGGCGTCAATCCACTACACTACTGTTCTCAGGATTCCATTTTCCTCTGAGCCATTTTATTTGCACTGTGCTGTAATCCTCTGTTAATTTTTCCACGTCGAATTAGATGCTCTTTGTAAAAAGCCTGCTCCTGCTCTCAGAACACTTCACCGCGAGAGTAAGTGATTTATTTTATTATATAATAAATCAATTATATAAATATTAGCAACATCGATATTCTATAGCACAACCAAAGCGAAGACGAAGAAATACTCAAGTCACAGCAAGTGAATGGATGACAATGGAGCTCAAATAGAGGGAGAGAGAAAGAGAGTGGGTTAGAGAAATAGAGAGGGATCTTTAGGAAGTTTTACAACATTTCTCGTCGTCACAGTTTCATGCTGAAGAAAAACGTCGCAGACGAGTGGAAATGATTGCCGCCGGTCTGAGCATTTACGAAAACAACACCCAGTGACGGAGTATTTCAAAATTATTCGTACATTTAAATGCCAATGTATTGCTAACGAAATATTACTGCACTAATTTTAGACACTGATTCACCGTTTTCGAAGACAACTTTCAGGGCATTGTATTTGGAATGAAAATTTTCAGTTTATTGGTAGCTTTTGGATTTGTCGAAATGAAAAGCAAATGTGTCGTCTTCAGCTGGGGAATCAGTGCTCATCTAGCCCTAAAATATCACTTCAAACAATGAATATTGTCTGGATGACATGTCATACGAGTGGACGTCAGTGCAATGAAGAAAACAGCTATCACAAGTGGAAATGAAAACAAAGGGCAGTATTCATGGCGGGAGCAACGTCAATGCTATACGTGGCAGACTAGATTAGAAATTCAACCATCGGTTCATTTTTTGTTGGATTGATTATTAGGATTTTATCGGCCCGAAGCTCATTTATACTAAGCTGCAAAACGGCGCGACAACTACACGACTTCACCGCCAAAATTACGGTTGCAGCGAAGCCTGATGGTAGTGTCACGTCTTCTGCGTCTCTGTCTTTGCGCGTTGTCGACGCTGCGGCGCTTTGCTGCCGAGTATAAATGAACTTGTATTCAATATTATTTGTGGTTATCCGTACACTTTGTAAGCTCCGGCTATGTATAACTCGTGACTTTTCTTCAATATGCGTGCACTTGAGGGCAAGTAATGCGGCTGCCGCAAATACATTTGCATTGATAACCTCAGCAGAAACGTCGTCGATTCTCTTCCACTTTTTTGCATCTAGAAAACCTGCCCTCCAAGTGCACTGCTATTGATCAAGAGAGCGGCCGCGAGCAGATCTACGCTGAATGGCTACCGTTATTCACAATGAAGAGAGGAAGAGAGAATCAAGAGAACATGAAAAAATGCAATTCTACTGCGCAGTTCTATAGCAGTTACTTCAACTACATTATTTTAGAATTCGTGTGAATTCATTCAATAATTCTACATTATGTATCCAGTGTTTACCGCAGCACGAATACAATCGCGGATGAGAGAAGTAAACCAAGGGATGATGCTGATGATGGTGTCTCAGCTGGACCGAGAGCATCAGGCTCACTTTGCACTGGCTCCACTTCCGAAGATTCTACCTGTAAAAACACACTAATTAATTAATGAGCATTAAATACTTGCATAGGTGCTCTGCTCAATTCACCTAACAAGTAATTTGCTAAACTTAGATGGAATGAGGAATGGGAAGTCGTGAGGTAGTCGTCAAGCTTTTTATCAGGCATTTTTCCTACGGAACGGGACCAAATCTTATTGATAGTGTTCGAAATACTGCAGCTATTCAGTGGTAGTATGTAGTAGTACTGTGCTCTGCGCAACCTACATTATTACCAGGGGTGTGCGGATTTTTTTTTCAAAATAGCGGAAGGCGGAAGACGGAACGGAAATGGCCAAAAATGGCCGGAAACCGGAATGCGGAACACGGAAGCCGGAAATAGTGCAAAAATTACTAAATTATTGGAACTGAGCCAAAACTGGACCACACAAAGTTTTCATTTCTCTTTCTGAGGGTACCCATAGAGTGCTCGCTTTGTTTCCACTCGAATGTGTCTATTATTTTTTCGAAGGTGTTCAACGTTTGGTGATAGGTTCGAAGTAAACGGTGGAAATTCATCTTTATAAACTTCATTATGAGCCGAAGACATATACGTAGAGAAAGACAGACTTTTTTTGGCATGACAGACAGAATACCTTCAAAATAGAATCAAAAGTCCAAAACAAGCGTGCTGTGGTGGAGAAACAGCAGTTTTTTCATAATTTTGGGGAGAGAGGCCTTTTCTCCTATCACTAACCATGAAACAGCAGAAGAAAACAATCTCTTCGCACTCGGATGATGTGGCAGGTGCCGAGGAATACTTCATTGCAAGTTTTCTTAGGAGGGGGGAGTGTACTTTGCAGCATTGGTTTCATTCTCCCAGAATTCCAATGGATCGCGTCGACGTCAGCACAATAACTTCAGTCCCCATTTTGTTAGCTTGCGCAGTGGAGATCTTCGATTGTGGGGGTGTGCGGAACTTCCGTTTTCGTGTTCCGAATTCCGGTTTCCGGCCGTTTTTGGCCCTTCTGTTCCGCGTCGGGTTCCGCCCAAAAAGCAAGGCGGAACACGAAACGGAAGGGCCAAAACGGCTGGAAACCGGAATTCGGAACACGGAAACGGAAGTTCCGCACACCCCTGATTATTACCTTATCTTCAACAGTCTGCACGTTTGTGATAACGCATTTTATGACCCCTGCGTTTCTGATTGTAGGGTTGTAATATCCAACCTTCCAATCTAGAGCTCACTGTACCTCTCATTCCAGAGTTTTCCCTAGAACCCATTTACCGTTTTAGTCCCCCCACTCTACCACTTCAGCCGAGCTTTTATGGTTGGAGCCCTGCTCATACTCTGCTGTGGCAGTAGAACAGTTACGATCAAGCACAGTGAAGAGAGCGCAGTCATACAATGGCGGTTGCGGGGCGGACACGTCTATACTCTCGCTGGTATTCGCTGCGCGATTTTGGCTCTACAGCCGCTGCAAAGTATGAACGAGATCTTAGCATCGAGTACGCGCGAGTCAAAGAATACAAAGGTGAAAGAAATTGGCTTGTACCGTAGGGCCACCGCCGTAAGTTGCATTCACTTTTCCTGCGCTATTGTGTCTACTTTAGGTTAATGGGTATTATTCACTCCTACTCTCTCAATAGAGGGTCCGCGTGGTAGAGAGATAAGAGGTGCTGCTGTCACCCGCACGGTCGAGCGATCGGTCCCGGCCCAGGCTAACCAAGCCTTCCATCCCTCCGGGGTCGGGTGAATTGGTACCAGACTTGCCTGGGAAGGTAACGACACTGACCTGGCATAGCGGCTGGCCCCCGCAGGTCATTGTATAGGCCAAATACGCATTCACTAAACCTCTACGATTCTGAATTGGACACGAATGCGGCGGCGCGTCCTCAGGGGACTGATCAACGCCGGCACCTTTACCTTTACTCTGTCAATAGTAATTAGGAATATTGGAAAAATATCCCTCACGTGGTTTACTGTATCAGTGCTGTATCCACCAATCTTTAGAATGTGAGACTTGTTTTGTAGCAGTCTTGTTTTGCTCCGTTTTGCCACAAAAACAACAATTTATAGGCACTTACCCTGTTCTCTTGTTCCGTCTCCTCTTCGGGTATTTTGCAGTCCAAAACACATTTATCAAGCTTGTCGACGTGCAAACCCTGAAACGATCCGGTTTTGCTCATCAACACATTCCTGTGATTTCTGTTAAACGAAATTCTACAAGTTTATAATAACGATTTTAACGTGAATAACGTAAACGTAAACGTGCATTTCCTTTTCAAAAAGTTCAAGCAATCCAACTCACCTTGAACATATTGGTCAATGATTTGCACATCAACTGTGCGGCTTCGTATTTACTGCATAAATTGCTCATCGCTCGAATATACTCTTGCAGTTTCAGATTCAACTGCAACGATTATTTTGATTTTTATCAGTTTATGTGTGGAAGAACTTCTAGGCACAGATGAGGCTTCAAATTGCTATCGAACTCACATTGGCACAAGCTTCTTCGTCGTCGTCATGTTCGAGAAATTTCTCACTCAGGTACGTGCCTGCGGATAGAGTCATCTCTCCGATTTTTTCCTAAAAATTGTCGGAATATTGGGAGATTCCGGACTGTAGGTCACTGACGTACGTTTGCATTTCCTTTTATTCGCTCAAAAATATAGTACGTAAAGAAATGGTTATAAATTGTTCTGTCATCATTCTTCAGGAGTATAGACATCTGTATGTTAAAAGTCACCGGTAGTTTTTTTTATTAATTTCCCCATTATTTTTTCATTTGTTCAATACAAATAAAGGTACGCAACGAAAAGAATACAGGCGGAAAGGCATTTCGAACATTAAACAAAAGGTAAACACGTTGTAAAAATGAAATAGACTTAAGTGGTAAATGCATCTATTATCCCTTCCATTTTGTATCTAATTGTCCTTCAACTTTTTCCGTGTACTTCATGAAGTGTGTCCGAAAAATTCACAGCAAATCATGCGTTCCAATAAAATATCAGAAAACTGGAAGATCTTACTAACCCTGGTAAATTCAAAGTGTATTCTCTTATTTATTTTGTGACTCACACTAGTGAGAGTAGAATGTGGCGGCGATGAATAGAAAAGGGACCTTTCAAGACTAGTTTATCGAAGTTTTCAGGTACGCTATAATGAGCAGCATTCTCGAGCAAGAATTTCTCTCGTTTTCTTTCTACGAAGGAGAAATACTCACCGACTTTAGGCAGTCTCGATGCTTGGTAAGAATCTCCTGACCTTCAGCGGAACATGCATAAGTTAGAAGATAGTAACTCTGAAATAGTTCCCATTTATGGGTAACGAAATCATGCAGCAGGAATAAAAGAAAACTCACTTTAAGGAATGATCCGGAGTCCTTACGATGGGTAAGGAGATCGGATACGGTATTAGACACCTCGACAACTTCTCGGTGTGAGCACTGATGTTGCTCGTCTAGATCGTCCTGAAATGAATTATTTTGAAAACGAATCTTTTTCGCATGTATTCTCGTAGGATGTGGTATTTGAAGTCAATGATGGTCCATTCATACTCGGCAGCAGAGAAACAGTGATGGTCAAGTATAGGGCAGAGACGCAGGGGTTGTAGCATCAAAGTCGTGACCAAAACGGTGATGTTTTTGTAACGAAACGATTGGACGTTATATGGTAAATGTTCCGAATCAAGGATTGTATCCTTCATCGGCATCGTCATCAGATCTCGGGAGACCACATTTTCCAAGGATCAACACTTGATATAAATCGGGATGAAAACGAAAAAGAAATGCTCGATTGATCGCGAAATTGTCCAAAGATTGGCTTACAATGCCTAGCGACATTGTCTTTTCTTTTCAAAACTCCACATTCGTTTATAAGGGTGATTGGTTTAGTTTTCAACCCATATTCGCGCATAAATGTTTCGAAGAAGTGTAGATTACACAAAAACGCTTTCAAATATACATAAAGGACGCAAAAACACCCTGAAATGCAGTTCTGTACTACTAGAGGACAAATTGTTTTGGACTCACTTACACACGCGTTAGCAAACGTGTCTAGAAATTAAATAAGTAAATGGATAATAGTCAATCAATTGAATCAGCTTAAACAAAATCAAACATTGCTTACATCGTTCTATGACTTGCTCATTTTACATTTTTGCGAATAAATCAATCACTAAATAATTGGATACTGAGCAATTTGAACACTTTGGCTCCACTGCTAACAACGCTGATTCACTTACTCTTCTGTCTTAGGGCTTGTTCAGACGACGCGCGTCGAAAATGCAAAATCGAAGCTCAATCGATAATTAACGCCCTTGATCGAATTTGCTCTTTTGCATTAGTGGCGCAGTCCGGTTGCGCCTCATATAGGCAAACTTACTGGTCGCTCGGGTTTTTTGGAAGGCTGCTATTCCTTATTAATGGAAATTTTGACAAAATTCACTTTTTTCGTTCAATTTCTTTCCTATGTGATTATATGCCTAATTTTTTTTGCCTATATGAGGCGCAACCGGACTGCGCCACTAACGCAAAGGAGCAAATTCGATCAATGACGTTAATTATCGATTGAGCTTCGATTTTGCATTTTCGACGCGCGTCGTCTGAACAAGCCCTTACTGATATTATTGCAGCGTAGTACACGTGCCATATTCGAAATGGCGCTGATCTTCAATTTCGTTTCGTTTTTTTATTTTTTTGCCGATGGAAATCCTACTTTTCCCGAGCTTTACGAGAGAGTCCAGTGCTGGTAGAGGGATGCGGTGGGTGGTGCCGAGACACCATCCTGCATTAACGCTTCCGCTTGAAATATTACTTTGATTAGCGTTTAATTGGCAGCTGACCGATTGCGCCACATCACAGCCAACCGCATCCAATGCTTCCGAGCATGACCTTATTCGATGCTTCGGCAAAGTATACGAGTAATTGCGATGTGGCCGCTGTCGTAGTGATTTAAATGCTTCGGCGACAATAAACACTCCACCCTCGTAGAGACACGAAACAACCCGAAATTCCGATTGCTGAAGGGAAGGAATTCTGAATGAATTGAAGCAGGCAATACGAAAACGCTTCTGTCAGAGAATCTGTGGAAATTCGTAGTTTTGTTGCAGATCAGAAGCCTTTGAATTTGCTTCATAACGTCGACCCTTTAGGCCTTGTTTAAGGTGCGCGCGGCGTGCAAAGGATGTTAATCGACCATATAGTAGATATTCCCACGGTATCGTCGATTTGCATCTTTTGCATGTCTTTACGTCGTGCCTCACACTAAACAAGGCTTTAGTAAGCACGTTGACAGTGTGGCACTATGCGTGCCACGCTCAAGCGGCCGCGTGGGACCGTGTGGCATTACGCAGTGCCACGCTCAAGCGGCCGCGTGGGACCGTATGGCATGATGCCGTGCCACAGCTTAATACTTCTATTTTCTAGTTGATGTCGAAGGGTTCCTGCAATCTTTTCTATGCTATATATTGTTCACTTTTAGACATTGCCTTGAAAGGAGTGGTTCATGAAAACAGTTATCAGTTGCTGATTTATACATCAAAATATACAGGTAATCAAGTAGACCAAGATATGCGCAGGTCTTCTTCGATACTCTAAACAAATATTAATCGCTAGAAACGTTTTTTGGTGTTTTCAAATATGACATTAGACACAAATAAACCGCAGATATCAACAGTATTACTGCGAAATATGAGTCACTGGCATCATTTTCTGTGTTTAGAAAGGAAACAATCGAAACCATTCAAAAAAAGGTGACCTTCTAGCAAAATATGGAAGATTTCCGAAGAGATTCTGTCACTCGAAAATGGTGTTATTACATAAGGATATCGCTAAGACTTAAGATCCCGATTTCTTCTTAGCTCTTTTCCTTTTTAGTTTTACCATGCCCTGAGCGCGGCAAAAAATCGATTGGTCCCACGCGCCAGACGCGCAAAAATGGCGCGGTCGTCAACGTGTTAAGGAGCGAAAATTCCCTCGGTTTATCAAATCAGCGTCTTTATCGATCAAATTGGTGAATTTTCCATCCATTTATTTATTTTTTCCTCGAACTCTAAATTCGGCTGAACTTCTCGAAGCTTCTTTGAAAGAAAGTGTTCTATTTGGCAACTTTGCCACAACAATATTAAGTCTGAAACGTTTGATTTTGGTCCATTTCAGTGCTTAGTCAAAAGAGCTGTGTGGGTTTGTAAAAATCCTTACAGTGAGTATCATAAACATTATGAGAAGGTGGGACAATTTGTTTGAGACAAAGAAGACAAAGAGCAAGGAGAAATTCAAATCGGAGGCCTCGAATGCCTACCTGAGAAATGAAGGAGAGCCATAGGGAGTGTTGATGAATAATTTTTTAGTAATATATTTCTATGCTTTGGCAGGTCAGTACGGGTTTTGGCAAACAATATTTGTTTGAAAAACCTCAGCAGCGTCTGCAATAACCTAATAGTTTTCGATGTTCCAGCGACTTCATGACAAGGCCACAGAGACCAATCATAGTTTTTCTGGTCCTAGTTTTTCTTTTTTTCTTTTTTCTTTTCTCTTCATTTCTTTTTTTGTTCTTCTTGCGTTCCAGTTGTCTTCTTCATTTCTCGTGTTCGCTTGATGCTCTCACTAAGCTATTTACCCGCAGGCAATTTATGCCGAAATGTGTTGGCCCCCGATTTCGTGTGTGCCGTGCCGTTTTGGCGTTGGTTGTGCGCTCTGCCAGCCAGATTTGGACTGCAGCAGTGGCAATTTTCAATAACAGCTACTTTGCATTGATTCTTCGCCTCACAAAAACAACCGCGCGATTCTTCGTCGCTGGCCTGGCAGCGGCCGAATCAAGTCGGAATTGTGCCGGATTCGACGTCGCATCGGACGCAATTTGTATAGGATTTCAGAGCATCACGACGACTCGACCCTCTGATGAACAGCTCGGCTCGGCTACTAGTCAAGACTACGCCACCCATAAGTCACATTGTGGTGATTCCCAGCACATACGCACGTACTGTTATCGATACACAACCAACTCTAGAGCAAATAGTACAGGGTGGTCCAAAATTACATTCACACATGTTTGACCTTCCATTTCTCTTCACCTACGGGTCAGGAATGAACTGTCTTAATTTCCCGCGCTAGCTGTGCTTGAGCTTAACTGAAACACCAAACACTGCGTTCCAACAATAACTAACTGCTCAATGGCACCTTCTCGTCCGCTGAGGACGCACTCATCAAACGGCTAGGTGAGGCACGCTACCGGGGACATCATTTTTTCAGACGAAAAAAAGGCACTATAGAAGCAGCGCCTAACCACCGAAACGACCGTGTACATACTTGCCAAATCAGTAGCCGAAGCCAACGAAGTGGGAAGGATCTACGAACGTTGCGGTGGTTCGATGTCAGTCATAATTTGGGCAACTGTCTCCTATTCTGGGAAGTTGCCGTTGTTATTCGTCGAAAAGGTAGAAAAATTGAAGTCAAAATTTACATGGAAGACCTTCTGGAAAAGCTTTTGATCCCTTGGACCAATTCAATTTACAAGGACAAGTCATTCATCTTCCAGCGAGAATCAGCCCCAGTTCATAGAGCGAAGGTCGTGAAGGAGTGGTGCTGCAACAAGCTTCCCGACTTCATGAGCGCTAAAGAATGGCATTCCTGCAGTCCTGATTTCAACCCCTTGGACTACTCTATTTGGTCTTACTTGGAGACCAAGGCCTGCTCTACACGCCATTCGCTTGACTCGCTGAACCTCAGCCTTCTGAAGGCATGGGACGAAACGCTAATGGACTATGTGCGTGCCACGATGGATGCATTTCCGCGTCGTCTAAAAGCTTACGTTCTCCCTAAAGGAGGTCGTTTCGAAATCTGATTGTGCAATTTTATTTGTAATTGGGTTAGTAATGCTATGCCGAAATTCTAGACTCAGATGCCTTTTTTGCCCGTTCTTATGACGATTAATATTTGTGAACGTAATTTTGGGCCCCCTGTAGTTAGCCACAAGGTGTCCGTAGGTTAGACCCTAGGTACGATCCAGCGACACACCGCAAGTGAGCACTTAGGAATCTAATCTGTAGCTCCACTCAAGTGCAGCCCCGTTTGAAGAAACTACCCATTGGACCTCAAAAGTAGCCCAATTTGAGTGTTTGATAGCTACGCTCACAAGAAATGATGCGAACATATGGGATGTTTGTTATGATATTCATATTGTATCGCATACGTGATAATAAATAGTTGCTGCGAAATTATCAAAGAGATCCCCTTGGTTTACCCACCAGAGATACTATCCGATTACTTGGTAATACTTCAACGCCACAACTATAAAACTCCAAACATAAAGCTGGTTGCCAAGGTTACACCCCGTTTGTACTGCCTCAACCGGGTTGGTGTAATCATAGCTGAACGCCGGAACACACTGCTCATGGCGTTTTAATCGTGAAAAGCTTGATGGTGGTTAAATCACCAATAGCAAGCAAGAGTTCAATATCATCCATGCGTAGTTTGGGGAAACGGAAACATACAAGTGCTTCTTCCTGGAAATCCATCTCTTATGACTTTCGCTAAGGCAAGAACGCATTTCGTCATTTGAGGTTTTGCGGTCAAGATTTGTTGAGGACATCATTTCAGTGAGTCTTCAAGTGGTGAGGTATCAATTTGTCGAACCATTTCATCTTGCGAGTTCTGTTACAAATCCTATTGAAGACAGCATCCGATCATTTCCGATCGCTTCTTTCTAATATGAAGCCCTTCCTCAATGTGACTTCCGCTTCAGGAGATTAACCATCTAAAACAGACATTTCTCGAGTTGAAGTGCTTTTCAATGCTTTCAATGTGCGGACGGAGAACCATGAAATAGGATCTCCAAGTTCCTAGACCTTTGAATCTTGGCAACGTTGGCGATGATTTCAATATGCTATCCCTCTACCCTTCGAGATTGATAGGTGGAAGCTTTTTTTTTAAATCATGACTTAAGCTTTCGACATTGCCATTGTCTTCAGAGGCCTGAACACAAGTTATTGACTCACTACGTTGATCCACCAATACTCCTGGCACTTCTAAGATGATGTAGAAAGAACCCAAAAAAAGCCTTTCGAAAGAAACATTTACGTTAGGGCATAAATAGAAATGTCCTCCTAACAACTTCGTCAGGTAGAAGAATAACGTGTAGAAATCATCATGGAATAGAACTGTTTCTTCTCCGAATTGCAATCTGAACAAGCATGGGTCTAAACTGTCATTCATATCCCTTTGACCTAATAGGCCAATGAGATCCATTGAGGCCCTGTTCCTTTTCTATCTGGTGACACATCTTCAACCGTTTTGACAGAGCAGAGCCTTAGCGGTGTGTCCGTCAAATCCCTTGAGAGACGTCGACTTTCGAATAGCAATCAAATGCCATCGTCGCCCATATGAAATCGTATTAGGAGCAAGAGGGGAGTGCGGGAGGAGCATGACGAGCAAAGGAACTGCTGGAAACTGCTCGTCCCTTCCCCTTCACGCTTGCATATCATTTCCGAATTGCGCTCTTCCCGACGTAACGATCTGCACGCCGTTGTTTGAACACGAAAACAGAACGATAACTGCTCTCGTTCTGAAGCAGAAATAAGTACGTTGTTCCAATGCATCGTCAGATGCGAGAGCAGAGGCTCAGGCGGTACGGATATATTGTGAGAAGACCTGAGGACCACACAGTACGAAAAGCATGGTCTTTTGTCCCCCGGTAAACGACCGCGAGGAGCGCCTAAGCGCAGGTGGAGCGACGTTATCAAGGACGACCTTAAGGAGGTTGGAGTAGCGCTCCAAGACGCCCTGGGTAGATAGTGACGATTCTTGATATGAACAGCGGACCTCACGATACTAAACGCAAAGAAGAAGAAGAAGTGAGGCAGTAACAACCTACAAGATCGCAAGAATCTCTTATCGTATGTGAAAATCATGAACATTACCTTACATACAGATGCCTTCGAGAGTTTAACGACATACTGAAGAGTGATAAGATGTCGCTGGGGTTGTCCGTCAAAGCCTTCCAGGGATTAATACAGTAACGGTGCAGTACGGTGAAGAAGAGTGTAATCTCCACAAATTGTAAGCGATACTCTCGGACTTCGATTTATTTATTTTTTTAATTGTTCTAGGGCATTTTTTTAGTTGTGTTTAATAGCTAGTTTTTGTCAAAGTGGTTTTCTGCACTATATAGCCGTCATGACCTTGCCTTGAAGTTTGTTGTTCTTACGCATTTGCGCGTGGGTCCAGGCCCGCGTCTTAAATAAATAAATAAATAAATAAATAAATAAATAAACATTAAGAAAAGTAATTGCTATTTGCCTTCTTTTGAATCTGCCAAAGCCGTACTCAAATGCAAAGACGAGGCGACTTCGCAAAAGCTAAACTTGCATGGCACAAGACCTAACTGCAATTCTGATAGTGCGGACAAAGCGAAATTTAAACAACAGGTTTTTTCGGCTTACATTTCGGCGATGTCGCCTTTGTCAGAGCTTGGAAAGTCGAACGTACATTTGAGAGACTATTCGTCCAAACCAGGTAATTACAAAGCCTAGAAGAGGAAGACTAAGTACAAGGGAGACATTGAAGACCCTTAATGGTTGTTATCTGAACAGACTAAGTGTCACCCTCAACGATGGAATAAGGTTCGGCGAAAAAAAACTAAGCCCTAGAAACCGATCGCCTTGGCGAGCTCGGGACCTCTGGACCTTGGCAGCATTCCGGAATCTTTATTCTGGGTAATTCGTGGTTTTCGATATCTGCTGTGGTCACCCTAATGGACGGAGTTGGATGACTGTGTTTGTCGGAGTTCTCGGGATAGTTTATTATTAGGGTGACCCAAAAGTTCGTGTGCGTTTCAGATCCTGACTTCTTTCATTCGTAATTCAAGAAGAACGAATTAATGATCAAGAAGGTTACTTTAGTTGAGCACAATTCTTTAACGGATCACAGGCAATGAATTGTGCTTGACTATGACAATCCCATTAGTCATTTTGCATTTTTCGTGTGTTATAAATAAAGAAGGTCAAAATCTGAAATGCACACGAACTTTTGGGTCACCCTAGTAGATGAATTTTTTTCCGAACTCTGCTTCTTTTAGGTAAGAGTGGCTGGGTTTGCAGGTCCTTTGAGGAATGTTACCTTGTTACCCGCAGAGAAACTCGTGAAACATTCTGATCCTCTGCGACAAAAAGGCATCGTTTCCAAGATGTTTTTCTTCAGTGGAGCACGTTTCGCGTAGCTTCTCTAAATAAGCAAATAGTCCTTCCATTGTTCCCGCCAGGGACGTGTTTTCGTTCGAAAGAAAAGGATCCCTCCTCCTCTCTCATG
Source organism: Nippostrongylus brasiliensis (assembly GCA_030553155.1). Taxonomy (NCBI): domain Eukaryota; kingdom Metazoa; phylum Nematoda; class Chromadorea; order Rhabditida; family Heligmosomidae; genus Nippostrongylus; species Nippostrongylus brasiliensis. Next base: position 16,342,885 of record CP130737.1, read on the forward strand.
ATTCATAGCAGGTCAGCAAACTCTACAGCAAGCAAAACAGCTCAAAGTGACACCGCTTGAGTGCGTTGTGTGTGAGAGAAGAGCGAGAGATCGCATTTCAGCGGTCTCGTACAACACAGGAAGCGTCTCTTTGGGCCATTCAACTTTGTGCACTTTGGTGCCCAGAAAGGGTGGGAGGTACCATTTTTGCTTAAAATTTGCTCGGTTAGAACAATTTCACCAGAGATTTGTGGTTCAATTTGATATTTTTTCTGAAACCTGTGGAATGGGTAACAAAAATATGCCCTTTGTGTCCTGCGATAAGGGGTGGATATTATGAAACTAAGGGAAAGGATTCTTATATAACGTTAGATTTGTACCTGTGTCAGTATATCATAGATGCCCATGCCAATTTTTACATACTCGAGGCATGGGTAAAATCTACCTTTTATTCACGTTTCAGGCTCCTCTGAAACTTTCCGTTAGAAGTGTTGGAATGGTCCCATTGCCTAAAGGTCCATTCATAATTGGCAGCAAAGCTACACGGAAGAAGTGCTGGGATGCATTGCAGCGACAGCACGGTGTTTGACAAAATACACTGTTTTTCCGATTCGTAGTAAAGAGTGAGTCTGAAGATCAGCTTCTAGAATACCTCAGACGCATCGTCGCCGAGTACGATCGGAGGCTAAGAGTTGGGTTTGGCAAAGGAGCTATTTTGGCATTCAGCCATCACGATGACACTCATCGAACCTTCAGGTATAGGTTGAGTTCTCCGTGATGAACCCAGGCTGTGGTGCTTAACAATTTTGGGCTAAGGAAGAGAAGATAATGTGTTGATGAATCCACGGACCATCGATTATTCCGATGCTGATGCTTTTTTCATTAGAATACTGACGAGAAACTCACTCCTCTTGAAAATAGGTAACGTACTGACGTGGCTAATTTTGATCGTTTTGATCATTTTCACGAATTATTTCGTCAGCGTCTACTTTATCGCCCTCCTCCCTCACCTGCTCCATCTCCCCGTTGTTCTCCAAGGTGCATCCGAAAGTGTGTTCGTTCTTTAAGTCATTTTATTCAGCACCGGGCACTCCTTACCCAACATCAAGTAGACGGTGATTTGATTATGAAGCAAATCGTCGAATTCGTCGAAAAAGCGTGCGTTTGAAGAGGAGCAGTCATCGGGTAAAGGTCGAGTACCTGCTCAGGTAAATGGGTGAGTGCGGTCGATTCGCCCGGAGTGCCAAAGGAATGCGAAAGTCCCTTCGACTTCGTACTCCTAGGCGATGTTCAGCCAGCTAAGTCACATCGATCGCTGAGCGTGAGAGAATGAGGGCTGAGCGAGAGCGTGAGCACGAGGTTCCGATGGGTGAGCTCAGCCACTCCGTCCGACTTGCCGATTTGGCTCGAACCAACGGATGGACGGAAAGACTGGCTGACTGACATAAAAACGTGTTCATGCTCAGAAGGACATGCTCGAACTGCGGCTCTCATGCTCAATACCGTAACCGCGCACCAACGAGCGCTTGCCGAACCTCTTGACATCTGGTCAAGAACGGCAAGTAGTGGCGCTGCACCAGTTGTTATGTCTTATGGCGACAACTCCCATGTCGCTGGGAAGAAAGCAATGTGCATATTTAAGCGTGAAGGACCTCAGCAGCAAAGTTGTGCCGAAACCGTGCAACTTCGCCGCTAAAAGCGGTGGTCAATCGCTGTGGGACCCATGTTATTTTTGAAATGTTGCTAAGCAGCAGCGTGACCATCCTAAAATGTGTGAAGATCATACTCAAAACAGTTTGTACAGTGCTGCGTTCTCTGCGTCTATGACCTACTCTCCGACGCTGGATCATCCTTTAGATCTGCGTGTTCCTGTGAGGCAGTGAGGGCAGCTGAACGGAGACATAAATTGTCAAAATGCCAGTCATGTTCCGTGGAATGCGCCATGGATTGTTCCTCCTTTTGAAATCGCTGCACAACTATGAAAGCAGAAGTGGTTCCGAATAAAATAAGTCTCCAACTCTCTCCTCTCGAATAGTAGCATTGTTTTGAAAGGGTTTTGTTTTAAGGAAAAACTCCTGCAAATATTACGACACTATTGAAATGCTTGGTTGCGGCGACTAGATATAGGAAACAGAACCCACCAAACTACCAAATAAACACTTCCAATGACAAAATTGTTGGCAGAGTTTTCGGTATCCAACTGCTAAAAATTTATAACAAACACCTAAAGCTGAACAACGGCAACTGTATGGTGTCAGATCCAAAACGTTTTTCCTTTGCTATAGGCTCCAGAGGGATGTTAGTGCACGAAAGCTGCCATCTAGAATAATGTTCGCGTGCTGCAACCCATATCCATGTGTTAAAGCTGTTTTCAAATTTTCCACGCCAATGTTATGGCATTTTTGCAAAAAACGGAGATTTATTCTGATGGTTATGGAGCAGTTGGGGTGGTTCCTAGCACAAATAAACGGCTTTCCTCTAGAATTATGTCATGTAGCTGAGGGCTCTGGTGAAAAAATTCGGGTTCTTCGACAATTACCCCCTTGAGATAACACATGGTTCTTCTAACAAAAGCTCAGCCTCGTTAAATTTCGTTTAAAACAGGCGGCATGGCCTCCCCTAAGTTCTTTTTTTCGCTCGACCGAATCCTTTTAGAGTGGGAGGTGCCGAGACGAGGGAAGAGCATCGACAAACTCAACGAGGATGATGGAGTCGTTCTTGTCGGATTGAATTTCCCCTTCAGCTTTCCATTATACCACCGTATTTCTACGAGGAAGCTATAAATCAAAAAAGAATCTGATGGAACATTGAAGATTAGGAATATCTACTCTCCAACTCGGTTGAGAATTCAAAAAGAATCGGTAGATATGCAGAAATGGAATAGAATAGAATAGTAACCGAACACGTAAGGAGGAAAATTTTAAAATATAATTTCCAATTCTCAAAAACCACTTCATTGAAAATAATCATTTGGATTGGATAATTCATTTCATAGTAGTCACTTCATGAAGAAAGTTCAGTGGGAAACCCAAAAGTGGTTTCGAACATGACTTGGAGTCCCATGGTGCCATGAAGAATTTCAAGGCGAAAAGTTTTGAAAAAACTTTTGTCTGGGAGACTTAGGACAAAAAAACTAACATTGTTCCATAATTCTTCATACATTTGTCCAGAGCATCTCTTGCACGGCCTATTTCACCGATTTAGCGAAATCTTTAGTTTTTTACATGTAGTGATAATTTTGCACGCTAATTTTGTTTTTTTTGTATGTAAAAAGTTTACGAAATGCTTCGTTATGTTCTTATTTTGCATCGAATCACACTGAAGGCTATTTTTGACAAATGCAAAAAATATCTGGCTGATTTTCCCCGACACTTCATTGACATCACAGTGGTCAGTCACATCCATTAGGTCAGGCGCAGCACCACTTACCATCTGCTAGAGTGACCCCTTTTCAAGGCAATTATTTTATGATGAGTGTGTCACTTAACTAGGGAAAAGTAAATAGAAATTCAGAAGTTACAAACTAAGAAGACTGGACACTCAACTGAAAGCTATTAGCTCCAAGTCTTTGAAAGCACTCGGAATGTCGGGGATGTTCAAATATGTGGTATCGATTAATTTCGAGGGTTTCTGTCTGTTAAAAAGGTTGTGCAGGGGTGGGGTGTCAAAAGTGTACGGAGCTGACATTTAATAATGGAAAAACTTACAGTTACCAGGAATGTTAATAGTTATAATATATGATTCGAACTCTGAAAGAAGTACACGATATAATCCAGTGAAAATTTGGGCTTTATTCATTTTTCAAATAGGTTGATCCCTGAGTCCAATAGTACTAGGTTTAGGGTCCTCCGGCGCCGTGCAAAGTTCTAGATAAATCAACGAAATTTTAAAACTGAAACAATTCAGGCAGCACATTACATTATTACCACATCATTTTGTGGATGGCTAGTTGTACTTTGGGTTCAATTGACCAACGTCTGTTGTTTATCTAGGAGCAGTTGACGACAATGACTTTGCACTACTTGTACCACATACTCCCACTTGTGAGTTTTCGTTTTTGTAAAAGTAGTGGGCAAAAATAGCAATTTTAACCGGTCACTAATTTAATTTTCACCTCTGATCAATTTTTTTAATCGTTAGGCATTTGGAGGCTGTTAGCTTAAACGGCAAAAATAGTGCCGTCACCAAATACTCATCAAAATTCAGTCTGCGGGGGTTTAATCTGCCGTTCCTGACACATGGTCCAGCTCTTTTCAATCCGAATTATTTTGATATGAAACATATCAAAATCTTCGAGTTTGAGGTGCCCAAGTAGTGTACAAGGTAAAACGACAAGTACCGAAGAGAACCTATACCTTTCCAAAAACCAGGGCCCAAATTCACGAACGGACCAGCGGTCTCCGAAACCGCGGCGCAGCCAGAGCCAGACGGCAGAGCCGACGAGAGATTGCGTTTAACATAGGAAGTTTAGTATACGTAGAGAAAGGTGCGCGCCGTTCACAGGCTATATCTCGGGGTTTATCGGGGTTTACCAATGATGAATGTGGGCCCAGAACCAAGTCAGCTCTCTAGAGGTGTGAAGAGGGCGCTCAATTAAGGTTTCACCCCTTTATTAACCTCGAAACACGTGACGAATCAAGGAAAAGCATCGACATTCCTGTATATATGTTAACCTTTCTTCTATACTCTTTTGCTGTTGTTTTGTCTGGTGATGAAGCCCTAAATAATTTCTGTCATCACGTTGGGGAAGCCATCCTATAGTTATGCCGAAGCCGCCAACAAATTCGTCGTTAAACGATCTGAGATTAGCGGCAACGGCGTCGGCAATGTCCAAACGACGTAATTAGCGCATCGATAATGAGTAATGAGTATGCTGACACATAGTGTGAATATGAGGGGTAAAATATACTCCCATACGAGAGATACCCTATAGAACCCTCTTAGCTGAAACTGACAATTTTCCTATGTTTCGATCCGCTCAAACTTCAACTCTGATTTAGGTATCCGATATTGAGTTCTAGCTTGGATTGCTAATATATACTCCAAAAAACTATAATTAAGCGGCGGGTTCTTTCGTAAATTTGTGGGCTATTATAACCAGCGAATCACTCTCTTCAGAATACGACTTTGAATACTCAGCGGCTGCTGACACATTTCCGTTTGAAATTACAAATAAAGTCAATTCCCAAAAAATCATAAAAATTCATTATTTGCAGATAGGTTATGGACCGATGTATTTTTGGATGTATATGCAGAAACTATCTTTTGGCTCCAAGTACCAGACTTTCCACATTGACCACTATGCCAAGATTCATCGAAAGCCGGACGTGGAATATCTATTGGACCATAACTCCATTTGATTTGAGCGAGTTGAATCAAAAAATGAAACGTGACATGCCTTTTTCTTCATTGCTTCGAAAACACTTTCAGCTGTGGGGGCATATATCCAAATATCACAGCTTGCCAAGATCGTCTCGTCTCGTACTGAGGACTTCCGGGGATGATCTTGCTCTTTGCTAATGCCCGTTCAAGAGTAGCAACGAAGCGGACGTTAGGTTTTCTATTGCCTTCCTTTCTTTGTTTTGTTTCCAAAAATGCACCATTTAGTGAAGTGATCCGATAACAACACTTGAAGCAAAACAACACATAAAACAGCTATAATTATTGACGAAAGGATATTCTGATTTTTTTGTTCGTTATTTTCTGTATTACTCGTTCAAGGTACGGTTGAGGCAAGCATTATCAGTAATTTCCTATTTTCTTTGCTTGATCTTAGAGAATAAAATAAAAAACAGAACAATTTTCTTATGAGTAGGGTATAGCTATTGGCTTGCTAATATAATGGATTATCTCCAAGTACTGATAATCCTCTCTAAGGCCTTGACCCAATCTATGTAGGGCCGGATTCATCCCAATGATGATTTTTCACAAACCGAATCGCGCCTGAAATTCTTCCGAAAACAGCATTTTTGTAAAGTAATAAAATGGATTTCAGTTGAGAATTTCGGATATTTGGAACTATTTGTCAAAAGCTGAACGGAGCACCATTATGTTTCTTTGCCTACCCAAAAAGGTGCTAAATGGCGTCCAAGTGCGCCAGCTGTGTTTTCTCGAAACTTCTTTTTTAGCTCCGTTTTTTCCTCGAACACATGCTGCACAGCAGTTGTCGTCGGATTGAGCGCATAGGAAATACTATACTACTGCGATGGCGGTTTTCAATTTTAGTATTCATCATTAAATGACTGCTCTCCTTGAAAAGAAGGAAAGGATGTATTTTCTTGAAGCAATTAGGATGTATTTTCTTGAAGCAATCAAGAATTTTCGAATTAAGAACTATTCATCAGAAACTGAGTAAATCTCATTTTTCTACGTTCCTCAAAGGTGTGGTTCAAATTTCACTGAAAATTTAAAAACTGAACTCAAAAAGGGGAGATTCTAATACAAAAAAAGCGTTGCGCTCAAGTTTCTAAATCTTGCTTTGAGAAAAGGGATCAAAGAGATTTCCTTGTCACATTTGAGAGTTTGTTAATTAGGGACTATTCATCCGTAGTCGCACGGCTTCCCAGTATTTTCTTGCGCACGTAAAATATCTGTCAAATTCTATTCGACTTCCTAAAATTTGAATTCAAAAGTGGGAAAGCATTCGAGATTTTGTAGGACATGTGCCACACGCTTGTCGACAGCAAAAAATAGGTCCTATTTTGAGCGTAATTCTCAGCTCTCCTCCAATAAAATCTTAAGTCTCTCAAAATTCATGAATTCATTTTTTTTTACAAGCTCATGAGGCAGAGGAAGGGAATATTGGAAATAATACAATCAACACCGTGATTCAAAAATAAAAAGTGTGTGGATTGTTGACTTCCTTTCCCCTTTCATATTCAAATTCCCTTGCCGTCGAAGGGGTCAGTCCCAGACTAAACGTTTTCTTTTTCAAATAATAAGACTGGAAGACGTTCAATGGTGGATTCCGCAGCCTTGGCCATAAGCTGCGGTTCGATCGAACTCGGAAAATGATTAGCAGGATTGTTGCTGATTAGTTAGCGCTAACCATGTTATGTGTGGGTTGGTTTCATCGTCGTCGGCGACTAATTCGACAATGAGCCTGACCGAGCGACCCTGGGTAAGTGGCAGACCGACCGACCGCGATACCGGACGCACGACGTCATTATCCGCGCAGTGGCTCTCATCTAATTAAATGCTGACTGACTGACTGACTGGCTGACTGAGAGCGAGAGTTCCCAACAATGGAAGCAGATGTGTAAGTTCTCGGGCGTTCATGGCGCACTCCTCTTCACCAGGACGGACTGTCGAATGTCGTCAAGTAGACGTGTGTGCGTGTGAGCTGTCATTCTCAAGTATGTACTCGAAACGTTTGCCATTATCCTCTTCGATATAGGGATGCCAAAGTGGGTCGGTTGGATGAGGCGCTAATGCGGTTGGACGGCGATAATTTCGTATTCCATAGTATTCGACACCCAACAACCATCTCCATCCTCAAGAGCAACTAGCTCCTGGCAACGGTGGCTCGATGATGGCGCTCATAGGAGCCATCCCAGCTCTAGCCAGTTGAGTGTGTCTGACTAACTGACTGACGTTCCAAGCACCAAACAGCTGCTCATTCGGAGGTGATACATACGTGTAGACGGAAACGGCCATCAAGACAACACAGCAGCAGCAGCATATGGCCGACGTGAGAGTCCCCCACGACAATTCTAATCAGCTTATTTCTTGGCCCACATCACCATCAGTTCACAGTGGCTTGGTTACGGTCAACGCTCACCAATGATTGCTGAGCGCATTAGTTATGCAAATCGCTGTCGGCGTGCGCTTCACTTGAAGACGTTCGCGCCGGCCCAATCACATCTCGCTTCCGGATCATTTGATTAATATCATCGGTCCAAGCTCTTCTCGAAAACAACAAAAAATATTCAAATATTCCAACCCTTGGCTCGGATAAGGTCAACCTAAGGATAATGACGTGAAGCAATCAGAAATGCGTGGATCAGTACTTCAACGCATGGAATTTTCCCTTTTTCCTACTACTAGCGAAACTGTATAGCAAATTCTGAGGAAAACCATAAGGCCTCAATGGGCGCTGTTCACTTCGACGTGGTATTTTGCTCATTAAAATTATAAATACATCAACAAAGTTATTACTTAAAGAGGTAAAAACTGAAAAGCTAATAAAAACCCGCTCAGGCCAGGAACGTTGCGCGAACCATTTTCCACAAGACAACACCAGCTGTAGATCTGTCGTTACAGATACCTATTTGTACTACAATATTAGATTCATTTCATGAGAACCCATAGCATGTCTTTGACACCAATTAATTTGTTCAGGTCATGAAGTTCTCCTTTTCTGAACGAATTGTTTAGAGGAAGCACTGATGGAAAGTTTTGTGCACTTCTTCACCGAAGCCTAGACTATTCATGCATGATAAAAACGGTTATAATAAAAATGTTCTTTGAAGAAATGGAAGAACAAAAAACAGCTTCAGCTGCATTCGAAATGGAGTGCTTTTTCCGTCACACGCGTTGGCGCGTTTGCAACCGACATTTTCCTTCGCGTAGTCTCAGCTGGACAGAAATCTGCTATTTGCGTAAGAAACCCAAAGGATGATAAGGATACGATAACTCGCTACACTCATAAAGCGTTCTGATGTTGAAAAATGTAATTCGATCTGAGTTAATTTCGTTTTGCGTGCCGCTGTGCGACGAAATGCTTACGCAGGACGGTAATCGCAAAATCGCGCCATAATCGATGGTTCAATCGATAAAACGACGGACAACAGTGAAAAAATCGATATGATCTACTACGTACCTTGATGCATTTATCGAGTTCCCTAAGATGAACGCATTGATCGGAGGTGATAGTGACAACGTTGTCTTTCAACTCATACAACGTCCATGCCCATTCGTCAAGTATTTTGATGAAGCACTTCACCAATCCAACGTAGTTACACTGCAAATGGAAAACGTGAAATTTCCACTTCAATCACTGTCGTCAATGGCGTGAAATCGTCGAGGTCTGACAACTATCGATGTTCGATACGGCAGGTAATTGCCGTCACGTAACGATGCCAATTTTGGATTGAGACCGACTAATGTGAGTCAGTGAGTGCTAGAGTGTGTGTTTTCACAAGTTTTTGTTTCCCGTGAATTTTTGGAGGACGCAAAGGAGGCTCCGATTCGGCTGAATGGATTTTTTCCACGGAAATGTCTAGATTCTGCTGCCACCAGGATGGAAATCTTCTGTTTTTGCTTAAATAAGAAAAACGTGAAAAAAAAACGAGAGCGTAAATGACGTTGAAAGAGCAACGTAATCGACCAATGCAGAAGAGCATTGTAACTGACCGATTAATACAGCGAAATTTTCAAAGGCGCCTGTCCAATTGTGCCTCGCTGCGATTAACGTAGGCTGCATTTTTTTAAAAACAAAACCGCAATCACATTACACCCACCGTTGATTCTTGTGCTGATGTGGTGGCAACGAACAAGGCTGCAATCAAGACGATGCAACGCATCGGTGATGCCATTAGGGTTTGGAAAACCTAAAAAATGAAAACTATCTCTAAATCGTCGAATAATCCTTTGAATTATCCCGAATAAGCCGAAAGCGCAATGGACGAAGAAAGAGGAAACCAAGCTTCAACAAGCAGCGGTCCGAATCAATGAAACAGAAGTAATTAAAAAAAGACAATCAAAAAACCAGTCGATAAAGAAGAAAAATCGACGCCAAACGAATTCAGTTCATCTTGAAGAGAGAAGAATAATTGCTTCCCTTCCAGAAGAATATCATAAACGGACTTCTTTGAATGAAAAGTGCCAAGGAAATTATGCTGTGGCAAGGTGTACAACGCCAGATACAATTGAATCGTTAACGTGTTTAACTTTGAATATTTCGTTCAACACATTAGATTTATCTACGGAAATTCAATCCACAAGACACAAACACAAGAGAAAGGAACCAATATCATATGTGACTGTTGGACAAAAAGTTGTAGTAAAATAACAAATAAATTGAAAGATGACTCTGGAATGTGTAACAGTTATGTGAAATTACGCAAAACTTGTGGTGAATGTGGATGATGGAGAGTCAGAAACATCAAAAACTCGTGAGCGCTAGTGCTAAATAGGGCGAGGTGTGAGCTGGCCTAGGACACTACTGCGAAGAGAAAGTCTGGCCAGATTCTCAGTGGTAGTTTACTGTGCAGAGATCCCACCCCACGGAATAGGGTGAGTGAATCTAAAAATTCGGCAGGAAACAGAATAAAAACAGCAAAGGACAGAGGCGAATGTCATGATGACGATGGCTAGTAGGGTGCGGGGTAGGCGTTTTGCGCTCTTCCTCCTTCGCAGCTTCGTCTCATCCTGGCCAGTCAGCCACGACGACGACTCGACGATGCCCCGATTGGACTCGTTAATGGCGATCTTTAACGTGTGAATTTTTGAGGAGTAAGTCGGGGGGCACATACGAGACACATACACACTGATGGCCCTCGCTCAGCTGGCGAATCGATGCACCTGCACATGAATGAGAAGCGAGAAGAGTGATGGAGAGCCAGGAAAAGGAGGTGGGGAGGTGTCAGAAGAAAGTTGTGGATGAGCTTGAGAAGTGAGAATTGGGGTTGGGGGAGGGATGGGTAGTGTTGCGGATACACAACTCTTTCTTGATTAACTAGTAGTTAGTCACAGGAAACCTGAAGATTAGAGTGATTACAATATAAGATAAGTTTCTTCCACGTCCGTCTCTCTGTTATCGTGTCGTTACGCTTTACTTTGCATTGATAGAGCTAGCCGAGATATTACAGTTTTTGTTCCGCCGACGTTTCGGATTACTCGCCTTCGTCGGAGCCTGGAAAGTCAAAAACGTGTGAGATTATCCCACCAAAGACCAATTCTAATTACAAAGTAACTACAATGCACTGGAGTAATTAGAAAGAAAAACCATTCGAGCGAGGTAAGTAAGCTCACCTAGGAGCTAGGAGGACCATATAAGAATCTCTCGAGACATTTCCCTAGGCGCAGCATGGAGGGATATCGCGAATGAGCCATAGGAATCCAATCTGTTGCTTTACTCATCTGCAGTGCCCTATGTAGGAGTCACCCATTAGGTCTCGAATATAGATCAACAGGATAGATAAGTGGCCACGCTCACAAAAAAACTGTACAAGTAGAATGTTCGATGTGATATTATTGATATTCACTCGCATACGTTACAATGAATCGTTGTTATAGAAGTGCCGAAGATATCCACCTTGGTCATTCACAAAATAGTGTTGTTTGCCGAACGGCTAAATGGTGTTGGTTGTTGTAGGCGTGCTATAGGAGAAGACTAGTGGGGTGCTCGACATGCGAGCTATGAGGGCAACAGCAGCAGCAGCACATGCACTTCTTCATGAACGCGTTGCTCACACTGCCCCGCTCACAGCCACCAGTAGTAGTAGCTGCAGCAGTTGGAGCTTGAGAGCTCGAGCTCAACTTGGAACAGCAGCTGAAGCAACATCCACAGCCCTACTGCACGATGCCACACGCAACAACACCAAATCGAACGGCACGACACGTCAGTTTCATCAACAAAAAACGAACGGAAAAATAGCCGCGATCGATAGAGATGTCTTGTAAAGGAGACCAGAATGAACTGAAAACGTCATATTTCGCGAGCTGAAAGCTCTAAAATCTCTGACACTTTGGGGCGGCGTGGAATTCGGCTGACATGCACCTACATATATGCGTGATTTGAGGCAGCGTCCGCTGGGACCCGATTATCGGCCCTGCTGCCCTATGCAATTCAGGTACGTCGAGATGGCGTTTTGAGTGGCACCGCCACCCGACAGAGGGGCTGAACGGACGGGTAGGAGGTACCTCGTGCTCGGCAGCCGACTATGGAAATTGAATAAGCGAAAGCGAAAAATTTGAAAAGTGAAAATATCCACGGACTTTCAACGATACATAGTTTGTCCAGACAATACGTCAATGGGCAGACGTTGCCGAGTCCTTGTCAAGTCGAAATGCATCAACGCTACCTTTTTGCTCATTTTGAAGACTCGAGAAGGATACTGAAACTCATTTTCCTTTTAGGTCACAACATCTGCTTTATACGAACCAGGTACACCATTCTAATCCAAGGACGTGTTACCACATTACCACTTGTGAACATACCTTTACTTTATGGTTCATTTTTGTTCATGGGTCAGAAGAAGGTTCAACTTCTTTCAGTTTATGAATTTGTATTCCATTACGTTTCTTATTGTTTTTCATTATACAATGATTTTTTGTATTGCAGTTGCCAAACGACGAGGGTATTTTTAACCTTTTTCTGACATATGTCCTATATATACGTAATAAATGATGATGATTATGATTGAAGTTACCCATTCCATTGTACAGCGAACCCTCTCTGCTTAAGAGTCCCAGTGTCGGTGACGTATTTCTCCATTATATGGTCGTCTAGGGGTAAGGACGGGACGAGCATGTAACTCTGCGTCTTGACGATATTCAGTTTGTTTCTGTGTTCACACTGAATTGCTCAAGACTTCCAGTATACTCTGCTTTTACGATTAAGTCTACTCCGTGCCCAATTCCTTCCGTTTAGCTATTTCAATGGTGTGTCCCTTACGACCTTCATTCGGTTTGCTTCCTTGTTCCGTCCAGCTTAGAAACCTATCGACATAAACAAACGAAAGCTCGTCGATTTCAACCCCTCTAACAAAGAGAAACGAACATGCCCAGCTGACATGACTTTTTCACTTCCTCCAATCATTTTGTTCTTTTCGTAATACTGCGAGACGAAATGCAGATATATTCTGAATCTGAGAAGCGCGTCGCTCCTGAAAAAGTGTTTTGAGCGCGTCTAGCATCTTGGAGCTGCGGCCGGGAGCTGCTCGAGCTGAAGTCAATGTTACGTTGTGGTGAAAAAGGTAGCTGTGTTCGTGCTGTTGAATCTAATTTGCGTCGCCGCGCCGCCTTCAACACGCCGGACAGGTGCCTTCCATCGGACTAAACAATTAGCGACAATAACCAAAAGCACGCGTAAGAATTCTCAGCGAACTCGTCCATGAAAGAGCTACCAAATGGGAATCTCTCTGTTGAATTGTTCTTGAAGAAATGCATTGAATAGATTGCCTTTTACTCATGCCAGCTAAACAAGTCGAAGAGAATTGATGTCAACAAGAACTGCGATAATATGAAGCGGAAGAAATAGGCATCAGCTTGATTTGTCCGAGCAAGCAAGTAGGCACTCGATAAAACGAATTCGACAATAAACCACTGCACGATATTCGAGGAAAATGGGCAATAATAGTTTTTCAACAAGGATTGTTAGGAAGAGGAGGAAAGAAGATGATTGTACTGTCATCACGCAGCGAGGTTTCTGATTCTTATGGAAGCTTCGCACATATTTTACTTGACATCTCTAATTAGCATATATCATGCATTTGGGTCAGAGAAGAAATAGGCATGTAGGCTGATCAATTCCGCTTTATTTATGTTTCCACCCATCTCGCAGAATTGCGGAATGACAATCTCTTGCCCTACGTTTTTAGCAAAGTACACCAAAATATACACTCTTGTGCTTTCAAAAGTCAAAATATACTTCCTCGGAAGGCTGAATTGAAATAAATTGCATTCACTGGTTTCGTGGGAAGACCACCTTTTGTGTTCAACTAAGCTTTCCTTAGGAACAGGTAGTTCCTGCTAATCCGTGGAACATGAACATATTTTATATCACATTCTGAGTGCAGAATTGGAAAGTAGCCAAAATCGATTACGTCTGACATCATAGCAAGCGTGTCTGTGCGTTTTTCAGCTCAAAATTGTGAATGGAAAAGTGAACCGGGCGAGTTCCGGAAATTGTAAGCGGCAAGTGCAAGCCAAAGCATTATCGCCGTTGAACAGTAAATGCATCTGACGTGCGGAGCAAAAGAAAAATAAGAACGATAAATCAGACAAAGAGAGATAGAGAGAGAGCTCAGGAGAAGCAGAAGAGTAGAACTGCTTGGGTGGGGTTGAGTTGAGCATGAGAGGGGGTGGGCAGTCAGTCAGCTGTCGTGTTCGGCGATGATATGACGATTGTCATCGTGACAAATCAAGCCAAGACGGCTACAACAGTTCGGAAGGAATATTGGACATGTTAACGAGTCATAGAAGTAAGCTGCTGAAAGTGGATTGCAGCTGCAACAACAACACGACACAATCGGCACCGTCCGCGGTGATTATTGCGATGGCACTGGGAAGGGGATTAGAGCTCTGGAGTTGGTTTCGCTTCAGTTTATATGAAACTTTGGCTCGAGAGCAATGGTGGTGGTCAATTGCCAGAGCATGAGGCCCAGCAACAGATGACTAGGCTCAGAATGGACACAGGAACTTGACTAGATGAGAGGATTGTTCAAAAAGAAAGAAGCCATGCAGTTAAGAAGCCTACTTGAAGAGTATCGACGTTTCCAAGACATTTTCAAACATTGGGGAAGATATGCAATTCGTCGAGCACGGGAGTATAACACTTAGTAAGATCGTTCCTTATTGATGAAGAGTCCCGGGGATGACCTTACTCTATGCTACACAATATCCGTCTAACAATAAAACTAGACGGATATTACGTTTTCTATCATTTTCTTCTTTTGTTTGTTTTCGAAAGAACCTCCGAAACTGAGGAGCCCTCGAAACAAAACGTCCATGTCTGGAGTCCGGAGTTCGCCACGATTTGTTGCTCAAAACGGGCATCTACACATCGTCACATTCCTGACATCTTGCTTGACATATGCCCGAAGTTGGCTGCTCGTAGAGCGTCAACAGTGGGTAGATTACGCGACCTCCGGGAGGCCGACCACGATAGTCACCCCTTTAGATTGTCCACGGGACTTTCTGGCCCAAAGAAAGACGGGGAAAGCTGTCAAAAAAGGAATTTTAGTACATTCTCCGCGGGGGTCATTCATTTTGTAACCAATGAACTTGTGACAGGTATCAGTACATTCGACTAGGTCACGCTGAGGGATCGAGACAAAGGAAAAGCACTAATGAGTTCGCTCGGCGGTGTCAGGGCGAAGCAAGCTTCGGGTTATTTGCTGAGTTTGATAGAGATAATGTTTGCAAAAAGTTCAATTGACGATTTTTCTAACGGTTTGCTTGGCGAAGTCTGATTTTTTCTAGACCTTCGGTTGACTAAGTCGCTTGATTTAATCTTCCTTCTAAAAGCATTGTTCTGAAACTTTGTTTAAAGCCTTGTCCCAGTAATAGCGCAAAAGAATACAGATTCCCGAATATTTTCAGCTCACAAAAAAAGATAAAAGCAAGTTCTTAGGTATTCTCCATATTCATTGTGACATTCCAACAGAGCAGTTCAATAACTTCAAAATGACGCAGAACAGCATTATCGAACACCTCCATTTGGTGGAAAGAAACGTGAACAAATTGCGACTGACAAGCGGCAGGACTTTTGGTTCATCCTTATGTCTGGTTGTCAGACGCTTTAGGCAGAGCCTTCATATTTTAAAAGTCTTCAAGCCAGTAAGTTCTACATGATGACCATAGTATGTGAACAGTACTTGGGTGCACCAACACCACAACCAGCCTCCTTCCACCTTTACGCACAGCTAACAAACAATTTACACGGAGGTTTATAGAAGCACAGGATGCAAAAGTAATGTAAGACCGAAAGTATTGTGTTCATTACTCACCTACTAACAACACTACAGCTCGAGCTCGAGCGGTGGAAAGGGCTTTTGAAGACGACGGACGAAACGTCAGAGAGATAATAAACTTTCCACCTATCAACCACTTAAGGCGTAATGACAACAGGCTATTGTGGAGGAGTCTTGGTGAGTATCTGAGCCGTTGGTGGCTGAGTTTGAAGGGAGGAGAAGAGAAGAGCCGCTGCCGCAGCGACGCGAACCGCGTCGGAGCCGCTGCCGTTCGAATCCGACGAGGATTTTTTCGAATGGAAGAATGGGGCAGAATGGGTTGCGCGACGACGCAGACCGCAGCCGCCGCCTCATTAAAGAGGAGGGAAGGCCACACAGGAAGGGGCAAGGAGGCGGGCTACCACACAGCTACATACACTCCACCAACAAGTAAAATTCTTATTTCGTCGAGTCGTGTTGAATCGCTAAACGTCCGTCGACAACCGCACTAAAACACTGTGAGAGTCGTTAGTCGCAACGTAGCACTTGTTTCGGCACTGATCGTCATTTAAATCAATCAGTAGATCAGTAGTGGGGATGGACCAACGTGATGAAAAACTAGAGGTTAAAACAACCACGCAGTTTATCATGCACTAATCTCCTTCAGAACAGGATCAAAATTCCGTTTCTGAGGATAATACAAATGAAAACAAAGCTAGACTAATGAAATTTCAGTAAACAATATATGTAGCGTCGGTAACGGTACCTATTCTCCATTTATCAGGCAAAGGTCGGATGCAAAAACTCACCGCCCTACGAGTCATAGTAATTCTTTCCTCAATGTTTGATTTCATTGAGGTTTTCGATCTTATTCCTTGCCAAACTTACGTTGCTGTAACTTGAAATAACCATAACTAGACTAGGTGATGTGGGAATACAAAAAACTCCAGTTCAGTCTTTTGACTTGTAATGCAACTACATTTGTAATCTTGAATGTAAATGCAGCTTCTCGCTTTCATGTTAGGACCTTCAGGGTGCAGCGACTTTTCAAATTTTTGGCACTCGACCATAGTCGTCGTTGAGCCGTTTGTCGCCCGACCAGTAGCATTGGGAGAAAATAGGCATTCGTAGTGCTACTATGCATACAAAGGGTGCGCGTGGTGCAGCGGTAAGATTCGCTGCTGACACCTGCACGGTCGATCTATCCTCGCATGGGCTAACCAATCCTTCCATCCCTCCGGGGTCGGTAAATTGGTACCAGAGTTGTCGGGGAAGGTAAAGACACTGACCTGGTATAGCGGCTGGCCACCTGGACCATTGTATAGGCCAAACACGCATTCACCAAGCCTCTACGATTCTGAATTGAACACGAATGTGGCGGCGTGTCCTTCGGGGACTGATCAACGCTGGCACGTTTACCTTAACCCTTACCTTTCTACTCTGCATATGAAATAAAGAGGAAGACTATAGGAAATTAGAAGATGCGAGAAATGTGTATCATATCATGGATTGAGTTCCTACAAGACAAAATGGTGCCAGTTTCCGGAGATACGAAAACATCAAAGTAAAGTGAACTTCAGATCTTCTTTCAGATGAATTACCAAATTGGAGAATAGAAGAGAATTCGTGATTGTTGACTGCTCGTATCGGACGAGATCACCAACAACGTCCATGACATATAAGCTTCTAATGAGAAGAATATGGGGCTACTGATACTTTTGTTTTTAAATTGCCTAGCTCAAAAGTGGACGACTGAGATGCACTCGTTTCTTTCAAGTGACTTTTCGTTGTTTTCTTTCTACATCTGACCAAAAATGTCGATCGAATGGCTTTTGGTGGGCCAGTCCGATAAGGCACTAACTTCTGTGTGTGTTCAGGCTTTCAAAGACGATGGGAAGGTCGAAACGTTAGGCCGTAGAATGAACTTTATCCACCTAACAACCTTGTGGGGCAAAAGAAATTAATTTTATCAAATCATCGTCAATGCCGAGGCTCGAAGACGAGAGAGCATGGAGACTGTAGAACAACATACAATTGATATATTGTGTCGTGTTACCTGTTATTTTTGCCGTCATCATCCTTATTAGTTACCTTATTTACACGGAATCCCTATGAATCCCGTAGTGGTTTCACATAAGTTCTCCTCCGAATAGCCACAGATTGAGTTTTTTCTGCTTCCTTGAAAGATCACCCGTCCTTGAAGGAACCAATAGGCTATTAAGGTGATCGGATAATTTGTTATTTATTCTTTTGTATCTTTCATCTCATGTCAGTGTCGAACGAACGAGAAGATTGAAGGTGTCTAGACCGCGACAACAAAAAACTCATCAAACGTTGCCTATCCAAATAAAGTGACAGGAGAACGGGGAGCAAACAAATGAAACAAATTCAGAGCACATATGATCAGAATAAAGCGAGGAAAGCCAAGAGTGATTGATTCTAAAATTAGCAAATGATCAAAGTAGTCATTAAGCAGTGCGGTGAAAATGCACGCACCCAATTGCTTATTGACGTTGTTTTCAAAAGAAGTCATTGAATTAAGGAGCATCCCATCTGAAAAAATATCCTAAAATATTCTGCATACAAATAGCTAGTTGGGCTAATCTTTACCTAACGAGAGCCCGGGAGGATTGAAAAAGTGGTCTGCTGTTGCATGGCCAGTTTCGGAAAGTTCAGAATTAGTGCTAAATCTCTAAAGATCTAGGCAATAAAATGGAAAATCACAAGTGTAACTCTTGTTATTTTTTAATCGAAGTATTGAACAAATATTTCCTAATAGCCGTCTGCTGCGGTTGAGACTCACCTGTGATATGATCAGTACAATGAAAGCCAAAAGAATTTTCAATAGGCTTGAAACCTACATCCAACCAGGAAAGGAAGATGAGGAATGCTCTCAAGTCTTCATAGGCTTATACCCTCCTTATTTTTCCATTTATTAGTCAATGGAATGGGAGCATCGAATGAAGTAATTGATGAAAAATTATGCAAATGGGATTGAACATAATTGAACATAAGAACCTAACACATTCCCTTAAACAAACAAAACAAATAAATGAACCTGAGAACGAGAGGCGAGAGAAACATGAGAACCATAAGAGAGTAAGAAAACAAGGTGGAAAGCAGCAAAAAACTGAAAAAAACACAAAAAACCAAAAACTGAATGAAGGTTTTAGAAAGGAACAAACACGCATAAATGTTGCCCAATTGTTTTTCTGCGAAGAAAAAAATAGGACACGGTACATCCTTCCGAGTGTGTCAATATCTGTGCTGCTAAATTCAGAAAAAAATCATATTTTTTGCCTTTTGAAATCAGGCATAACTAACTTATTCAAAAGGCTCACCCTGTCGGAAGGACACCTCTCCACTAAGTAATTGAGAACCACGGCTTATTTGTGCTCTAACTGGACTCCCTGTAATGTTCTATGTTAAAAACCACTAAGTTTTTGGGATTTTTCAATGGAGTGGGTCACTGAGGTACCTCTCCCATAGATCTGATATGATCAATTTGTTCAATACATTAATCATTCAGTCTGCTGTCCGAGAATGTTAGGTGGAACTTTTTAATGACGAAGCTTTTTCTTGATTTTATTTTTTATTTTATTATCGTCTATAAAAAAGTCCGCCTAACGATCGGGGAAGGATTACCCGAAACGATTATTTACATAATGCTTCAGAGAGTGAAGCTGAGAATTTTAGTCATTTATTTATTTATTTATTTATCCAGGACGTCGGCAGATGCCAACGCCGCAGAATTTTTGCACAATGTGATATTTTTGGACGGGTAGAGGTTGGTTGGGACAAAGATGCGATGGATTGGTCATGTTCTTGAGTGTATGTTTTATGCTGAGCATTAGTCGCTTGTCTCCGCTAATCCCACGTCGTTGCCTCGGTATCGTATTTCAACCACTGTTCGGCACTAGCAGCACGGCCTATGCTATTAGAATACGCAACCATCCACCTGCCTGCCGCTCAGAAATGCGCCTCCGATGACGACACGAACGTGCATTTGAACACATCTTTCCCGATTCAACAAAAAACCAAAGACATCAATTGCTTGGGTTTGCATTGTCCACCACGCCTCATATGGAATAGAAAGACGGCGCTGTATCGTGGCTTTCGGGTCACGGTCAGGGTCGAATACTTTAAAACTTCAGTTGGAAAGATGTTGGCAGAGCTGTACTCTAAGATTGGTTTCCCAATCCTTACTTACTTCATACATGCCGTACAACGCGAGCATGTCTTTCATGTGCCTCAACTCTCCGCAAACGTAACCACCCTTTTTAGGTTTTTTTGACTTATGCCAAAGTGATGAGCTACTAGACGAAGTGAACTTCCTAGGTGATCTTCTACACAACATTTCCTCCGTGGATTATCCCATGAAGATCATCTACAGCCATGTAGATTCGACGAACATGTCAATTGTCGAACAACTCTCTACATCAATAACTTAATCCAACCAAAAAAAAGTTGTATACTCATCACCCCCAGCCATGAAGATCGTCTACAGTCTCATCAGGAGTTGTGCCTAAGGGATGTACTTGACCAACAGATGTTCTCGTATGGTTTCTTACAGACGTTTTTCTCTGTAGGTGTCCCGTTTAAAATGTTCACTATGTTCTAAGTACTCAGGGATTTGGAGCGAAACTCCTGGCCAGAGGTTCAGAGCCCGATGAGCTGTCGGTGAACCTTTATCAAGCTGATGTTTCGTCTTATTCAGAACCTGGCACGCCAAAAAATGTGGAGCCTTCACGCTCAGATATTAGCTCATCCCTTAAGGAAATAGCCGTGCGTAGTAGTAGCTTCCGCTGGCCTTTTTGGTGGAGCTCAACCTGGCTCTACCCGCCGTCAGTAGCTCTTGAGCTGTAAGTCAAAAGCCACGAGAACAACGAAATGGCCTGGTCATTCTGAATTTGTCTTCGGACGCTTTGAAACACAGCCTTCTTTATATCTAAATCTCTTATGACTCAGAACGCCATGTCTAAAATTCACATGACTCAGAAAACCAAAGACATCGACGACATTACTTGGGTTTTTATTAATGAACGTCTCATAACGAAATTGGAAGACGGCTCCGCTGAAAAGCTTCAAAAGCTTGCAGTTTAACTGAGCTGTGCGCCAAGATTGATATATATCGTTATTAGGGTAGTGCTTCGTTACGTTTCGTTTTCTCCGGAGTCAGGAAAGTTGAACAGCATCTAGTGGACAACACGCTCGAACGCCATTTCATCTCACAGAAGTGAATTCTAGAGAAGTTACTCAAGGGCAGTTAGCATTAATTAACGGCCTTCCGAGAGCCCGAATTGGAATCCACTCGATTTCGCTCCCTAAGGCAATAGTGAAGGAACGATAAGCTGGAAGAAATAAGCTCCAAACTCGAAATATCACCAGCTTGTATAAACTCAGGCGAGAACTCATCAAAATCTGGAGCAATTTGGGCGAAGACTACGTGCGGCTAGCGCGTTAAAACGAAAGGTGGACTTATCGAAAAGTTATTGGAGAAATTTCGCCTTGATTTTTTCGCACAAATAAAGATATTCAAATAGTTGTTAACCACAGAAATAGTCGAGCAAAATGGTGCTCCTTCAGAAAGAAAATGGCGGAACAGCTGCAATAGAGGCTTAATAGCCCCTCACTGGTCCTAAGCAACGGTTTCCAGAAGCCTTTCTCAAGCGGCCACTAATCTTCTTAGGCTACTGTTTATATGTCGTTCATGTGAGCCCTTTTGAATTCGAGATTATAATTGCAGTGAATGATTTGAAAATTTTTGACACTGACATTGAAATATTTCACACTACGTGAAAACTTATACGTCTGTTGAACTATTTGAAAATATTTAAAGCAAGCAAACAACTGCTACTATTTCAATTTTCAATTTATTTTCATGCAGTAATTCCACATGTGGTGCTAAAAAGTACAATAATCAACAACACAAAACAACTCAAAATGGTATCGAGAACTATGTTTGGGTTGTTCAAAAGAAGCATCGAAAGAAACGACCTCAATCTCAATTTGGCTGAGAACTTTCGCGTAAATTAGTGCAAATGATTATTGGTCACAAACACTCCACTCTATGGGACCGCGAATGGATTAGCATTCAGTATAACAATGCTCGAACATTGCATCAACAATCTATCGGGGCTTATGAACTTCGACAAGTCGTACATCTGGCCGTAGTTAGCTCTGTTATAAGAACATATTACAGCCGATAAACAAATCACATTGTAAAGTGCTCGCGCCCGAATGAGAACGATACGGAAAAGAAAACGTGCGTAGCTTTCAGTTTCAGAATGTCAAGAATTCATGCTACGCTTATAGTTACCTGAAGGCAGGTTTTGTCATCAGCGTCAACGTGGCAATACTAATAAAGTGACCCAAATATTCGTTCGCATTTTAGTTTCGCATTACCGTTATTCATACCTAAAAAAACGAATAAATGATCACAAGCACTATGACAGAACTCAGCACCACTGACCACACCTCAAGAAGAGATCATAAAATATGAAAGTCCCCTGGAGAGTTATCTGAACAACGCTCACCATCGCACATGAATAAGACATCGATGATCCAGATAATGCAAGAATGGTTACACGCTCGCCTTTGGGTCACCATGTTATAAGAACTCGAAAAACAATTCTATCGAGTCATTCTGGATGGGAGGCAGTTGGAGCTGAAGATTATTGAAAGCTTCGACAGATTTCTCACAAGTTTAGCGGTCATAGCGAAATATGGAAGGTTTTGATCAGGAAATGTTACGCTAGGCAAGATGAGTTAGGAATAACATACCACTCGTCAATTGAATGACTTTTAACAGAAAATTTGCGTCATTCGAATCATTTGCATAGCTCAGTAATACAGCGAGCCATCCAATGAAATGTGACAAAAACGTGGCTTCTTTTAGGGTGACCCAAAAGTTGGTGTGCATGTGTTTGAACTATTCTTGTTCTATCTGATTGATTGATGGCATATTTCTTTGCCGTTTATTAAATTTGTCACAGTTAGTCACTGTTTTACCTACAGTGCCGGCCAAAAAGGTATTCGTCTTCACTTTTTTGGATAAAACTTCTTAGGGACTGAAGCTTTTAGACTGTTTTTTTTTCACAGTTGACGGAGAGTGACAAGAGTGTACACAGGCTCGTTTCGTTTCGATGAGGGCCTGAAATTTCGTGAATTTTCTCATCAGTAAAATAAAATGCGCACTTTTAGAAAAGGGTCTCATTGACAATAAATTTTTCCTACTCTAAAACAAGCGATGTTTTCGCAACCGCTTATATGCCGTTTGGAAGAAGAAGATGTTTTCTACAAAACGATTTTTTGTTACTCTTAGCCTTTATTATTTTTTAGGTGGTCCAATGGGGGCTTGTCCAAAAGGTGTGAATTACCTTTGGATGCGACTTCTGCTTCGTATACAGAGGTTTTCACAGCGTCTTATACGCCGTTTGAAAGAGAATCAAATTTGATATCGAACACTGTCTTCACGCTCTCATGAAGCTGAGTTTCTAGAATTTCATTTGAAAAAAACTACAAATTACAAACGTCATTTTAGCCCCCTTACAGTTTCTTCTGCTTAGAAGATTTGTCAGAGCCTCAAATACTGTTTGTAAGAAGAAGCCTCGCTTACGCAGAGGTGTTTTTGAAAATTTTCCACATATTGGTTTTTGTTCGTTTTCAAGTAATTAAAGTGAGCACGTCCATGACTACCGATTTCCGCGCATCACTTGTTTTAGAGTAGGGAAAATTTACTTTCGATGAGACCGCTTTTCTAAAAGTGCGCATTTTATTTTACTGACGAAAAAATTCACGAAATTTCAGGCCCTCATCGAAACGAAACTAGCAGATATGCGCACTTTACACTCTCCGTTGACTTTTAAAAAATCAGATAGATCAAAAGCTCCTCTCCCTAAGGAGTTACATCCAAAAAAAGTGAAAACGAATAGCTTTTTGGCCGCCACTGTATGTTACTGGTTGTGCAGTACTACAAAGAAGATGACGTCCCAATTTGATGAACATTTTCAGGATTTCATGCTTTCTTTGACTGCCTACACTCTGACCAAAAAAGGAGGCAAGCGACAATACTGATGCACATTCAGTTTGGTAAAGGTGTCACTTTCCGAAATTGGATGACAAAGTGGTAGACCCAATTCATCCACGAAGACTATCCTGAATACATTCCATGATTCTTGCTGCAATACTTACTGACCATGGACTTGGTTTTCCTCATCTATGAATAAAGGAAGTAAGAGACTAGAATGCACATGAATTTTTGGGTCATACATTCCCTACTATCATCTCCCGAGAGACCTAAGAGTTGGCAACGAAACGCGAAAATGAGCTTAAAAACGATGAAATACTCGAGAACTAATATGGGAAAATGTTCAAGAATAATAGAAGGATAGAGATGAAGGGTGGTGTATGCTCGACCTCTCTTTACCTTAATCATAGGCTCGAAAGCGGTTATTAGACTAGAAACCCTACCTTACCGCCCCTAACGTACCATCTGCACCGTATGCATATAAATTGTGGGTTGCATAAAAACTCCGTAGCTTAACCCATGTAGGGATTCAGCTACCCTATTCTTTTGTCTAGTAACCATTCAACCTGCAGCTACATGAATAACCACCGAAAAGATCGAAAAACCATTCCACACAACCTTACAGCTCTCAGCTGCAGCGCGATTGACTTTCACTTGCTAACTAGAATTCATAGTTTTCATAATATTTGATTGATTCACAACTCAAAGCGCTCGTTCGAGGCTTACAACATAATTATCGAGAAAAAAGCCGGTTGCCAATTCAGACTGAAATTACATCGAACAAAAAATGTTACGGTCACGAAGAGTGAAAGAAAAGCATTTAGGAGAAGGAACATTGGGAGCTGATGGAATAGTTGAAAATTCCATATGTTGAAGTAGCACTAATTCTATAGAAATTCCGTCTGTGATTAGTTCACGGCAACTTCGGGTAGTTTTAGCGCCACAACGCCACATGTTCCGACAGATCTCATTTTCTTCATTATGGCCTCTTCTCATGTTTTACAGCATAACCAATTTTTTTTAGATTCGTATCAATGAGGGTCTCTACGAGGATCTGCATGATGGAAAAGAGGAATTGAAGCAGGAGCGATGACAGAGGTTACTAATATTTGGTTTAAAGAATAAAAGACGACTAGAAACAGGCATTGCACCGATAAATGCTGAACATGCTACATTATGAGATTGACTTTCTCTTTCCCATCTCTATGGTGTGCTTAGCTCGAATTGTAACTATGTGATCTGTTGTTGATTGTGATTGCAAGGAATACTGTCCTCCGACACAATTTTCGTTTGTCTTAAAATTACATGTTCTTTGAAGTCTGCTATTTTACATTATGTGCATAGAGTTCACAAATCTTGAATAAATAGATGAATAAATGACTCGTGAAGGGCTCATTGGCTACGAAATGAACGAGCGAAGAAGACGAACGGCTTGCCGTAGCGGAGTGTTGCAGAGATTTAAAAGTTTAGCCGCATCAGCGCAAGTAGTCTCGAGTCTCAGATTAGCGAATGAATAATGTTTGCACGGGGGTCCACTTGACCCTCAACGTACACAAATCACCAGAGATCGAGAGTGTATCAGTACTCGATGCTGACAATGAGATGACGACGATGAAGAACAAGCCTCACCCACTCACTGCCTCCATCCATCCTTCGAACCGGATGTGTTTGCAGATCAGACACCAATTAGTGTTGGTGAATTGAGAACAATTTTCAGCGAAGCCTCGTCCGCTCAGAGATGGCAGAGAAGAGCTGAGCAGCTTCACAAACAATTGCCTGTTGAAATATGGCCTTTGCCTTCACGCCAATGATGGAGAACAATAAAGGCGGATTCGCCCGTAGTAAATTTCTATTCTAACAAAGCCACCGAATAGAGGAAGCTCGTCGTTATTCGATCGAATATCTGGAGACAATTAGACGCGAGATATTCATTTCACAAACGCAATGAATACCTTTTTCAGTTATATATGTACATATAAGATGTTAAAAGAGGCTGTTGAAGGTTCATTCTTTGAGCACATAGAACCTAACCTGTAGCTCCACACAAATAACCTGCCGTCCGTAAAAGTTACCCATTGGGTTTCGAGTGCTGCCCAATGGAAATGGTCGCTGGCTGTGCTCGCAAATGATGTGTATAAATAAGATGTTTAAAATGACATTGCTGATATTCTCCCAAATACTTGCCAATCGTTTTCACCTAAGGTATTGTGAAATTTCACCTTGCTTAACCACCTAGGAGGTAGTGAGCACTCGGACTTTACTTTTTGGCGAAATGCTTATTAGGGGAGAACATGTATAAAAAGTATTCATTTTTGGCACTATTAATTTGCAAGATAGACAAATAAAATTGTAAAATTATGCCCGCATCTTTTGTGCTTGAAGTGTTGTACTGCTTTAGCCGGTGAAGTAATGTGAGGATATTGACGTTCTGTGTCAAATGAACTTATCAAATGGGGCCAACTTGTAGATTCCTTTCAGAACATTATAAGTTTTGATAAGTTACACGTGTTAAGACATTAAATATGTATAACGTAGTTGAAAATCGCATACATATACTCGTTGATTCGTGACTAATTAAACCACTTTTTTATTTTTTGTATTCATCCATCATCACACTCTTATTGACGGAAGTGTCATGGAGCAAGAAACGAATGTTAGCTGTGTTTAGCGATGTTAGGAAACGTGAAGAAAACTAAGACAAATGAGCTGAAAAGATTAGCAGAACTAAAAATGAAATAAAACTGAAAATAAATTTTTTCGACAGTTTTTTTTTCGTCTTATCTTGTCGCTTTCCAAAGGACTGCAGAACTTTAGAGTTGTCAAGAAATCGGATTATAGCGCGTTTTTTCGAAATCTGAATCGTAGGAAAAATCTCAATATCATTTAGGAGTAGACATTCAGCAACGCTAAAAACTAAGAAATACGCTGTCGTGTCTCGCCTGTGGCCAGACACAGACAACGAAATCTATAAAAATTGTATTTACATACAAATTATTGTAAATTTCACGTTCTCTTGACAACGGCAAAAGCTCCTTAGAGTGCAGAGTGGCGGAAAAGCGTGTCGTATTTTGATATCTATATCTTTTCTCCTTCGAGTAAGCACGTTGTTTTCATCTATTTTTACCGCCGCATCAGGCATCAGGATCAGGCAGGCTATCAGTGAGGCTGGAATTGCATATGGTTGAGACTAATTTCGTGGCCTTCATTACTAGCAGAAATAATCACCAAAACAAGGTTGCCAGGTTCGACACCAACAATTTGTATCTTCCCACACAGCTCGTTTATGCGTGCGATCCTCATCGAGAACTTCTTTGGCGTTAGAAAGGAACACACCGGCTAGTTGTCATCGATTTGAGAGCCTCAGCGTCTTTGTTTTGCTGAAGTCTGAATTTGACGAATACTTGTAGTAAAAACGCGCTCAATGAAATATGTCGGACTATTGAGAGCTTGGTGACGATTGGTGATGAGAAAAACTGATGAGCAACTTCATTCTTGTCTTTCCTTTTCCCTTGGACTGAAAAGTGAGAGGACACACTCACAGAAAAAAGGATCTTTTGATTGGAGTTGAGCTTAGTCCCCACTTCCCAAAGTTTTCCAAAAAATAAAATAAATAAATGCTGACGTAATCCTACATAGGATAATGCTCGAATGATATACCATGCGGAAGAGCTGCGAGAGATTTAGGCTTCCAACGCAGCAACCATTGAAATTATTCTGTTCTTTCGCTGATATTTTCTACTATTGCGACATTCTACTAAAGATTATTTTATAGGAAGTACAGGATAACTCAATTCACTCTTCAAGAAAGTCAAAGCCTTCACTAAGCACTCCACGGTTCGCTTACACAGTTCTCTGATGTTGCTGGATTTCGGGATGGAATGGACAAGACGCACCATACTCCAATTTCAGTTTATTCCTTATTAGATTGTTTGAATTTGAAGGTATTATTTTTTAAGAAGAAAACTGAGACTTGTTTTGAGATGTACAGTTGGAATAATGAATTATTTAGCAATGCATGTTTTCACTAATTTTTGTCCTGCTAGACCAGAAAGTAATTTATCGGTTTAGGAGATCGTTTAGACGAAATTTTCCATAGAAGCCACCCAAAAGCAGTGGATGTATAGTAGGTTCAATGAAACTTCGGTGTTTTCCACTGATAGACTCAGACAGACAAATTCGAGCATGAAAAAGGGATCATTTAAGAAGAGCATGCAAAAGGTTTCGGTGAAAAATTGAACATGATAGAAAAAAGTTTTAAAAAGTTCCAGAAAATTTCCAGCATCAGAAATATGGGAAATAGGCAGGCGTACACCGATCACCTCGTTATAAACGACCTTCTTCACGCGAGCATCCATTTTCCAATCGTACGCAGCTTTTTTTCTCTTTTTTGCGGTGTTATTCAAAATCTATGTTCAGTAAGCGTCTTTACGATAGGCGTGCCGAGAAGTGCTCATCGTATGTATACACACATTTCTCTTTTCGCGTAACTAGAAAATTAAATTAACGCCTGAGTGGGTGGCATGAGTTCACCTCCAGATGAATCTTTAAAGGACCGGCTAACGGGCATCTCAAATCACCCGCCTAAATTTAGATTCTTACAACTTACATAGATTTCTTCCTACATTTGTAAAATAGACGAGTCAGAAAAAACAGTATTCTTAAGAATTTCAATTCAAAAAGAACGTCTTTAGGGGGACCACGAACAACAAGTTAAGCATACTTCTCTAGTTACCGTACGGCCTCACTCTTACCTGAAGTCGGTAAGAGTGAGGCCGTACGGTAACTCTTACCTGAATTTTATCAAATGAAGTGGTTCATTTGATAAAATTACGAGGCGATGGTGAGTGAGAAGAGCGATAGACATATAATGGTCTAGTGTCCACCTGTTGAGCAAAATGTTTTTTTACCTTTTTTTTAGACACGACGCGAAAAACTAGGAGTCTACATAACTCGGAATAGACGTGATATCGAAAGAGATTTTCTTCGTCGAATAGGCCCGGCCCGCTATTCGATGAAGATACGTTTCGGATAAACAATCTACCGACTGAACAACAACAACTATGACTACGACGACATCGAACGGATGCCACCTGCTGAACACGTCCACTTCAAGGGAAGTTTCCGGAATTACTGTCTAATTGAGCCCATTTAGCCCATAACTGGTCTCTTTTAGGGAGTGAAGTTGATTAGCAATCTTAGATAATGATGAGTGCATGTTCGAGTGTCACTCTTAAGAAAACTCCAGGTGAACTCCGGTAGTATTTAATAATTCGCACATTCATGATTGAGTTCGCGATAATCTGAACAACAGAACACAAGTACAAAAAACCTGACCAATATTACTGAAGACTATTGCATATAAAATGGCAATGAAATAGAAATCAAATTGAAAGGTAACTCTGTTAAATAAGATCTTACAATAGCTATAGCAAAGTACGCGCGAACCAGAAGGATCCAGGCACCATGAAATCGGAATGCTATCAGGTGCAAGAAGTTTAACATCTACGAGAGTTGGCTTAGGGTACAACTACATTTGATGTAAGAGGTTACTATTAACGGGGACAGCGGAACGTGCTGGTCCTAACAAGAAAAGGAAGAAAAAAGGAAAAGACGAGAAGAAACTTTCACGAACGTCTATCGATTGAACTTTTTCTATGTGCGTATTTATGCAATATAAGTCCCAAAGATCTTCACTCGCACTATCTACCCGTGTTGCCGGCCTATTTATCCATCACCATCGGTTCCTTTTCAAGGCTCCGAGCACGAGAAACACAAGAAGCAATTGTAATCCTTTTATCTTCCTTTTCAGGAAAAACCAAGATGCGGGGTGAAGAGCTTCCAAGACAGCTTGCGATATCAGCAGTGACTTTGGTCTTGGGAAAGCATGTCATAACTGGTGTTCAAGACGTTCAGAACTGCTGAAATGATGAGAACCATGAAACCGTAACAGTTAACCGAGAGTCGTAAATAAATTATGAGAGAAGGGGCAGAAGGGGCTGAACACTGAATGACCGTCGGTCTCATACTCATGAAAGGCGAAAGACTTAGAAGATGGCCACGAACTGAATGAAACCTAACCGATTCATCATTATCAGTTCTTTTTTTTCTGTGGTATAAAAACGACTTACTACTCTCGAACGTAAAGTAGTGGGCGACGTAAAATAAATTCTGTACAAAATGCAACGTTCGATGCAGCGTTCCGACAGCAGGGAAGCTCGGAAACACGTGTTTATGCGAACTAAAATAGGGTCATGGTAACTTTTTAGAAGTCAACAGCTGACGATTTCCTCGGTGAAAAGGGTTGAAGACGTGCTGTCATCAGCTGGGCTGGACTAGAGCTGGACAAAGTGCATCACAAACTCCGATATAAACAAATGAAGGAGGTGAGCATAATTCTACAAATCCTCCTTCACGACCACGCGTGACCTACGTTTGAAAAAAATAAGGAGTCGCTCGAGTAAACCGATAGATTATCGCAGTGCTTCGCTGTCAAGTATAAATGGGCTTTTGCAGAAGTTACGTAAGCAAAGAAAACGCGCCATGCGATCAATCCACCAATCGATTAAAGCCCAAACCTTATGATAGCAATAAAATAAGGAAATGACATGTCAGTAGTAGCGTATGTAGCTTGTCTAATAACGAATTTGAACGCAACTGCCAATGACACGCTTTGAATCATCTCGTGAACGTGTAATTGACAAGACCGCAGATTAGCAAAAGCTTCAACAAATGACGGCAATTATTTGACGATGTCAATCGTCAGCGCTTACTAATTCGGTCATGAAAACTGAAACCCCACTCAATCATATGTTCATGTTTTTCACTCCGTTGATGAGCGTAGCCGGGTGGATGAGAAGAAATGGTTATGGAAAATGTTCGTAAGAGATTCTTTGGCAAACTCAAGATGTGCTACGTAGCTCATGTGCATATTTACTTCATTTCTAGGTGGTATCTATAGTGTCCTTCGTCTAACGGCCTTTTTCTCGGTAACTATACAATTGACTCACGGGGAAAGGAAGATATTCGTGCTTTGCGAAGTGTGCAGAATAATCTCATGCCCAAATTGTCTATGAGATGCAACGGTCCCCAACACTTTCAGTTACCGAATGGAGCTGCTAGAGCAGAGGAGTTCAGTCCTCGAGTCATACAAATAGTCACAGAAAGAAGAAAGCCAGTTTGCTCATCGTGTCCAAAATTCTGACAAAATTTATTCGGCTCGAGTGAAGCTTTGACGTTTTCTGACTTTTCGATACCTCAAAGAAGAAAAGTGTGAAACTTTAATCCATATTGCATCCCTTTAGCATTTGATTGATGAAGATCTTGAAATATCGAGTCATGCCCTGTCAAGCTCATGTTTGAGCTCAATCGTTTCTGAAAGAAGCATAGTACTCCACTGACAATCAAAGTTTATTCAGGGCAGCCATTTTATTATTTAGCGGTGCAAAACGAACACCTAAATCCTTGTGACAGATGAGCGCTAGATGTGGAAGCTATTCCAGTTTCGAATTCTCCCTAAATGAGGACGGGCGGTGGCTAGCTGGCGTTGTGAGTTATCATTACACCGGCCCAGTAGCTATGAGACCCTAGTTGACATTCTGATGAGGAAACTGTCTTTCCGAATATCTCAGCGTCATCGAAATAGCATATGGCTCCAGTAGCCAAGTCAAAAATGCCATTTTCTACGCCTTGTTTGGCCTTTTCCGGTTCGGGGGCACATCTTTAGGGGATGAGAGTGTCAAAGCGCACATGGCGACGCCACTCGTCAAAGCCGACGAGCTTTGGATTAGTTTGCGCTTCGAAGAGCAAAGTTTCATTGTGTGATTGCCTTCAGACGGCGAGTAAAAGGGGTTCAATGAAGAACTGTCTATTGAGGTCTGCTAGATGAATGAACGGTAGGTAAGTACATATCACTTTCAATTTCCTTGAAACTAAACTGTTAAACTGGCTGGAGCATTAATTTCGTCACGTTTCACTACATACGTACCATACGTTAACTTAGAGACCTGTCGTTTCAAGGAATTCTAAGAGAAAAAATTTGGAAAAGAACGAATGAAAAAGTGTTATCCATAGGGTGCTGTGCATCGCGTGCATGGTCCGTCCAATTATTTGTTGAGACGGTAAAACTTCAGCTGAACAGAATTTCTGCGTTGTTCGACTCCTATCCGAAAGTGAGACGCTCTGATGATAGTGACGGATAGGACGCGGCACAGCAGCAAGTAATTTTGACATTGTGCAACGCTAGCGCTGTAGCTAGCGGTTTCAGAAGAGCAGGGGTGCTATACCTGTGGACTAGCCCCAAACAACATATGTGGCTCATACCTGGACGTGGCTCATACCTGGGAAAACCATTATTCCAAACCCTGAAGCCCGTTGTTGGAAAACACTTTACCTGAAGCTCTGATTTTCAATTTTTCATCAATTTTTAAACTAAAGCTAACTTGTACTCAACTACGTGTGTCAAGCTCCATTGAAATTGACGATCAGCAACGACCGGTTCAGATGAGTTCGGCTCTCCTCTCAAACTGTTAACCAGTGCTAGCAACAAAGATGAAGTTACGTATGGCAACCTCACCGATGGGGTTCGGTGGAGCTGAGGCTAGCTTTACACTTGTTCTGTGACTGAAGCCGCCGTGGCACCCGTGAATCGCTGGAGTGATCCCAAGTGTTGCAATTTCTCGAAAAGCTCTAAAACCGCCGCCCTCGCCACATGTTACATGCCTTCCCTCCCGATTCGTTTCTTTGTCCTGTTGAGTAGCTTTTTTCAGACCTACAGGCATGTCATTTCGACCACATTTGGCTCTTGCAGAGTCAGCAGTGGCAGCAAAGTTGGGGAAAAGGTGCGTCGATAGCGTTCGCTGCGGGACCACCACGCGAGGGTAGTGATAAAATGTGAATGAGTGCGCACACTGAGTTTCTTATGTGCTATTGATATAGTACGTGGATACAGAACCTTATAATCTGATAAATGCGGTCAAAAATCTCAGCTGGCGCTCTATCACCACCGCTCTTTCGGTAACGGCAGCAAAAATGATTAACTTAATTCCTCTCTTAAATCGGTGCGCTTACTGCCACCGCAAGCTATACAATAGCCATTAAAAGTTCTGCTCTGATAACTCATTAGCAACCTCATAGCTAATGTCTCGGATGAAAATCACGGAGCTATCATCTCATTCACCTTCTTCAAAAGATTTTCCCTCTGGATTTTTGACTTAACAGAGGAAAAAAGGTGAGCACGTTCTCCAAGTCCACTCTTCTTCAAACCTCGGCAAGGTGTTATTTTGATGCCGTGGTGCTGGGTTTTTTTAGTTGCTTGAGAATGTGATGGACCAGAAGTTTGTTGGGCGGATGAGCATGTTTTATGACTCAAGGCATCACAGGAATGCAGCGGAATCCTCTGGAACTTTACAGTCAAACCTTGGTCCAAGCCAATCAAATGGTAGCTTAGAAGAATTTGCAGCAGAGCATATGTGCTTCTAAATAACCACAGAAGCCCATCTGAACACGATTGGCAAGATTAATCGGTTCAATAAACGGAATGGAAGCCACGGTGGGGCTCATTCGGAGAATCCTTTTGCTTCCGCTTCTCTATTCAGATATTGTGCCTTGGGACCTATCTGGAAGAGCTTAAAAATGCTCGGAATTGGATGTCCGACTTTTTCAACTCCAAAAAGCCCGTTGCCACTTGTAGAGTATTCGTTCCATGGCGTTTCATACTGAATATTTTCTGATTATCATCAACAAAATGCAGTGAATAGAGTTTATTCTTTCGTGAATTGTGATCCGTATAAAAATAGATGAAAAGCCTCAGAGCATTTTTGATCTCTGTTTCTCATGTATTTTTTATTTACTTATATTTTCTAAGTTTTTTTTTTTGATTCGTTTCCTGTTGTTATTCGAGCTGGCTTTTTCTGGTCATCACAGTTCACACAACATGTACGAAAATATTGATGAGATGTGTTGAGAATTGTTGAGGTGTCGTTTTGAAAAATCGAAAGATTGTGCAGCACTGAAAACACCGCTTTAAGAAACGGCTGAATGCCCCATACTAAAGTGACTATTGCCAGAAAGCTTTGAGTCCTCATTTGCGTCCAGATATTCAAAAAAGCTTTTAGTCGCTTTTTGACTGAGACCGACTTCCTTGCTTACTTGTTCGGTTCAACTGTTTCTAGTTCTGATTTTTTTTTGGTAGGGCTGGGTGATGGGCTGGAGTTGCCCATCACTTGCAATCCCTCTCAGCCTTCTCGATCTTGAGCAGACGTCTTGTCTACGATGTCCATTAGATCAAGTATCGAATGTGAACCCGATAAGAGCCACTTATTCGCCCATATCGGATTAATGAATATCATCAAGAACTGCGAACTCTCCCACGATGGGTCCTAATGGCAAGAGTGCACTGATGTTGAATGATCATCATCTTCGATTCAGAAAAAGTAGAGAATGTTCGTGCTAATTCCGAAGAAAAGGGTTAATTCACTGAACACCAAGTTCGAAAATGTCCAAGTCCAGTTCGAAAAGATCCTCTCCATTAGATGAATGTATCTAGCGAGAAACGGGTGAAATACGCAACACAAACAAATGAAAAACTTTCCAACGCAGATCTGAAGAACCGTGGCAACTGCATCGTCACTTGCGAAAATCCTATCAAATCCAAGTTCATGGCCAAAATCTTCAGTTTCGTAGACCAGAGTCACACTGATTTTGTAGATTCTCTGGATGGGAAGTACCCGAAATGGCTTGGGATCGTAGCTATGAACTGCGTCTCTTCAACTGCGACTAGATCTCTCCGAAGACGCTTCAAATGGGCAACGGTACTCAGTTCATCTCGAAGTCGTTTGCGGATTTCTGTACGAGGAATCTAGCTTATCAGCACACCGCCGTTTCATCCGCAGAGTAATGGACAAGCCGAACGATTCGTGGACATTTTCAAGAGAGGATTCTTGAAGCTGAGAGCGGATGAACCCAGCGCGAATGCTCTACAAACCCTCTTGATGGCTTACCGTTCCACCCAATGTCCATTGGCACCCAAGCAGTTGTCAAATGCAGCAAACTTGGGACGACGAATCGGAACGGAGCTCGACCTTATGACAACAAAAACCGACAGCGGCGCTGGAATCCGCGATCACAAGATAGAAGAACAACTCAACCGGCGTCATCATTCGAAGTAGAGAACACCGTATTCGCTAAAGACTATCGAGCTGCGAAGCCGACGTGGACACCTGGGCCCGAATTCACGACGGGTATCGGCGCTATATACCCCGAAATGTACCGCGAACGGCGCGCAAATCGATATTCGTGAACGCCGCGGTTTAGACGGGGTTCAGGAGGGGGCTCCGACACCTCGCGACGAGGCAGGGTTTCGGAGACCTTGACGCGATACTTTTGTCTACTTGTCCTAAACTTCCCATGTTACTTGCAATCTATGCCTCTGCCGTCTGGCTTTAGCTCAGAACCGCGGGGCAGCTAGAAGAAATGCACCTGCGTTCCGATTCGGCCAGAACCAAACGTCAGAGTCCATGAGAGATTGTGTTTAACATTGGAAGTTTAGGATAAGTAGACAAAGGTCTCGCGTCAAGGTCTCCGAAACCCTGCCTCATCGCGAGGTGTTGGAAACCCCTCCTAAACCCCGTCTAAATCGGGGCGCGCGTTCACGAGTATAGGTTTGTGCGGCGTTCGTGGTGTATTTCGGGGTATATAGCGCCGATACCCGTCGTGAATTCGGGCCCAGGTGTCATCTTGCGGCAAATCAGTAAGACTACATATGCTGTCCGTTGTGAAAGTCATATTTGGACGCGGTAGGCGGATTTTTTCTTCAGTTACAGATTGACTTCTAGATGAGTTCCAACTACTTCTCCTCAGCGACGTCAACAATCACATCGCCAAAGAGGACCGCCCCAACGTATTCAGTTGGATCCTCATTAGATGACATACAAATGATCATAAAAGGGAGCTTTTGTGGGTATCGCGTACTATTATCCAGCATATATACACTCGTCGTTAGTATCACACGATGTGCTGATAGCGCGTGATACAATGATAAGGTGTGCCAGGTACCCGCGACAAATACGATGCAGTGAGCCACCCAATGTGTTTATGTTCTATGTTCCAATTCGAGTACTAATCAAGGATACGACTCTACAACAATTCTAATATAAGTGCAGCAGAAGCACATAATCAACAAGATTTCAAGTAACTTCAGCATTTTACGGAAACGTTGGGAGTCTATAGTTTGCGAGGATTACCTTTGGAGTGTGAATTTCCCTTTTCACCTCAAAGGAACCTGGGGCTAGATCACACTTATCGCAGAAGTGCTATAAAATGAAATCGGATTGAATTTGCTTCAGATGACTGTAAGCATAGGCCATTGTTATACCGACGCTCACCCCCCAGCGTCTGCCAGCGCAACTCGTCCCATTCAGTATCAGGCACCGTGGGGCCAGACACGTTTCTGCGAGTTATCACGTCAGACGCTGGCGTGGTGACGCTCACGGGCTGTTATGCAGACGCTCGCGTAACTTCCACGCTCTAGTCGCTGTGCATTGCACTGCGATCGACCCTTTCGCTGGGGGTCGGTCGATCACCTCGCGCATTGCTCTGCATACTTCGGCCGCGTGCGTGCGTGCGTCGCGTGCTCAGCGTCTGAGGTCAGCGGCTAGGCGTTCACCGCTCGCAAGCAGCTGACGCTCACCACGAGCGTTGGTATAACAAAGGCCATAGACTGATTGTGAGACTATGCTCCTTCGAGGATGGGATTTTGCCATATGAAAAACAGTTGGTTCTAATCACCAGTTTCCACGTTGAGCTACTTTGATCACATTCAATCTTCCTTATGAGCTGCTTCAGGGAGAACCGATGATGCCTGTCCTATCTTCGAGCACAGGTCTTTCTTGTAAGCACTTACCCGGATTTGGGGTACCACTAGTTTACAGGATCCCCAAAAGATTGACGTGTAACCAAGAAAATTCCAGTGCAATCACTCCGCAACGTATGTATTAGGTCGTTAAGTATGAAATGGCCGATTTCGCATGTTGTAGATTTGAATGTTGATATTTAGGTAAGTTCGCTTGTGGGCTTCTAGTTTTTCTTTCTATTGTGAAGGTACGTTCCTATGGTTTCAATAACTAATTTTGGTTTTCGGTGCTGCTTCCAAATTCAAGTGGTGCAGGGCGTTTTCGAAGCCATGGAGAAATCCAAAATTCGTGTTGTTTCCGAATACGAGTTCCATCGTGGAAGCAATGTACCACAGGCCGTCCAGAACATCAGCGAGGTATTCGGCGAGGATGTGGCTAGAGAACACACAGTACATCGCTGGTTTGAAAATTTTCCTTCTGGAGATTTCAATCTCGAAAGCGAGCCTAGTCGAATACCTGGATTCAAGGTGAACAACACAGCTTTGAAAGCTTCAGTAGGAAGGGACAGCAGTCAAACTACGCGTGAATTAGCAGCAAGCATCGGGGTACCTGTGCTCACAATACTGGACCATTTGATGCAAATTAGAGATGTGAAAAAAATTCGATCAGTGGGTTTCTCACGAAGTGAGCGAGCAGCAAAAGTGGTGTCGCTTCGACGCTTGCCCTTCACTTCCATCTCAACACAGATCTTAATCATTTTTACATCGAATCGTTACTTGTGATGAAAAGTGGATTCTGTGTGACAATCGTAAGCGCTCAGCACGATGGTTAGACAAAGATGAGGTCTCGGAATACAGCGTAAAGTTCAAAGTACACAAGAAAAGCTAATCATCCCTGTTTGGTGGTCTATCTATAGAGTCATCCATTACAACTTCATGAGACCTCGCACATCGATAACAGCGGGCGTGTACTGTACCGAGTTGGATGTTATGATGAGAAAGCTCGCGTTGAAGCACCCGAGATTGGCCCACAGAGACGAGCCAATGCTCTTGCATGACAATGCAACACCACATGTCGCACGAACAACGTTGCGTAAAATGCAGGAGTTGGACACGGAGGTTCTCATTCACGCACCTTGTTCGTCAGATCTTGCACCAACTGACCACCACGTGTTTCGGGCATTGGGCCACTTCTTGCAAGATAAACAACTCTGTTCTCAAGAGGATGTGGAAAAAGACTTCCGCGAATTTATCGCTTCTCGTCCTTCAGGTTTCTGAGCGTCCGGCATTAGCAAGTTACCATTGAAACGGCAGAAGTATGTTGACTGTTCAGGTGAAAATTCTGATTGATTACCGTGCCGCTTGTTTGTGAAATAATG
Source organism: Nippostrongylus brasiliensis (assembly GCA_030553155.1). NCBI lineage: Eukaryota > Metazoa > Nematoda > Chromadorea > Rhabditida > Heligmosomidae > Nippostrongylus > Nippostrongylus brasiliensis. The sequence continues at coordinate 16,380,736 of CP130737.1, forward strand.
AAGCAAAGTTTTGTCACGAAATCGGCCATTTTATACTTAACGACCAAATAAAATGAGAGACTGTGGCTTACCGAAAAGCTTACGAAAGCTCACGAACAGTGGCTTAGTCATTCAAATATCCTACCCATTCATCTCTGTTCAGTTCAATCTTGCCCTACGGTCAACTCGTGTCCAATCGCCATTTTGAATTCCATCACGTCGGTAGTTTTCGATCAGTTGCTCTACACAGTTCTCTGTGGTTTTCGTTGTGCTTGTATATTGTTTTCTGTTTTGTTACCACATTTAGCTTAATAGAGAGTTTCTCTGAGAGTCCATGTAGCATTTGAAAGTAGCTGAGTGCAATGATCCTAATTTCATACACAGCGTGATATCGTCTTTAAGGAGAAAGTTGGATGATTACCTTTGAATTATTCCAGTTGCAGGTCTCACTATTGAGATACACTCCCAACAGTGTGCTCCCTTATATCTGGTATTTCTTATATAAATCCATTACATTAATACGCTGAGGACGCGCTGGATGGGTGGTCCTGGCGTCGTGTGGGATGTGCGCGGCTGCGACGCGGTCGTCCTAGCAGTGCCCTATTTTGCCGATTACTGCGTGCTACTCTTTTTTTTATTTACATTCATTTGTAATGTTGTTTATTATGCTAATTTTAGATTCTTTACTCATCAATTCATACAATTTTCAACGTTTTCCTCCTTCTTAGGTCGTATACGCTAGCATCTTCGACGCTTTTCCATTTTCTTGGGCTAATCGATTTCGCTTTCTTCAAACGCGTTTATGCGAATTTAGCTTTATTCACCGGTTTTTTCATCAATTTTCGACGATTTTCGTGCTCTAGGAAAGGCACTTTTTCATTACTGAATAAATTTGCGTTGTAAATAATGTCTTCAGTCACTGTGTCAAGAATGGTCAGTGTTCTTCATAGTTCTAAAGTTTTCAACGGACGCAGACGATGCAACGAATTCGTTCTTTTGGTAATTCGTTATATATGGTGGCATAATTCATTTTTACTATATATCATTTGGTATTAACCAATAGAGCAAAGGTTTACCCAAGTGGTTGGAATCTGACGTGATGTGGATCGACTTGACTTCTTTTGGTGGACCTCTTCGGTTCTTTCATTCTATGCTTTTGCCCAGCACTTAAATTCGAGAGGTGAATCAGTGCTGGCTGCTCATACTTTCACAATTCTTCTTTCTTGGTTTCGACAGAATGACTAAGTTCCGTTCATGTTCTGATAGTTGAATCAGATTTTCCACTTTCTTTGTTCGTACCCTCCCCCCTTCCCATCATTCCTTCAGTTTTTTATACCAAAGAATTAAGAACAGTCTCGTATTTGCCAGTTTCCTGCTTACGTTTACCGTATAACGCCGTATTTGTTTTTTTATAGTTACCTACTTTCTGGACGACTTTGCTCTTTTTCACTTGCATCAATAAAATAAAATCACGCGGTCAACCTTGATTGACCTAAACACCTGGACACATGCATTCTCCAATGCGTCGCTATGTGATATCTTCTTGTTGTCAACCTTCATCGTCTCACCTTCCTATCCGACCATTTCTTATCCATTCTTACCTTATTCTGCACAACACATTTATCTTCTTTTTTTTTTGAAAAAATTAGGCTATACAACAGCGAAAGATCATGCATAGTACTGGATATGTTAATGGCAACTATGAGTATGAGTAACGATGAGTAAAAGATTTTCGAGAAATAGTTGAATGATCAGATATTTGGAGATGATAGGTTATTCGCAAAACACTGACATCGGACGGGAATTGAACTCGGGTCTTTCTGTTTCCGGCAGACTGCACTAACCACTTTGCTACCGATGTACGTTTGCTATCCCCTAGCATCGTTCTTTTCTTCAGCCCGGTCGGGCTGTTGCTATCAGCACTCACCCGTAAACACGGGAATGAGCCGGTAAGCCGATATCGGCAGTTACTACTTAAGCTGATAGCATTTTTATATAATACGAAGCTATTCTGCTAATTTCCGCTTTTTGTGGGCTGAAGAAAAGGACGATGCTAGGGGATAGCAAACGTACATCGGTGGCACAGTGGTTAGTGCAGTCTGCCGGAAACAGAAAGACGCGGGTTCAATTCCCCTCCGATGTCAGTGTTTTGCGAATAACCTAGCATCTCCAAATATCTAAGTCATTCAACTATTTCACGCCTATAACCCGCAAAACAAAAAGCGGTAATTAGCGGAATAGTTTCGTATTATATTAAAAGATTTTCCTTGGATTATTCTCTAGAATCGATTGTGCGTAATATTAGCAAACAATAAAAGTGAGTAGTAACTATGTATAGATGGATGACGTATCGCCTGATGATTGTTGCCTATTTTACGAATATGAACATGTGCAGTTGTTCATTGCCCTTTTTATTAGTATGTTTTTATTAGCATGTCCTTGAATTCTCTTCGCTTTGCGGCGCATTAAATCACATCCAATTGTCTGCTCGATTTCATGCGTCTGCACCTACTCGTTGAGATTCATAATATTTCTTTGTTCAAGTGATTACTCAACTGAGCTAATTGACTTCGATTTGATAACGGAATTTCTGCGTAGAATGTCTTGCTAGTCCATTTTTCACATTCATTCCTCCGCTGAATTTTTTGCTGTCTTCTGCCGTAACATATCGTCGTTGAGTGCCCGTTTACTGTCTCGTGCGTGATCAAGCACGGATTATCAATTACCCAGACCATTCGTTCATTAAGATTTTTCCTCCTAAAAACATGCACCGAAAACATTTTTATTTCCTCTATTTCTGGACACCCTTTGTCTGCCCTCCACTGGAAATTTTGTAGAGAGAGTCGCTATTTTAATGTATGCTATTTGAAAGACTTTGGCTTCAAATGCTATGGTCTATTGCTCTCATGAGAGTAGTGCACCAATCCGACCGACAGTATTTATTTCGCTCAACTCTTGCCATTATTGGAAGCAAATAGGCTGATATGTTTGCTTATTTATTTATTCATTTAGCCTTTTCATCTTCTTCCTTCCCTTCTAAATGTTTACAGTTCTGTTTCGGTAATCTCTAAATTCTGACGCGCTTAAAATTGAGCTCGATGTTTCTCTGAAAGCACCAATTTCACTCTTGTATAGCAGGTTTGAAGTTCTTCACACCCATCCAAAATCTTCAGGTCTCAACTAACAAGGGAGGTCAGTGAACTTCCCCCGACGATTCTTAACAAGACCTATATGGTCTAATAGAGCTTGAAGCGTAGATCACAGATATGTAATTTATTTTTGCTGAATGGCAGTGGGTGGTCCGAAAATTGCAAAAAAAGTAAACACTGTTCTGACAGCACTGCTGAGGGGCGCTGAATAGCCGCTGAGGTGAGAGGTTCACGCAAGTGTGCTTCGGTAGCGCAGCAGTACCGCAGTGGACTGTTGTTCAGACAGTCAAGGGTTTGGATCCTGTGGTTGCGTTTTCGTTTTGCTTCAATCGCATTGATACCAAATGATGCCCATTTTGCGATTTTGTCATGGCGATTGAAGAAAATCAGTTTTGGAGCACTCTAAACCGCACAAAGGTGAAATTTTGTCAATGACCTTTTTTGAATCGTTTTACTTTCTTTATCGCGAAATCCCACTACTGACTTGTATCCACCATAATAGATGCATAGTCCCACCGGTTATGTCCGACTGACATAGCGGTATGATTCTTGATTCAAAAGATGTTTGGGATTCTGGGATTCCGTTAAAGCAGATCTATTTCAGTATGCATGTTCATTCCCAAGCCAGGTGCTATAAAGAATCAAAGCCTGTTATTCCCGAAAACAGCATTCTTCCAGCATGTAGGTTGGGAATCCTACACCCTAAACAGAAATATGTGAATCTCTAATAAAAAAAACAATGTCCGAGTGAAATTTCATATTGTTGCCGAAGCAAGCACATTTGTTATGACCTGGGGCTCTTAACGTTTTTCTTGGTGGTTTTTACTTTTAACCCACATTTATTTACTTATCTAAGAAGTAGACCAAGGTTACAGTTGAAAACAAATCTCCGCTAGTAAAGTAGAAAAAATGCACCAAATGCATTATGTAAATTTTATTGAAATCCATTACAAACGTGATACCACACAGGGAAGACCCAAAGCATCTTGTTTTTTTTAAATTCATTTTCTACGCCGCATAAAACCGCTCCATTTATAATGTAGTGATAGGGATTTGTGGAATATATTTAAAAATTTTTGAAATGAGTTATTCATTGACTCCAATACTGATCATCAGAAAATCTAAAATGGCTCAAGAACGTTGTGGCTGCTAAGCTTCACTGAAACGTACCACTGCAGCGGGCCCCATATTTCAGGAACCTCTATAACCCGGTGCACACCCCAAAATGGTCTATAGGTCATAGTAGACAAAAATAATCTCCAAACCCTATCCTACAGCATGTATTGCCCAGATTTCAACAATAGCCCACGTGGTGCAGTGGTAAGCGGCGCTACTGACACCCTCAAGATCAAGCGGTTGATCCCGCCCCGGGCTTACCCAGCCTTCCATCCTTCCGGGGTTGGGTAATTCGACAACAGACTTGTCTGGGTAGTAAAGACATATGAAAGTGGTATAGCGGCAGGCCCGCGCAAGTTATTGTGTGGGCCAAATACGTATTCACCATGCCTCTACGATTCGAAGGGAACACGAATGCGGCGGCGCGTTCTTAGGAAGCTGATCTACGCCGACACCTTAACCTTTTACGGTCGATTCCTCCAAGGATTCATCCTGCAGGTGAAGAAGGTGGATCTTATTTGTTGGTAGACGTGACATCTGTCATCTGATACATTTAATAAATCTAAAATCGCAACTGTTCTTTCTCGATTAGCATATGACGGCGATATTATTCCTGATTTGAGAAATGGTTGCGGGCTTTAGAGCTTTGTTGTAATGCATTCCAGTGAAATTTGCATATTCTAGAGCAATTTTCGTAATGTAACGTTTACAAGCAGCCATCGGATAGCCCCCGTTTGTCCGTACACAGCGGGAGCGGCATTTATTCGCTGGGTCGGTCGGCGCGTTCCGTCCGTCAGCTGCGGAGTGAATGGAGGGCGTAGTCGTCAGCGATTAGCTGGCCAGAGAATGACGCTACGAAAAGCGATACTCTACTTTTCTTCCCTAGCTACTACTTAATCACAAAGGAAATGCTTTTAATTATGTGAAAATGTAAGCAAAAAAGTAAGAATTCGAGCGAGTTTTTACCCGCGTTCCAAGGGTTATTACAGTTCATTACACCGAAAAAAAACCTAGAGAAAGAGACTCAGAAGACTGCCCCACTCCAGTGTCATGGATTGCACATTCCATTTGCTCACTAAAAACACTGGAAACATCCATACGTTGTGTGTAGATGTGTGTGTATCTGTGTGTGTATACGTGTGTGGCCGGGAGTGCGATCGATTCAAGTACGTGTTATGTCCGAGGGAAGAGACGCCGCTGACCGCTGAGTAGGCTGGACGTCACTCTCACCCTCCTCCCTCTTCTCCATCGTCAAAATTTCACCCCCTGGTTGCTTTTCTCATCATTATATGATATTTCATTCTATTGGCTCTGCTATTCATACTGTTTCTTCACTGAACTGAACGTTGTGTTTTGCACGTGTTTCGTTGAAGCCTTCGTGCGCCTCGTCGTTTTTTGAGGGATTATTTTCCGATAATGATGTAGTTTCACTTGCTTTATACTGCAATGCCGAACTAGGTTAAGGGGTGGATATAAATTCTATTATGGTCTGGCGTCTCGTCTTTTTCGTTATCTCTAGAGGCTTGAGGAGGATTATAGTTTTACTTTTTTGCAATAAGTTCATCTTCGCCCTTTAAACTTGGAGTAATGTAATGAGTGATTGGTTCAATTCTTATGCCGTTTATGTTTCTTATGTGAAATTTTTGTCATTGTTTCGAGGGTTTATTTTTCAACAGCGTTCACAGTTTCCTTTTTTGTGCTACGAATCCAAGTTCTCTCCTTGTTAGGTCTCATTGAAAACACTGCTTCTTCGTTTCCTATGTGTCTCGAGCTTTTCTTCAGGTTCGTACATTAACAAGAAGCAGAAAAATGGCCACTAAGACGAACTGGTGGAAACGGCAGACTATATAAATAAATTTCCACCTAACAACCTTGAAAGGTAGATTTGAAAAAAAAAACATTGTACTTCTGGTTCTCCTCGAGGAAGATTGTAGTAGTGCGAAAAATAGATCTAAAATAGCCACTTTTACAGTTTTTTTTTGCAAGTTATATTTAGAAATACTGCCCATGGGGCGCAGTGGTAAGAGGACGCTACTGACACTCGCACGGTCGAGCGATCGATCCCGGCTCGGGCTTACCAAGCTTCCCATCCCTCCGGGGTCGGGTAAATTAGTACCCAACTTGTCTGGGAAGATCGAGACACTGACTTGGTATAGCGGCTGACCCCCGTAAGTCATTCTACAGGGTCAATACTCATTCACAATGCCTCTCAGATTCGAGTGGAATACCGATGCAGCAGCACGTCCTAAGGGTTCTGATCAACGTCGACACTTTTACCTTTATATTCAGAAATGATGAAATGAAGGTGTCTCTCTACGCACGGTGCGCCTTGATATGCTTGCTGATGCCAAGATATTTCTAATGACTCGAGAGGAGTATGACCACTTTTTGAGCCCTTTTAAAATCCCAAGGAAAAGATTTTTTAGAGAATCCTTTCCGTTTTTTTTTCAAATCAAGTGTGGAGGGCTTATTTTTAGAATTTCGTTGGCTTCTATCAAATAGAGAACGTTTACACCTAAGAAGCGTTTGTGTTCAGTATATGTTTTTAAGTTGAGCTTCAATGAGCTTTTCTCAACTTTCATGTTTTATTTTCTGTCAATGCCAATCAAGTTTCTTGTCGCGTTTCCTTCTTGCACTGGTCTCCCCCGCTAATATTACCCTCGTAGTTCTTCATTCGGACGCAGCCGGAAATCAGGCTATGGCTTGCATTCAGCCGTGTTGCTATTGCCTTTATTAACGTAAGCGGTCGTCATTAGGCGATCGTGCTGATCGATCACAGGGCGGTCAGTTGTCGCTTGCGATGGCATACATTCCATTTTACCCTCGTATACATCTTAGTAGCACTCAAAATTAACACCTGATCTGTGTAAAAAGTGTGGCCACCAGTCAATGATGCATTATTAGGTTGGTGCAAAAGTTCTGGGACATTTGTGATACAAAACAGTTCATTTTATAATACTTGAACGGAGTCATTTGAAGTAGTCACCGATAATACCAATGGTCTTCTCTTCTCTATAACATTTTTTGACTGCAGGCGACAATACCGGAGGTATCCTTTTCAAATTCAAGAAGTCGCAAATGTCCGAGAACTTTTGCACCAACCTAATAAAACAATTCGGCCACTTCACTTATGACAAGGGGGAGTACTTGCAAAGGTTGAACCCGTGCGGCTGCTTCCTCAACAGCAGGCTGTGCTCGTTGATCGCTCCGTCGGGTTGTCGAGAGGAAAAAGTCGTGAAAAGATCTGCACCGAAATGTGGGAGTGGGCAGGTGGAATATGAATGAGATTTTCTACAGAGAGCGACGGAGATAATGGTAAATGAAATTGTGCACGGCGGGAACAGATCTTTTTGCGAAATAGTCTAGGAGTAGTTGAGAACTCGTCGAGAAGTCAGACTGATCAGAGGAGATTGAGTTTCGAACAAGGAACCGTTGAATGAATTCCGTCAATTCTCAATTCGTCCCAGTTCACTCAAACGCTCTGAAATTTTGATATGCCAACGGCTAGCAGTTTATGTATTGCAATATTGGATATGGTCAACGCTATAAAAAGTTCCTCTCAATTTTCTTCTTTTCTACTTCTCTTGATGTTATGTGGTTAAACAAAAGTTCGACCTAATAACGTCGCGAAACAATAAAGAAAGTAATTAAGGTATGACGATTGATGTCATCGTTTAGAGATGAAAGAAGCTGGAGATTGATATAAAGAGTATTTTGTGGTCATTTTCATTTATTCATTTATACAGTATGTGGTAAAAGTCAGTTAAGTTCCGATAGCAACATAGATAGTTGAAAATGGTATGATGAATGAAAGAAAACGCACTAGAATAATCTGTTAGTTGTAGTATGAGTAAATGGCTGCTAAAAGCAATATCAAAAGCACTAAAAACTTCGAGTCCATGGAAAAACGATGGGTTCAGGATCCGAATTCCTAACTCTTATGTCGCTTAAAGAGTAATGGATGAAGAGACTTAATTTTTAGTTTGAATGCCTATTTAACGGATGTGCTGACTCACAAAACCGGTAATACTTTTTATGTAGCATTTTATGAAACGCAAGTGCATGACTGCGTTGTGAGCCGTAAAACTTCATGCCATAGTTACGTTCTTTTTTGTTCAAATCTGTTCCAGTGGCTATTTTCATCCGTACGCAATTGCGGTTGTAAATGACCTGCAGCATTTGCGATCTCATCGTTTTGTACTTTTTTTGCGCAAAGCCAGTCACTTATGGTATTTGTGTTTCTCTTTGTGCTTAATTTATTATTGGTTGAAGCAAATGAAATATTTTTGCTGTGTGAATAAATAGGATATGGAATATTTCATCTGCCACGTGAATCTGCAATTACACTAGTGAGGTTGTTGTTTCCGCGGATTTATTATCGTGTTCACCACGTCTTTACAGCTGTTACGTGATCGTGCAAGTTTTGCAATTCCAAATACTACCTGCATATCCGTTCTTTTGATCAGCCTAACATTTTAGCGACCCTTGAAATTGAATTTCACGTCGTGAATACCTTCGAGAACAGCGATGAAGTAGGGAGTATACTGGTGTGCAAAGCAGCAGCTTCAACGCTCGTCAATCCTGCCTTTTTTCGGCGTAAGGGTGAGTCAATTTTTTGATTTTATTATTTTTTCATGTAAATAAATACTTCTGTACCTCCAGTTTTCTGCCCCTTGAGCCCTTCCCAATCAGTTTTTGAACATCGTACACTGGTAATTTCGAAAAAGGAGTAGAAATTTGACCACCCCCTTCTTTTTCGATGCCCTTATTCTAGTCGGACTTTTCTTTTGTTTCTGTTTTTATAATATATATAATTTTGTATTTTCTGCTGTGTTTTGTGCATTCAAAAGAATGGACAATGGGCATCACGGGTAACATCACCATTAACGCTATGGCCTAAATGGAGACGTAGCCACCAGGTCACTGCTGCAATTAGGTGTCCTTTTATCGTATGTCCGCCACAATCGCATTGAGCTTGACAGATCGAGCCGGGCCCGAGTTGTGTGAAAGTGAAAATGTACTAATCTTTGCACGAATTGGTTCTTTTCCATCTTTGGAATTTAGGTAAATAAAACATAAAAATTCTTCTTGAAGCGGTTCTGCTTCAAGCGTGTCCGTCTTGAAATCCAAAATTGTGCAGAGGTAGATGGACTCCACATAATGTCGGATCCCGAATGCAGCTCTAGATGATGTAGAGGACATTACGGCAGTGGTGATTATCTGTTAATTTATTTCTACTCAAACAAGTCATGCGCAACAGCAGTATCAGAATCAAAGCAAAATGTGATGAATAATCAGTCAGGAATATCTAGTCATATTGTATTGTCACGGTAATGTAAGTATTGGAAAATCCCGATTCAGCCAATTAATCTGTAATCATATGACTGTCTAAACCTTTGAAAAACTCGGTATTGATAGTTTTTTTGGAAACCCTCAGTGTTGATGGTTTTGTGCTTAGCCTTATCTTTGACTAGGCATTCTAATGTATAACTTACATTCCACCAGCTCTCAGTTATATAATTGAGCTGACAAATTTGAGGCGCGCTTTACTTCCAACATTTTTTTCACGTTTTAAGTTAACTTTTCGAATGTGGGTAATAGTTTCTATTACGTTTGTCATTTGTTATTTGATGTTAAATTTACCTCGGCAGCCCTTTGTGAGTGGTTTTGTTAACCCATTGACGACCGCGCACTCCCTGCATGTTTGGCCCAGGGACCGCGCGCACTTGCAGTGATGAGAGCGTTGCTAATTGCTTTCAAAATTGTTTTCAAAATTACCATAAAAAACGTGCATGATCTCTCTGTGTATATTGTTGTTTTTAAAACTTCCTTATGTAATCATCAGAAGTAAACGAAAGGCGGCGGGACACACGGTCCACCGCGGACCAAAGGTGTGTCCCGCCGGCGGGACACACGGTCGTCAATAGGTTAATACACCATTCTTCCCCTCGAATTCTCCACGCTAAGTGCAAAGGGAAGCTGTTTTAGTTCGATTAACAATCTCGGTAAACATGTAAGCTTCAATATGTTTGCTACTTTGTTACGAATCAATTTTGATCAATTTGAGAAGAGCGTTGCTCCAGCATTCAACATTGGTATACCTATCAATCGAATGTGTTTCAGGGCGATGAGTTGGAACAATGGCGCGATGATGTGTGATGTGATGCCGACGATCAGCGAAGATGGTGTTGACAATATCGCATCCTCTGATGACCACACGCATGACGCGAACATTGAGCAGGTAATACTAATTCTTAGCAAGAAATTGATTGTCGAACTTTTGTCGAGTTGAAAATTAACCTGCCAGTGAAGTCATTAATGATATAAATCAAAATCTCAGCAAAAGCTCTGAGACTCTGCTCTGTAGAGATGTGGTGAATTGAGGTTTGGTCGTTCTCTAGATGCATACGCAAAGATCTCCAGATGCATACGCAAAGAAAATAAAAGAGCCAAGTAGCAACGTCGAATTTGTGTCGAGTGTTTTTTTTTCAGTCGGTTAGCACTTCATTCTTTCACGTTCGAATCAAAAAGAAGTCTTTTGTTGCTGTGCTGTAACTAAAGTGCACAATACCGTAGTTAGCGGAAGCGACACGAAAATCAATGTGTCGAAGCTCTTAGTTATTAGCTAACGTGGAAATGTGTCAGCTGATCATTTTACATCATTTCACATCAAATGCTGTTGATTCGTGTTCGGTGGTTTGAGTTGTTTTCTTCCATCTTATTATCAGAATGCTAGTAGTTCACTAAGAAATAGCTAACCAAATTCTTTTTGAGATGTTTCTGCCAGTCATAGTGCGACACTTTCCTTCAATTCTATTCGGCTAATTTTCCTTCAGCTCATGGTCAACATGCTGGAAGATCGTGACAAGCTACAAGAACAGCTGGAGCAGTACAAGCATCAAGTGGAGGACAGCAATCAACGAGTCCGCGATCTCGAAAAAGAAAAAGAAAGCCTGCGAAGGCAATTTGAGATGCACACGCAGCATTTACCGAATGTACGTGCTTCAATTCCTTTGTCTTTTAATAGATCTAGGTTCGCCAGAAACCTTTCGTCCGTAGAACGTGCGATAGAAAACTGCAACGTTCTATTTCACTAATTTTTCTCTTGAGAGTAGATGTTTTTTTGACGTCTGGGCAGATGTTGCAAGTGCCGACATCTTTTTTTTTCTTCAGGAACTGCAGGCAATGACGAAAGAGCTTGTCCAGATTCGTGAGCAGCTGCTCGAGAAAGACGAAGAAATCGTGGAGCTGAAGGTAAGATATAAAAACAGTTCCGTTTGATCTGCTTGGTTTCTTATGCAGTTGAAGACTTCTTCTCTATTGGGTGTCGTCAGTGCTATCCATTTCCACAAACAGTCCTTTTTCTTTTTTAATGGCCTTCTTTCTTTATTTTTGCCTCTTTACTTTTCACATTTTTCGCTTATTTCAGGCGGAGCGCAACAACACCAGATTACTGTTGGAGCATCTGGAATGTCTCGTGTCGAGGCATGAAAGGTCACTTCGTGTAACGGTGATGAAAAGACAAGCCCAGAGTCCAGCAGGAGTAAGAAAACCACTCACATCCTAATTTTTTTTTCCGTTTTTTGGGTCTTTTGCTTCTAAATTCAACTATTCAAATTATGAATACGATTTTCAGGTATCGTCTGAAGTCGAAGTGTTAAAGGCATTGAAAAGTCTTTTCGAGCACCATAAGGCTTTGGATGAAAAGGTGATTATTCAGTTGTAGCGATAACGTGCACGTATCAATTTTTTCATGATGGATTGTTCCTTGAATTCAGGTGAGAGAGCGTTTACGAGTAGCGATGGAACGAGTAGCGACTCTTGAGGAAGAGGTCACGTCCAAAGGAGAGGAGAACTCCGGTCTCAAAGCACGGCTCGCTATGGTGGCCGCTGAAGCTGAGGAGGCTCAAGTAAGATGTGTTTGAAAAACCTTTTATATTAGCTTAGAATTCATAACTTATAGCTCAAGCAAGTTGTTCTTAGCTCTTTAAGGCAAATCGTTCTTAAGTATTCTTTCTCTTTCGTTCCCTAATTTTCTTTTACATTCCATTGTCTCATCGTTTCACACCTGCACTACGCTTTACGAGATTCATCCTATGAATTTTTTATTTTCCGAAGCATTCCATTTTCCTATCCTTTTCGGTCGGTCCTGCCTTTCACGAGATCTCCCGTTACCCTGTTATTTTCAGGCGAGAGGCCAAAAGACGAATGGTGCATTGAGCAGCGAGTCCGCTGCACGTCTTGTAGAAATGCAAGAGGCATGTGAACGAATGAAGGTAGAGCTCACCAATAGCCTCAAACAGGTTCAAGAGTTCACTGCTAGGTACGCTTCTGTTTTTTGGCATTTTCTTTCAATACAAATGATGACTATTGGGTAGCTATCTCTCCCAAATTTCAGGAACTCCGATCTAGAAGCTCAGCTGTCTGCAGCGCAGAAAGAAGCACATTCCTGTCAAGAGCAGTTGACAAAGTTGAAAAATCAGCTTCATGAGGTTCGTTCATCAAAAATCAGACTTGGTCTCGTATTTTATCTCTTTTCTTCTACTTATCGATTATTGTGTTTCGATGAAGTTGCCTGCTTGTGCACTGGACTTTGACCCCTTGAAAACTACAAAACATCGTGATTCCAACAGTTGTTCGAAAATGCGCTTGCGCTCTGTTTTGCGCAAAACTACATTACGGATGGATTGTATTCTATGCTGCTGTTTTATGTACCTGGTACATGTGAAAGTTTTTTTCTTGAGTAAATAGCTGGTGTACGAAAACCTTCCTCCTGGTGTACATTTCATCGTTTTTATTTTGAAGCTGGGCTGTTACTTATCTTCATTTCCATCTTCAATGTAATTTAGATGATTTTGTTGTTATTGCTCCCCTATACTTTCACTGGCTCTCGATCAGTAGTGTATTTGCTGAGAAAAATTTGTTTTATGGTTACCTCAACGAATTATAGGCGGAAGCACAGCGTTGCGACCAAGAGACTCGGATATCAACTCTTGAAAGTCGCTTCATGGCTGCTCAAAGAGAGGCAACATGCATAAGAGATCTGAACGACAAGCTCGAACATCAGGTAGATAAGTATTTTCTTTCTGTTTGTGTTTTTATTTTATCTTGAATTGTGCTCGAGTTGTCTCACGGAAACCGTTTTAAATATGGCGCTGTTTTTTTTCTACTACTTTCTTTTTTTGTATTGATATTTGTACGTAGCAATCCAAAATCTGTACCTAAGAAGTATTCATTTTTGGATAAATAACTTTCGTAGTTACCGTAATCATTTAGTTGGCGAACAAGGATGCAGCTGTTCGCCTGAATGAGGAGAAAGTACGATCACTGCAAGAACGATTAGAACTTGCCGAGAAGCAACTCGCTCAGAGTCTCAAGAAAGCAGAATCATTGCCGTCAGTCGAGGCTGAACTCCAACAACGAATGGAGGCGTTGACAGCAGCTGAACAGGTCTGTCGTATTTTGAACAACCATTTTTCTTTTGTGCTGTAGGATATCATAGTATTGGGTAAAGAAAAGATTATTTCGCTGATGCCGCAACTGTATCAGCATTTTGCACTAAACTATGACATGTCCCGTCCACTATTCTTGTCACTGGTTCCATTTTCGATTTTGTTCAGAACGTTTTCAGGTGTTAGGTACCACCTGGGCTCATTTCAGCTTCGTCTCATTTACGCCATTCCTTCGATGCTTTTGTGCTTACTTTGACTAAGAGGGTTCCGGCGGTTTACGTCCAACTTGCCCAGGCCGGTGAATGGGCTCACTGACATGTCATTCCTATGAGGTAGACTATTACCAGCTGCTCGCGTGTAGTGGTTATCGCAATGTACCTGTATTAACATTATTTCACTGATTAATCGCAAAATTCGGTTGTTATGACGCGTGACAGGATGTCGCGATTAGTCGACAAGTATGATCATTTGTCAAGTTGTTCTGCAGCTTTACAGCAAAACAAGCCGGCTTGTTTGTTCCTGCATCATGTTCATTACTATCTTTTGAGTTTTCATGTGCTTGGAAAAGAAGAAGGTTCCAGTTTGCGGGGTCCTTATTACAGAGGTTACTTTGGTTAGCGCGAAGGCACCGCTGCCACGCGAATATGCAGCTTAAAATTGAGAGTTTTAATGAATTTAACTGAATTTGCTAATTGTCGCCTTCTCTTTATTTTTATTCTGGCCCCTAAAAGAATTTATTTTCAGAAGCAGCTTTCTGCAGAGGAACGCGTTCAGCGACTGGAGCGACAAGCTCTCGAGTCATCGGCTGAGTTGGAACGAGCCGTTCAAAGAGAAAAGATGAACGAGGAGCACAGCCAGCGTTTAAGCAGCACCGTAGATAAGGTCCGGGATCCATTTGCATGATCCGTACATTTCTCTTTCATATTTTGTCATCCGGTACAATTCCTGCCTTTTCTAGCTTTTATCTGAGTCAAACGATCGCCTGCAACTACACCTTAAAGAGCGTATGCAAGCGCTAGATGACAAGAACCGTCTCACACAGCAGCTGGAGAACACGAAGAAAATATACGATCAGGTCAGCTTCAAGTTCTTCATTGAATATGTTGTAAGTCGCCGTTAAGAGAAACTCTCGACTGGGATTTTTTCGGGTTTCCGAACAACGAGAACGAAATGTTCAGTGAGAACATCAACCGAATAATACTGGTAGTGTAGACGAGGTTCTTACTGCAATTGCATTGCTTTTTGGTTTTTGAACTGATTCGAACCAAGGTTACGCCGGACATCCCGTTCACATCCGTAACTCATCATTCCCTTATCTCGATTTTCCAAACTGCTCGTGGCGCGCTCTGATCGACAGGTTGGCCCTGAATTCAAATTCGCAGCCTAGGACTTATTCTAGATCATGTAATTTTGGTTAATCTCATTATCGTAAGTCTCAATGTTGCAAGGGAGTATTGGTTGTTTTACGTGGCTTGCTCGTGTGTAATCACTCTGGCGAGTCCTCGTGAGATTATTTTTGCGCAGCTCATCTTTCCTATATGTACTTGTATCTCACTCTCGTGGCCATTCGATCGCCAGATGGGTGGGTGAGGAGCGGAACCGCCCGCATTGCACTATTCAGTTCAGTAAAGCGGGCGAGTTTGTACTTTTAAAGTACTCACTTTCCACGAACTTTTAGGGATTGCACTTAGCAACTGAGATCCAAGAACATTGGTTTTGCATTGGTAGGAAGGCATGGGGCATAGTTCAGTGGTGTTGTGCAAACTCACCAACTAACGATGATTTTCTTCTGACTCTGCGAAGCAAACTTATGAAAGTCATCCCATTTTGCGAGGTATAATTTGTCACCTCAACAAGATAATTTTTCATCTCGTCATGAACACATTAGTGACGTTCTAAGATGAAGAAGGCGCTATTTGTAGTTAATCTTCTCGCAGCGGTAGAGTGCAACAAAATTGCGATCGTATTTATGCAGTGTTTCCGGCAATATATTCGCTGTTTCAAAATGAATGAAGGGCGCATTTTTCCCTCACGGGGAGGTGGCGGAGGGGGGGGGGTGGTAGGAATTGTTGTAAAACGCCAAGTTTTCAAAACAAGTTTCTATGTATGTCTCAAAATTTGGCTATTTTGAACGGCCCTTAGTGATTTTGTTTTTGCTTCATTTTGTTTCAATGTGTTGTCTTTATAGGCTGAACGAACAAAGGAGCGGCTTCAGCGTGATAACGATGCACTCCGACAGGAAATCGAGGCGCTTCGTCAGCAGCTATACAACGCCCGAACCGCTCAATTCCATTCTAGGTAAGTAAACTGAAGTCGCATTCATGCTCCTGTTCTTTTTTCCGAGTTTAGCCACCCTAAAGTCGTGCAATTAGACCGAGCGGTGCGACGCATCGGACGCAGCGCTGTCGAAGCAAACTGGCATAAAATATCCCAGGAGAGTCCAATAGCGCTGTATTTCGTGCCAGTTTGCGCACCCAGCGCGACACCTCGCTCTACCCGGTTTTATCTGAGGGCCGTTAGGGGTATTTTGTGTAACTCGAATAGTTCCCGTGTATTCCCTTTCGTTCTCAAAAATTGCATGTTTGAAATAAAAAGAGATTTTATTGTTTATTATTATAGAATGCATGCGGTACTTCCTCCTCCACTGCCGCTAGTGATACCGAACGGAATCACAGCATCATCACCTCAAACGGTGATTCCGCAACAGTTTGCACCCACCTCGTATCCCGAAGCAACGCCACCTGGGTATGCTACAGTTGGTATACGAAGGTCTAACAAAGGTCGGATAACCGCGTTACAGGTACTTGTTTATTTACCACCTTTGTTTTACTGTTTCATAAGCTGCAATATCATCTGTGAAAGTGATATGTCTAGAAGCAACATCATTCATTGTTTAATTTTCTTTTCTCAGAATAACCTACGAGTAGCTACGTACCGCCAAGTGGACGGGTTTTTCCTTTCTCGTTTCTCACGAGCTACTCTAGCTGTTTTTCGCTGTTTTGTTTTGCTTTAAGCTGATTTGGCAACATATTCAGTGGTATTAGGTATTCTCGTGCATCAAGTTTTTCTTAAGCGGTAAACTATAACACTCGCCGTCAAAAAGCACCCTAACAAGCACTTCCTGTAAATTTGAAGACACTATCACACATCACATTATCTCTGTATGAATATTCCGAGTATTTTGTATAGAATTGCAATTCGGTGGCACTTCAGGAGGACCCAACTAAAGTGCGAACTCTTTATGCATCAGGTTTTTCTTAGGCGATAAACTAGAACACTCGCGGTCAAAAAACACCCATCAAGCAACTCTTATGAATTAGAAGGCATTATGAGACATTACATTATCTCTGTATGAATGTTCTGAGTATTTTGTATAGAGTTGTAATTCGGTGGCACTTCAGGAGGACCCAACTAAAGTGCAAACCCTTAATGAGCAGGAATGGGACCGGCTACAACAAGCTCATGTTCTTGCAAATGTGCAACAGGTTGGATTTCAGGTTTTTGCGATTGAGCTCATCTACTCCAATTTCCATTCCGCTATATTTATTTCTTTATAGGCATTTTCATCGTCTCCTTCGATGCTTGAAATGGGTGGATCGGGAACTCTTCAACGAGGAGCTCATCCAATGGCACCATCACAACAGCCAGATCTTCTTATGAACACCATGCCTTCTCAGGTTTGTCTTTTTAATTGTAGGTTGTGTATTTTTTAGGTCCACTACTGTTGCTGTTGTTTATTGATGAGCTTTAGGGTTCTCAAGACGCTCATGTTTTGGCGTCAATGCTGCAAGAGCGACTAGATGCTATAAATTCGGAAATCAGGTAAGTTTTTTCAAATTAATTTTTTGGTTGATCAGGGAAGTATTTGGAGCGTTAGCGCTTTGTGTGGGTGCTTTGGTTCAATGGTTATGGTTATCCATATTCTCCGGGCCCCATTTTCTCTTTTAGAACTTCGTTCATACTCATATTTTCACGAGTACATTTCCAGTTGTTGATATTTTAATACTGTGCGTTATATTATACATTTTTGTACAGATATTCAATTCAGGTTAATTCAACAAGAGAAGCATCATGCGGAAAGGGCTGCAGAGCATCTGGAATCTCGAGCAAGAAGTGAATATATGGACGATCACCTCAGTGCCCGTAGTACACCGCGAAATAGCCCACAGCACGATTTTCTCATCAATAAATATAATACGGTTAGTACATATTTCTATTGGTTAGAGCAAGATCTCATTCTTTTTGCATCTTTCTCTATGTTGCAAAACTATGCGTTCATTCTTTTTTGTCTTTGGTTAGTTGGCGCCTACTCAAAAAGTGTCGACTTCTAGAGCTTAGGGCATTTCTCCTTTTTTTAGTGCAACCAAAACGTTGAATCTTTTCATTTGTGCTGTAGTTCACCATATTCGTCAGTGTCAGCCATATTTTTTGTTCTTTTAGTTGCCAGCAAATGCATCAACGTCTCATATGACGAGGGATATGGACATGTACGGTCACCCGGTGAGTTGGTCTATTCTTCCGTAATGAATGCTTTTTTTTTGTAACGACATTTGAAGTGTAACAAATTTTGTAAGTAGGTGTATTTTGCTAGCGATGTAATGACTCACATCTTTCTTTGATTTTTGTGTTTGTAACCGCTGGGTCGATTTCGGTCGATTGGTGGGCCAATTCTCTGAATTCCCGAAAAGTATCACGACATTCTCATAAAATATGCACATCAGATATCTAACGAATGGTCCGGATACTAGTGCCGTTTAGTGTTAATAGTGGGCTCGGTTTTGTTATTTTCAAACATTTTCATTTGTATTGTGGACCAACGTACGTACAAAATTTCATTACAGTTTGAATTTATAGATTGTGGAAGATTCGATGGTGGGAGATCTCGACTACACTCCAAGAAGACGCCAGCTGCGCTTGAGTCATGTTCAACAGCAGCTTCAGGTACCAAACTCTTCCCTTCTTGTGTCGTTTTGTTACCCATTGTAGAAGGAAAACCAAATCATGTTGTAAGTAGTGGTTAAATCAGCGACTAGTGCATGTGGCGTCGCATTTTTGTGTCATATTTTGCTACCGCCGCAAAACTGTTTGTTTTCATCTGTTTGCTACGGATACTATAGCGAATCGTAGAGCTGTAAAAATGTCGGGGTCAAGGGAGAATGATCGAGTCACAATCATTCGAACCATCAATGCAATGTTTCTGGTTGGTTAATATGTTGTAAATATGATTTATGATATCTTTTGTTTTATAGGGTCGCTACGACGAGTCTGATCGAGTCAGTCCAGCGTCTTCTGTTGCATCATCAACCGATGGTTTTCCATCGAAGAAGAAACGCTCCTCTAGTTCGGGTGGTTTAAAAACCTTAGGGCGTCTGTTCAACAAGAAGAAGTCACAAAGTGACACGTGTAGGTACGTTACGGGATGAAAATACGTTTTTATTCAAATTATTGGTGAATTTCTTTCAAAGCTGGTTTCCTGTTTCACTATTTCGCGTGTTTGAGTGCTTGATATATTCATTCTTCTCTTCAGAAGAGATGCGGGCGCGTATTCTGATAGCGAAATTTCTTCCGGTCCCGATGGTTCGGCGCAAAACGGTGACTTTGATCGACGGAAAAAGAAGAAGCACGAATTGCTAGAGGAGGTATTCCTCTTCTTCTCTGTATTCGTTTTTGTGGACTCTGATGCCGCAGCGATCCCACAGCATGTAACTAAGGAAAACATTTTTAGTTTTATGTGCACTTATAGGCGATGAAAGCTCGAACCCCGTTCGCGCTCTGGAACGGTCCCACTGTGGTTGCGTGGCTTGAGCTTTGGGTGGGGATGCCGGCTTGGTACGTAGCTGCTTGTCGAGCTAATGTGAAGGTACGTTCTTTTCTAAAGGTGTTTTGTATCTTCTCGAAAACAACATTGTAGTTAACTTGTTATAATGTACTTGTTGTGGAATAATAATGCTACTGTATTTTCTTGAAAGCTTTACCTTTCTTTTTTTCTGGCAGGGATTCGTTTAATCATGTTCCTATATTTCAGTCCGGTGCGATAATGTCAGCGCTCAGCGATCAGGAAATTCAGCGAGAAATAGGCATCAGCAATCCGTTGCACCGATTGAAGCTTCGTCTTGCTATCCAGGTATGACTGTTCATCGCTTGTTCTTAGTTCTATTAGAGTTGATGAATTTCAGAGCTGCGCCGATGCAGCAGTACACTGCTCACTTGTTTGCTTCTTTTCTTTGAATCTGGAACCTTGTTAGAATCCTATCGATGATAGGATATCTAATGCGTTTTCGTGTCAACATTTTAAGTCTCTGCACTATTGGTGTACATTTAGGAAATGGTATCGTTGACATCTCCATCAGCTCCGCGTTGTGCTCGAATGACATTGGCATTTGGCGACATGAACCATGAGTGGATTGGGAATGAATGGCTGCCAAGCTTAGGTCTAGGCCAATACAGGTATATGCCTTGCTTTTGTTGTCATTGTACAATTCATATTTTTTTCGCCATCAGTGCCGTGTGATACCATAGAAGCTGCTCACGAATTGTGCTTATCACTTTGAGTAGACAGCATAATCTCTGCCTTTCGGTAGCAACGTAGTCGTTTTCTGAATTTGCTTAATTTTAGTATAAACGTTTTCTTGAAACTGTACAGTTTCAGTACAGTTTTCACCCCTTTACGTTTTGTCTATGTATTTTATAGATATTATGTTGACCACCTGAAAAAAAAACTTATGATTTCCTTATTCATACATTTCTCACTTGCCGTCTAGTTTTGTGTTGTGTCTAGTGTGATTTTCGTCATTTGTTTTTCTCAGTCTTTTCTCAATACTAAAGCGTGCAAGTATTCAGGTCATCATTCATGGAATGCCTGCTGGATGCTCGAATGCTTGAGCATTTGTCGAAACGAGATTTGAGGACACATTTACGTATGGTTGACAATTTCCACAGAGCTAGTCTGCAGTACGGAATTATGTGCCTGAAAAAGCTGAACTACGATCGCAAAACGCTGCAGGATCGTCGACGAGCTTGTGAGACTGTAAATCGAGGTGAGATTATTACCTCATTTCTGCATTCATATTCACCTGACCTGGGTACATATGATTTTTTGAACATTTGTTTTATTTAAAGATCTCCTTGTGTGGTCAAATGATCGAGTTCAACGATGGGTAGAGGAGATCGGATTAGGAGCATATGCGAGTAATCTGACGGACAGCGGAGTGCATGGCGCATTAGTCGCTCAGGATGACACATTCGATTCACAAGCGTTCGCCCTGTCACTTCAGATGAGCCCTCAGGATCAACAAGGAAGACAAGTAAGCGTTTCCAGTATGCGGCATTTTTTACCCCAAATTCAAACGCACTGCTTTTACTACTGTCTTTTTGAAACTTTTTTACGGTGATGGTTCGTCAAGCACTGGTGAACTATATGGGTTCGAAGTCAATCTTTTTCTCTTTCTCGAAAATTGGAATGAAGTCGAGTTCGATTCGAAGGATTTTTGCCGAGTAATCGTGGCGTGAAAAAATTAGCCTGTGTAACTTGTAAGCGTCGCTGGCTGGAACTTTTGGTTTGTAAGTATTACTGCTTTATCGCTTCATGAAGTTACTACACGAAATTACTCAACGAAATATTTGGTTTAAATTGTCAAACCCTCTTCAACTCAAGGACAGATTACAACTACTAGAGCAGGGGTTGCGTTAGTAGATCAAACCTGTGAGATCGATAAATACGATCGATGGTTATTAGAACAAGTAAGTTCAATGTGGCTATGTAATCGCGTACATATTAACATCTCCAAGTAGACTATATTACCTGCATATGTGCCATACTTTTTACCTTAACTAAAATTGTTTGAACTTGGCTGGTGAAGTGTTTCGTGTACCTCTCATGTCTACCATCTGTATGTTTTTTTTTCAGGTTCTGGAGAAACACTTTGCTGTGCTAGTGTCTGAATACCGTCAACCGTCTCAACTGCGTCATTCGGTAATGGTGCCATCATCGACTAACTAATTTATGTTGCTTCATGGTGCGTGTGAACGCTAATACTGTGCGCCAATAACCGCGATGTGTCTGAAGTGAAGCGAAAAACTGGGTTGAGATAATGACCGATGCTTAACTATTCTTAGCTTCGTCGTCCTCTTATCGTCGTTGTTCGAAGAAAAGCTTTCTTTGTAAACGGGTTTACACAACTCAGATCAGTATTTTTCGTTTTTCTGGCGACAATCGTCTGTATATGATATGATCTCAATTAGCATAACGTTATCGTTAGAACGTTTTTTTTTTGCATTTTTACTAGTTGAAGAATGTGCTTGAATACTTATTAACGTATTTGGTAGAGATGTATATTAACTAGACCTGATTTTCATGTTCTATGTTGCCGCTTCTTTGTTTTGCTTCTATCCATAGATTTGAGATTTATGTGCTACACATTCCACGGAAAGGGAAACACGAACATCCATATTTTTGCTCATTATTATGTTGTGATTCACAGTGTGTTATTTCTTTATGTGCAGATTTTGATGCGTGTCGGCCTTCACGTTTGTGGTCTCTTTCACAGTTTAGACTGGTCCCATACTCGACATGCTCTCCGTGGGAACTATTCTTCTGAATCTTGGGGTAGCTAGCTCAACAATGGGGAAGTTTGATGACAAAATGGGCTGAGTGGGATGAAAACTTTACTTGAACGGGAAGTAGTCCACACCAGGAAACCTGAAATTTGTAGAGTTTTGCACTCTTTGTGCTGAGTTAGTTCCTATTAGCCCTTGGAATTTTGGCATTAGTGGTCGAAAGCTGTGAAGGAAGTCAACCAACGGTTATTCGCGACATCATTTGAATGTGGTCAAATTTCAGCGTGAAACCAAAAAGAGGCGTCGAAGCGCACACAGAAGTCCAGCGCCGAGGCAGTAGAATTGTTTTCTATCGTTAGTTTTACATTCTGTCTATCTCTCTCCTCTCATCGTTTTTGTAGTTTCGATCGTCTGACAGTCTTTCCATGTGCTTTATTAGTGACTCATCGTTCTGTCACTCTGGATTGTACTCTACTACCAAACTATCATTTCTAGTCATCTTGTTTTACATGTCTTCTACGCAATCATGGTGAACTGATTGTTTTGTGTTGTTACCGTTTTCATTTATATTGCATATTGAACGTATTTGCCCAATACGGAATGCGGCAGTCCTTGTTGTTCTGGAATCGTTATGGAATCGTTAATGGTAATGTTCTCAAATGGTTACATAGTATTTAACATTGGTGTTTTTTTTTCTTTGCTAGATGCATTGGGTTGCGGCGATTTTGATGTCGCAGTATGTCGCATTAAGCTGTTGCGAAAGATATTAATAAATTCCAGCGATTTAATCTGAAGTAAGCCCTGTAAGGTGCCTGAAGAATACTGGCTGCTTCGCTCCTCGTAATATTGAATTGATGTAGTAATATTTATAGCGAATGAACGGTGTCTATGATTGGTTTTTGTTGTGTACTCGGCATTTAAACTGAATCATTTTTGCTCGGAAAGACGTTTTCTCGCCAATAAATTCTATGGTCCGTCTGTTCTGTCGTCGTTCATTGTTTCCATCCTTTTTCCGAATTCGTCCGATTGACCATCCTCAAATGCGGGTTCGAATTTTCCCTGAGTACCAAATTTTGCAAATAATCTGTCGCCATCAAAAACACAAGTCAAATCATCTACATAGTAATAAGCACAAAGATCAAAAGCCATGTCCACATTTCAATGAGATTTTTACTGCCGATTTCCATGAACTCCCCATAGAGTCGGTATTGAGATTTTATTTGGCATACGTTGCAGCGAGTATGGTCATTTCAGAGCATGAAAGGAATTGGACCTAACCATGACCTCTCTATCCATGGTCTCCTCAAGCCTAACGGAATTAGGAAATGGTCGAGACCAGCACAGAACGAAGGGAAATAACGACCTCACCAAACCATGGATCGCTAGACGATCGGTGTATTAAAGGTAAAGGTGTGGTCTGAGTTCCCATGTTCTCTAAAAGGCTCATTGCCTTGTCTCCATGATACCACCAACGCTTTACGTAACGATGTTTGGGGCTGCCGTTCCGAATTTTTAAACGTGACCTCGAAACCATCTCCGTGGTGCATCCCAATGAAACGGAAATGCGAGACCTTTCCTGCCCTCCAAATGTACTTCTACCCCCATGAGTACTAGTCTCGAGGTTTCCCGATGTAGCCGCAGACCGCAAATCAAGAAACAGTGTGAAGTGTGCAGAAAACAGCACAAACCGTCTCCTTCCTTGGCAGATGGACAGACAACGACAACCCATTTTGTCTTTCGTAAGGCGGTCTTCAAGTCATACGCGAAGATAGAATGTATAGTGACAAGAAACTACTAGATCATACGTGAGTGTTGCTAAGAATTCGTTTCTTTGCAGTTGTTCTTTATTTTAATCACGAAGTCTTTCGGTCTACGCACTTACTTGAAAGGCTGCGTCTCAAACGAAAGGAAAGCCGAACGAAAGGACTGTTGGTACCAAAACGAAGGGTGTAATGGGTTGTTTTACCGAAAAAACTAGAACAAAAGTGAGGGTGATAAGACGCTGGATAGAGGGCGATTAATGGCTGCATGACCTTGTGGTAAATAAACAGCTATGAAAAGTTTACTAATGTGGAGTGCATGGTGACGTGACAGTGTGCGTCGCTTGCATCCGCACGACCGAACGATCCATCTTCTGAGGCCAAAGGAGCGTTTCGTCCATGTGCGGCTCCATTTAGACACAAAATAATTTCCAACGTTCTTTGACTTTCTCATGGCCTAAAATCATGTCTAGAGCCCATTTAGAAACTGAAGATTCCCTACATATAACGGCGAGGACGGGAGTCCAGGCTTCATCATCTCATCAAAGAAACAACTGAATAAGAAAATGAAATCGAACTTAAATATGAGCGAACAAAAACTAGAAAGTGACCATTTTCCAACAGGTTTTGAATATTCAATATTTGTTCTGATAACTCGAGTTTTCATAACCTTTAATAACTTGTTTCAATAACGTGACTCCACTTTCCCACCAAGGGAGAGGACATGGCGCCATCTTCTACTTCACAGCGAAGTGACGTATGAACACAACAGTTTTCATAAAGGCCTCTGCAGAGTGTTGCTGCTGGCAGCAGCAGCAATGATGAAGGATAGCCCAGCAGCAACGCAGCAGCGCTGCGCAGCAAACCCACAGCAGGGGGGGGGCTATTCAGAGTGCTGCTCCTGCAGCTGGCAGCCAGCAGCAGCACGGAATGGTTTCGATCATTTTTTGCTGCCGCAGCAGATCGATCGGTACGCCACGCCAGACAGGACGTCATTCGTGCTAGAGGTCCTAGCACGAATCACCAGAAAATGACGTCAGCACACGTCATTTTGCTGCTGTGGCGTTGCTGCCGATTTCAGCAGCAAACCGCCAGCAGAGCGGTGGTTCTGGGTGGAGAGGCGCTCTGCCCCCTTTTTGCTGCTGCTGTCAGCAGCAACACTCTGCAGAGGCCTTAAGCAGAATTATTAGCTCTGACCTCTATCAGATCGGATTCGTATGAAGAAGAATACACGAACAACGTCTTTCAAATCCTGTCGAAATACACTTTTAACGCCAACTTTAGGATGCTCCACCAGAACCCAGAGAATTCCACCATACACTAATCAGCACCAATTATTACACTTCCCGCAATTTATTTTGATAGAAAGAAAAAACGTCAGAGCTCATTAAAAACCCAAACTGTCTATTGAAAAACATCATAACATAAAACCAAACTTGAAAATGCATTTCGAAAATCAATCTACGGAGGCGGCCGGTACCAATTTCAGCGAAACGAGTGGCTTTGATTAAAAGGGTATAAATCGGTAGGTTTTTAGGTTTCCGGGAATTTGAGAAGACGAAAAGAAACCAGAAGAAGAGAGAATTAGAACAAACGAGAACAATTTCCGCGTGAAATTTGTTAGGGTCAAGGGGGGTCGCAAATGAAAGTTGACTTTGACACATTTAATTCAGTAGAACTCAAGAAAAGCTAGAAACAAAAACTTTCTGAAATTAGAGAAAAAACCGCTTTCATAATAATACAAGATCCTTTAATTAAACTGGCTGGTTCATTGTTGGCAAAGGAGCTGAATGTCCACGACAAAATCAGAAAAACATCGCGATCAAAAATCGAACCACCTTGCGCCACATGAAAATCTATTTCTGAAATCGAGTTGCGTATCGTAAGACAGCAATTCTCTTCATTATTCTACCTTTCGGAGCGATTTTTAAAAGTCAAGCAATGAGCTGAGTTATAATCGATTAACTGAAGAAGACGTGTCGCTTTTCAGGAACCTCCTTTTCAGGACTTCAACAGAAATTGAACAAAAATTTCAATATGGTTCTTATCACTCTTCAAACGAATGAACGAATAAATTCGATTTCTAAAATTTCGAATGAACGAATAAATTCGATTTCTAAAATTTCGAATGAACGAATGAACGAATAAATTCGATTTTCCAAAATTCCGAATATTCGAATAACGAATATTCGAATTTTCGAATTTCATTCGAACATTCGTTCGAAATTATTCGATTCGGTCCGAACTATAGCTTGTAGAGGAGTCACTTTAGAACCCATCCAAAGAAGAAATTGGTGGATCAGTTACGATTATTTTTTGTCTATTCAAGCACATCTACCTAATTGCTGATTCATTATATTATAGTCATTATACTGTACACTATAAGCTTGTTTTTTTTATCTCAGAAAAGTGTTCATTTGCTCATTGTTCTATTTAATAATGATGTTTCATATCGAGAAAACGTAAATTCAGGTGACTATAAAAGAGCAGGATCGCAAGAGAATAGCTCTATGGAGCGACTGCTCCCTATTTTTCTTGAGTCTACTATAAACATTAGCAGTCTATACGGGATGTATGTACTTCAAGAATTCATTCGAACAAATTCGAATTTTGAGATTTCGAATGAACGAATGAACGAATAAGTTCGATTTTTTAAATTTCGAATGAACGAATGAACGAATAAATTCGATTTTCCAAAATTCCGAATGAACGAATGAACGAATAAATTCGATTTCTAAAATTTCGAATGAACGAATGAACGAATAAATTCGATTTTCCAAAATTCCGAATGAACGAATGAACGAATAAATTCGATTTCTAAAATTTCGAATGAACGAATGAACGAATAAATTCGATTTTCCAAAATTCCGAATATTCGAATAACGAATATTCGAATTTTCGAATTTCATTCGAACATTCGTTCGAAATTATTCGATTCGGTCCGAACTATAACGATTATTAAGTGGCATGCAATACTTATCGCATCTAAGCCAGTGATAATCGCATCATTCCTGCCAATGGCAGTTTCGTAATTCTTTTGCGGCATCTACAACAATCGTTTTTCGTGATAGGGTAAAGACGCGAAACACATTTTTGGCATATTTCTCGAGTTTCACAGGAACTTCGGAATGACTGCTCAGAATGACAGAAATAAATTGGAAGACCTAGCCCCAAGAACATCGTAGTAGGATCACCATCGATAACCATCAATCACCTTTTACTTTGATAAACTCGCCATTCCGTTTAACTGCTTAATTGTACATACTAGTACCTACAGAAACTGGCGAAACGCTTAGAAACGGAAGCAGGCTCAAGCGTCAGGGTCGGGAATCGAAGGGGAAGGGGGTCGTAATTGAATATCGTCCGAGGGGGGGGGGCGTTGTCAGAGCTCATCTCGAAGGGGAGTTGTCAATGGAAGGGGGTCCTATTTAAAACCGGGAGGTTTCTGTATACCCTAATTCGCATGTACATGGATTCGTGCAGGTTCCGAAGTACCATATAGCCCAAATCAAGTTATATTTTTCAGGTACCGCAGAGACAACACGGGCTTTCGGCTTCGTCTCCTGAAAACACAGTTAATTGGATGCGAAAGTGAAAGTGATCATTACAATAAATTTTTTCAATAACTATTGAGTTTCCATGTTTTTGCAGTAAACAATAAAAGTTTTCTGAAAGATTTGAAGCCTACTGATAAGGTTAAACTTCACACATCCACCGATTGAGAAGGCAAGTCAGTTATGCCCAAGAAAGGGGTAGCGCAAAATTATATTCATTGAAATATTAGACCATGAAAACAAAGTAAAGTTTGAAGAGTAATAAGAACCATATTGAAATTTTTGCAGGGCGTGGGGGTTCCATTTTTGGTCGATTTTCGGCAAAAATCGACCAAAAATCGAACCCCCCACCCCCCGCATGGAGACCCCTTTTTTTAAAGATTGATTTATATACGATAAGGAAGCCCGAATTCTCTATTTTCAGAATTCCTATTGGCTTCTTCAAATTTCCAATTTTGAACTGAGTTATGATCGAAAAAGTGAAGACACCTTTACTTTGTTTCCATGATCTAAAATTTCAATTTATATAATTTTGGTCCGAAATGCTACCCCTTTCTTGGGCATAACTGACTTGCCTTCTCAATCGGTGGATGTGTGAAGTTTAACCTTATCAGTAGACTTCAAATCTTTCAGAAAACTTTTACTGTTTACCGCAAAAACGTGGAAACTCAATAGTTATTGAAAAAATTTATTGTAATGATACTACTGTAATAATACTTTCGCATCCAATCAACTGTGTTTTCAGGAGACGAAGCCGAAAGCCCGTGTTGTCTCTGCGGCACCTGAAAAAAATAACTTGATTTGGTCTGTATGGTACTTCGGAACCTGCAGGAATCCATGTACAATTGAAACGGACGTTTTTCATGAAGGGGGGTCGTACCAGAGCCCTCCTTTAAGTGGGGGGGGGGTCGTAAATTTTGTGCAAAAATCGAACCCCATGCTTGAGCCTGAACGGAAGTCATACTTATGATACTGGTCAGATCCCAAATAAACGCCCACACGAATTTTCAGCGAAGAAAGTCGTTGATCCAAGTCGGACGTAGAATCGAAGACGCAGTTTGAGCAAATTAGATTGAAATTCTTCTCTGAGCCCCGAAGTGCCACGCAGTAATTGGAACAACTCCAACACACGCACTGAGAACATAGCCCAGCAGCTAAGGGAAACACTTCCTACAATATTGGATTTATAAGCGGAGCAACTAGAACACAAGCACCACTCCTCATCAGCTTATTACAACTTTACAATGACCGCACTTCAGTGAACTCACCGCCTCTACGGCGTAAAACGCTTTGCCGTCAATTTTCACAAGGTGTACGTAATTACGGATCACTGCATACACTTTACGCCGTTAGTTCGGCGCCATCACCACGGTCGGCATATGCCGGCGTTCTAAGCATTTTTTTGGATTTTATTAGAGTTTGGGTGAAGTGTTTGCTGGTTTATGTGGTAGTCTGCTTGTTGCTCGTCAATCGAGAGAAATATCATCAAGGATTTCCACCGTAAATCGGTGGTAAGTACGCCGCTTCCTGGACGTGTTTGTTCTTTTGCAAATTTCTGTTATGCGCATGTAGTCTACGTAACGATTCTGAAAGTGTTTGTATGTAAGTTACCGCCAGCTTTTTAGCTCGTATTAGATGTTCGTTTACGCTCCATCATGCTTTTCTATGTTGTGGTAAATCCGTGCGGCTGTTTTTTTCATCCTTGGTGTTTTGCTCTCCACTTTTTAGCTAGCTGTCTATCGTACCGAGTTTTACTTGCTAAAAATACAACGATGACATCGATAGAATTGTTGCAACAGCGAGATTATTTCATTTCTGTTACACTGCACACTAGACGCTGGTCGCGTTTTTAACTGCTACAAAATCTTATAATTCACCACGTATCACCTGCAGAAATCCCCTAGAAAGTACGGATGATGTGTAAAGTGGAGCGCAAAAGCGCAGTTATTCCATGAATCGAATGCTCAGACTTGTTTCACGCATTGTTATCCTTTGTAAGTTTTTCTTTAGTGATTTATGTGGATATGTCATATTACGCGAAAATTGAGTTGACCTTTCATCGTGCTTTTTGCAGTTCACTGCTTCTCACTTTTCGAGTCGTTTTTCAACTCGCGTAGGATGTTAGTTTTTCTTTTCGGTATGAAGTTGGTGTTTTCGAGAGTTTAAACGAAAAAGTGCTGGACAAATCCACTTGCTTTGTGTTTTACATGAATCTTGGTGAGCAGCAGTTTTTTCCTTCTCAATTCTTCGGTTTTTGTCTAGCTGACATTGAATCGCCTTTAAAAGCTCCCCGATTGACCTTGAAAAAGCTTAAAACAAAACTGGTCTGCGACACTTCAGGCTGCATTTTTCACTTCACTCCGTTCTAGTGTGGTCATTTGCTTTTATTTACTTTTCCACCTTTGTGCTTTTCTGTTGAAAGTTTGTCATTCAACGTTGTGTCTGTTTCCCCCCACCTCTGTGTTTACCATATTGCTATCAACCTTCTCTGCTCTTCGCGTTTTCCTCTTTTTTTCCTATATTTCCATAGAACTCACCCTATTTTCGTTGTAATACATAGAACAGCGAGGATTTGTCATCTGAAAGATTGAAATTGAAATTTCAGACAGGTGTATGGACAACGTGTCTCAGTAATATACTGCTCGTCAGTCATTGAGCGGTCGCCCCCCGACGAGGTACGTTTGCTTAATATACATAGTTTTTGTGTTTCATGTTTGAATGTGAATTTTGAAAACCGCTATTTAAGTGGTTAAAACCGGCATTCGTTTGCATTTCAATATCGAATAGCGGAACAGTACAACAGTACTTCATTGTTCTTCAAAATTCAAACATTTCAGTGGATTGCGATTTATGCAAACACGAAACGGACTGTTTAAAATTTCAATGGGTACCGTTGTGCAAATAGCTGCGTAAACGGTACTCATCAGTCCATTTTTGCTTCTGTTTATTAGTGTTGAATACAAACCACCTCAAGGGGCAACATAAACATTCAATAGTTGACGAAAGATAAAGAGTTCACCGGAATTGTTACCTTTGTTTTCGTTCCAAAAAGCTTTTTTCTCTCTTTCCTTCTTATTCTTATGATATCAACAAATAATATCGCGAAAATTCGTCCTTATTTTGTTTATTTTGATCCGACTCATTACTTCAGTGACCCTTAAAGGTTAAATCCCTAGTTTACTTGTGTGATGCCATTAACCTGTGGAAATCACGTGCTCATTTTCAAAATTCCATAAACTGTGTTTCCGCACATCATCGAAATCTACGTTTTCTTAACTCGGTTTTTTTGTTATTTTAGTCAATATTTAGTGAAATATCTATATGCGAATGACAAAATCCAATAGGAACCGAGTTTATCTCCGATTACCTATGTGCAGTGACGCTTTTGCTTTCGAAAATTGAAATTGTTATTATCATGATTAATATTTCATTACCTTTGTCTGATTCAAATGGTTTCTTCCACTAATAAAAATGCCAGTAAACCTAGGTAGCCAGTCGTTATTCTTTTGCATAACGTATTTTTCATTTGAATGGAAAATTAGTCAGCAGCTGTTCGTGAAGTCGTTTCACAGCATGTCAAACATAGAAGGCTTCGAAATGTTTGAACCTGGAATGACTATCATTCGGGAATAGTTAATTTAGCGAATACAAGGTATGCTTTGATTTTTTCAAATAGTTTTGGTTTTCATTGTCGAGTTGGTGGAAAAGAGTTGGTCATGTCAGTTCTAGTAGTGGCTACATCGGAATGGATATGCTTTCTATTAGGTTGGAAACTAATTTCGTGGACTCTCACGCACCTTCAACAAAAGTGTTAGTTACTAAATAAAGAAAAAGGTTACCCAAACGACATATGAACCACCGAAACGAAGAGATATTTCTCCACTCTCTGGTTACTGCCCCATTCCACTTCCTAAGAAATGCTGAGTTTTTTGAAAGGAATTATTTTCACAGGTGCATTTTGACCTACACCTCATTACTGGATCGTTTTTGTCCCAGAGAATGCAGGAAAAACCAAAATAAATGTCATACGTATAGTGCTCTATCTGCACTATAACCTGCATAAACAAGAGTCTCGCAGCTTACATCTTCGGATTTTTGGAGCGATCGAAACTCAGCGTGATGTTTGGCGGTGTCTTGATGAGTGGTGACACAAATTTCAGAGAACTGCTTAAACCGACTACAGCGTAGTTCGACCTGTACACAGCCAGGCTAAAGAGAGTAGGGCACTAGGTGAATACTGAGACTACCACCGATCAATTCTCGAAAGGTGGCACCTTCGTAGAACCTCCAGACTGAGATCATAAGCCTCTTGTGAGGAGGTGGATTTGAGGATCTGTTGCGGCCTTCATTTTGTTTTGGGTGGCCGGCTAGGAAGTCAGTGATTACTAAGAGATATCCTCTTTCCATCGCACGTTACCACTTTCTGAACCGGTGATTCGCTTTTAGAGAAAGCTCGAAGTCCGTTTGCAGCATCCGCCCCACCCTTGTCCGCGACGGGTCAAATCGCGAGGCACCTGTTGGCCAGTTTTACAGAAAAACTAAAATAGTGCAGAACCGCTTCAGTTCAGCTTTTTGAGCACTTGACTTCGAGCGTCAACATAGCCGTTGTTGATCTCTGGTTTCTCTCGAAGGAACTAGTTACCGCCTTCCAACCGAGCTCCGTAGGTCATCCGTAGTGCACTTCTGTTTTCGTTTGGAACTGCTTGCTCAAAATCTCTTGATATCTTTGAGTGCCATAAGTCGCTTCAGGACATCATCCCCAGATTCTGCACACACAAATTGTAACGTTTCAGTAACCTAGTGGCTAAATAGGTATTCATGAAGAAGACCTTGGCAAACACTGGTTATGGATGTTTTCATTTCAAGAAGAAAAACATCCCCTGCAAACAAAATTAACAGGGTTTATGAATGGTTTTGAAAACTACTTGATATGCTCTATCAAACGGTCAAAAGAGCAGTGAAGTAGGTGAACTTTCAAGCCGGTTGTGTTTGCTAGAAATAATGACTGCAAAACAGTCCACGAAATTAGTTTCCAACCTAATACATCAAAATCCTGTGCAAAAAAGGGTTTGTTTTGTGCCTTCATCTTTTGTAAAATCATGAATAATAGTACCATTGTATACTTATCAAGCGGGCGCGCCTTTTGCTATTATGCGATAGTGATATCATTTGTTGACTTTTTTCGTTATGCAAAAGGCTGGAAATTGTGTTTACATAGAGAAAGCATGAACGGTAGCCACTTTTGTTCTTATTTTTAGCCTCTGACTGGTGGTCAACATTTCTTGTCGATTCATTTGGCTAGCAATGTTGGTTTTTTTTGGTGAAAAAGATGGAGAGAAGAAAGTCTTAATAACTTTTACGAGTCTCTGTAGATAAGAAAGTTTGCGATTTTCGTGGTCACATTTCTTGGGAAGAAACGAGAATGTTCCTCTTTTTGTGACATTTGTTTCATGTATATCCATATAAGTGGGTGGATTTCGGTTGAGTGTTCTGGTAGCATCAAAACGAATTAGCTGTCCCTTCCAGATTTTCTGGTAGAAGCTGAAGACGTAATGTCGGAATTATTGGCTGGACATGCGTTACTGTAGAAGCTGTAGATTGTTGGCGGCGATTGTCTTGCCGACCGCTTTGAATTCGTTGCGATGCGTGCCAGTGGTAATAAAAAAGAAGAAAAATACCGGTATGTGAAACGTGAGAACGGAGATGTCGTCGATGTCAGTGAGCTTCAGTATATCGATGACACATACGTCTTCATAGCCCTCGTCATGCCGACCCTGTGCTGATGGCGACGCTTCGACCATGTGCATACAGTCAGTTCACATTCGCCTGTTCCACCTCACGTGGTTTGCTCTTCAAGTTAGTGTGGTCGTCTGCTGCTACACCTTTCACATGGGTTACTTTCTTCAAGTTGCTCACTATCCAATTTGGGTACTTTTTGATGGTTAGATATGAGTGTGAAAGTTAAAGGTGAAGTGGTCAGCAGTTAATTGTTCTCTGAAATTGACGGCGGTGTTCCATCGTTCTAACGCGTCGGTAAAAGTACCGCCTTCTACCACCACCCATGCTCCAGCTATCCAGGTGATGTTGGTGATCGTTCAGGGATGCTTCATACTCCATGGTAAGAAGGTCGTACTAAATTAATTAAGTAGCTCACTAGTTTTCTGTTCAGAAATTGTATGATCAAAATGCAATATCTCTGGATTTACTCTTCAAGTACTGCTGTCGTTGTCATTTCGATAAACTGCGCTTTGCTACTTGTTTTTAATAATAATTCTCGACACTATTCCATTTATTACCCTCCAGTGGTCGAAGAACTTTTTCTGACCGTTTCCCCTCAAAATTCGCTCACGGGGGTTAGTTGGGGCACTGATCACGAGCTTGATTTCCGTTTTCCGAAATTCGGCCGAGTACCACCCATATCATCCGCTAGGGTGGTTTGGTATAAATTTCAGGTTTGGGTCAAAATCGTTTAGGTAGGTCATTTCACATGTAAAGCACGATTATGATGTTGCTTTTCGAATATAGCGTGGCTTCTGCCTGATAGATTTAGGTTAATCATGGTGGCGAGGGGGCGGCGCCAAGGCGGCGACGCAGAGTAGGGCCTACCTGAATCTGCCAAAATTGGTCGAAATATGCGAAAAAGACATCAGATTCGTAATTAGCGTTCCAAGTAACCTGCTCAATCGTTGATTTTGACCCGGCCACCCAATTTGACGATAGGGGTGGTCCTCGGCCGAAATTCAAAATACAAACGTCACAATATTTATCAGCACACAAAATTACCACCCTTGACGAAGTTTGGTGCCACATTGGTGATCCCAGCTGGAGTACCATGCTAGCCCTGCAAGCGATATGGGTGGTCTCCGTTCGAAATTCGGAAAACGGATGTGAGATTCGTGATCATCACCGGCGAAAACTCCCATGGGTGAGCCCATTTGAGTCCAGTTACAAAGAAATGTTTTCCGAATACTGGAGTGTAATGAGTGGAATAGTGCCTGACTTTCTAAAGTAATACCACCTGAGTCACTCCTAACAAGGAGTCCATCTCTGGGTGTGCCAAGCTTTCTTGATGCCATTTTCACAGGATGTAGGATCCCTTGCAGGTGCTCGACCATACTTCATTTTTTCTCTTGGCTCCTCTGTGATGGGAAAAACGGCTGCCGAAAAATTGGAAGGCGAGCACATCACACAGATCGCGCGAGCTCGCTAGACCCCGCCATATCTGTGAAACCGTGCCGACTTGGCGCAGTGGTAGCGGTGCGGCCTCTTGTGCGGAGCTTATGGGTTTGGTCCCGCGTCGTGAAATAATTTTTGCACTCATCAGGCTGTTGTTATTATGTGCTTGCATAATCACTGGATACAATTTCTACGTGATTAATGCTTTTTGTAAGAACATAGGACGTATTCCTCGGCTTGTATGAGTACGATGGATTTTCCTATGGATTGGACCTGCACGTCATTAAATCACCGTAGATACCGCAAATGCACATGAATACCATAAAACTAATGTCAGATTCGTGATCAGCGACCCAAATAACCCCCACATGCGAAGTTTGGACGAAAGCTATGGTAAGGGTGGGTGAGTGAGGTGCCAGGGTCAAAATTACCGATTTCGTCCAAACTTCGTATGTAGGGGTTATTTGGGTCGCTGATCACGAATCTAACATTGGTTTCTGAATTTGCGTCCGTTTAAGGTATGTTACTGTGGATACTGGCTGCCCATACTAACGTTGTCAATTGCTAAAATTTGTGCGTTTTAAGCTGCTCCAAACATGATTTTCTTCAACCTCCATGGCAAAATCGCAAGATGAGCACGATTTGGGGTTAATGCGATCGAAGCGAAACAAAGATGCACCAACAGGACCCAGACCCTTGACCTTCTGAACGAGAGTTCATTGTGGTACCACTTTCGTGTAAACGACTCGTGTGAAAGCAGGAATACGTGCTATTCACTTACAAAAAGCATTAATCACGTAGAAATTGTATCCAGTGATTACGCAAGCACATAATAACAACAACAGGATGAGTGCAAAAATCACTGTTCGACGCGGGACCAAACCCACAAGCTCCGCTCAAGAGTCCGCACCGCTACCACTGCGCCAATTGGACGGTTTCGCGGATATGGCGGGGTCTAATGAGCTCGCGCGGTCTGTGTGATGTGCTCGCCTTCCATTTTTTCGGCAGCCGTTTTTCCCATCACAGAGGTGCCTAGAGAAAAAAATGAAGTATGGTTTTCGAGTACCTGCAAGGGACCCTACATCCTATAAAAGTGGCATCAAGAAAGCTTGGCACACCCAGAGATGGACTCCTTGTAAGTGGGTAGTTTAGATAGCGAACACAACGAATAAACATGTTCTGGACGAAGCACACATAAAGATGAAGAAGACATCTACTGTGGTATCCTTATCACTTGGGTGCGTAGTGCAGTGGTAATAGGCGCTTCTGACACCCGCACGGTCGACAGATCGATCCCCGCCAGGGCTTACTAAACCTTCCATCTCTCCAAGGACGATTAAATTGGTACCAGACTTGTGTGGGAAAGTGTAGACACTGGGTTGGCGTAGGCGCTGGCCCTCGCAAGTTATTGCGTAAGTCAAATACGCGTTCACTATACCTCCTCGTTCGATTCTGAATGAAACACGAATGCGGCGGCGCGTCGTAAAGGACTGATGAACGCTGAAGCCTTTGCTTTTACCTTGTTATCTTTATCACAACCAGTTCGTTTATGTCTGCCCGAGCTTGGTTCGGCTTTCTGCTTTCGCTATTTTGAGGTTTCATCTCATCAAATCATCAACAGTACAAACTTTCACCTCATATTTAACCATTCTCGCTGGTTTAAATCTTTGATGAAGAATGACGAAAACAATAGAGAACTAAGGATTGATGCCTTATCACTATCAGAAAGCCCGCATTCCTCTTTCCCTCATCTTTGATAGAGAACCGCCAAACAAATTGTAGGGCATTCGTGTCTCTTTTCACGCCACACGGGTGGCATTCCTCGTACAGTGATGCTTTCATTGTTGAAGCTCACTGAATAGCCTAAGCTAGCCTGCAGTAGTCAAACCAACGAAGTGAAAAGAATCTGCGAGCGCAGCGGTCACACAAGATCAGTCACAGTTTTGATCGCTGCCATTTACGCGAAAAATCACCATTGTTCTTCATCAGAAAGAGAGAGAAGATGGGCTCCAAGGTATGCTTGGAAGATGTTTTGGAAATGACTTGGATCCTTTGGAGCAGTCGAAGACAAACAGTTCATGCAGCAGGATTCATTCAGCTGATTACACATCGAATGTGATGCAGCAGCGATTTCGCGACAAGCTCCTTCACTTTATTTGTTTATTCTTTACTTTATTACCATAGGAATACGACATCCCATGGCCATACCTCAATCCGATGGACGGCTTTTTTTGTCATACCCGGAGACCGACGCTTACTCTGAAAATATCGCTCAGTTAATGCACGATTCCTTGTACGATGATTCATTGCGGTTGCGTCCGCACGATATTAAGACAGAAAAAAACCGAACACAATCAACTTACAATGATTAGAGATGAGAATTCCACAATACCTATCTCCTTCGTATTCATTTGTGATTCATTCTGATAAGTTTCTGTTTTTGATAAGTTGGCTCGCAGTGAACTTGTAGTGAACAAGATTTCATGTGAATCGGTACGGATATAATTGTGACCAAGCTTCCATTATTTTCTTTTATTTCAATCAAACTGCTTTTTTCATAACAGCGGAAATTGTTTATAAATTCTGACGTATTTTTTGTTCAAAATCACAACTCTTGAAGAGGCGTGTAGTGCGTGCGCGATCCGCAAACTTTTATGCAGTGGTTAGGTGGATGTCGAAGTGCAAACGAATCGCTTTTCGGATTGAATGATTGTCGTGTTTGTGGTCTGTAACATTTGTGAGAAACGTTACTCTACAATTGTTGTTGTGTTTTCATTCCACTTATTTGTTGGCAGATGATTGCTTTTCAGAAATTCATGTAAACAACCACATGGTCATCACGATGTCCGGAAGTAAGTTTGTTTTTGTGATACTGATTACGAATAACGTTAATATTCGAAGTGTATGGTACCCTTCGTATTCCTTGTGGTTCAATACAGGTTTCTGGTTTTCAGAGAAAGAATTGAGATTGGATAGAAGTGAGATTATGACGTAGGAAGAGTATATGGGAAACGGTTAGCGCTGGATTGTTCTAACCTTTTGTGCTTTAGAGCTGTTTGAATAGCAGATGGGAAAGTTCCACTGTGAATATCATTACTAAACCAACTCGTGTCTGTTCCGAAGTGTACGATCACCTGAGTACGTTATTGCTGTCATTTTCAGTGAAGCATCGTTTCAAAATTGAAATGCCAAAGCCGCAGGAGACGCCAAATCTGAACTTGGACGACAAATGCAAGATCAAGTACGGTTTTCTAGCTTTTCTGTTTTGCACAATAGAAATAAATTGAGACTTCGAAGAAAATGATGTTGAAGTTGTTGATTACGGTGATTCGATCTTTGCTTTCATTTCGTCAAATCCATAATATCTATAAACCGTAAGGTGTGAGGATTATCCATCGTTGTGGCTTT
This sequence comes from Nippostrongylus brasiliensis, assembly GCA_030553155.1. Taxonomy (NCBI): domain Eukaryota; kingdom Metazoa; phylum Nematoda; class Chromadorea; order Rhabditida; family Heligmosomidae; genus Nippostrongylus; species Nippostrongylus brasiliensis. Next base: position 16,418,886 of record CP130737.1, read on the forward strand.
GCTCGCTGAACCATTATTCGTTTACTACCTTTATATCACCGGCCCACACTTTTTGACTTGCTCGTCGCAGCGGTACTGAGGCTAGAGGAGCAGAATTTTCAACTTGTGCATAGACCAGCCTATATGGTCGTATGAAGTGGGCCTAATAATGCTAGCATAACAATATTTTCTATCCCATGGTTGTTCGTCTTCATAAATGGATCCAAGTTATGACTAAACACAAGCTAGTTTTCAATACGCCTTTTTTTTGTCAAACGAAGCCTTCCCTAAGCTTAGTTGTATGTGGACTGATAAAAGGTCGACGCAGAAAAGCATTGACAAAAACCTCCCGCTGTTCAGTGCCTGTAAACCACGTTCTGATCATATTCCGATTTTGAAATATTGAAATTAAGGCTCACCAACGATTCGGAGGAGATCGAAATTGCCGCTAAGGATCTGGAGGTCGGTATTCTTCAGTTTGTCCAATGCTTTTAACACTGTGGAAAACGACTCTTTCTATGAAAGTTGATTTCACTGAAGACAATCTGAACTCCTAGAGAGAATTTTCGTTGAGTGTTTTCCAACTATCATTTCGTGTACGATTTTCAATTATGAGACGGCGCGATCAATAGTTCGTAACGGTGTAGCAGTATTTTATATTTATTTAGGTGCTATTTTACTATTTTATTTAGGTGCTCGAGGAGCTTGGAAAAGGTGGTTATGGTGTCGTGGAAAAGATGCGTCACCGACAGTCCGGTATTATAATGGCAGTGAAGGTTGGAGATTTTGAATTTTCTTTTTGCTCAATTATTTTGCCATTTGATGTCCACAGAAAGTAGTTGACCGTTCATTTTACGTTTTGAATTTGCAGCGGATTTCATCCTCGATAAACGATGAGTCTCAGAAACGCATGCTTACGGAACTCGACGCGTGCAAAAGGAGTGACTGTTGCCCACAGGTCAGTTTTTTTTTTGATCAAGTAATTGTGACCAATTCAGTGTTTCGTTTCCTCGAGAATTCACATGAGTAACGAGTTTGTCGTTGACCGGTCCTTCAAACATGCGCCATGCAGTTTATTTCTTTCAACTTGCTCTACCACATTTATGTATAACAACTTTTAACGCAAGGGAGCTGCAGTTTGACCGGTCTCTCAACTTCAAAATCTTAGTGGTTATTTGGGAAATCAGATCGGCCAATCGTATCGTATATTAGGCTTTTTTTCTAAACCATTCGCTGTTTCTTGACTTCTTGACTCTGCGCAAGATGATATTTGATAAATCGTGGCATCTATCGGCACTGCTTTTTATCCGATCACGAGCGACGCTACTGAGATTGCATAAATTCCTATACGAACCGTGCGATTCCTTTACATATTCGTTCAAAGAAAAATAAAAGAAGGGCTCGTCGATTCCCCGCTTTTGTGTTCAAACACGGGACATAGCAAATTCTTTCTGTTGATTTCTTCTTTGACGACACTACAACAACTGATCAACGATCAGCGCTGGAGACCAAATAAAATTTTAAAAAAATGTGATTCACATTTCTATTATGTCTTATTCCATCTATCATTTGTTGAATATGTAGTCAATAAGATATAGGCCCGTTTATACAGGACTGCAGAACAGCAGAGTTATGTCCAAACATGATAGAGATGCAGCACAGCAGTGCTTCTTAAATGAAGTTTTTCTGTATATTTCTCATCGGTGAAGCATTCCATAGCTAGTTAATGGGGCTAAATGTTACACGTAGTGGTCAGGAAATTAGAAGTTTCCAAGTCATGCTGTCTTTGCACTGATTTGTTGCCAGTATGAATGGGTCTGAATTCCATGTGGTGTTGTTAAATTAGCAACTTGACAAGATAGAAAGAAGTAACTTATTTACTAGCCTCTTGTCTCTTTTGACCTTCTTAAACAACGTTGCTTCCGTTCACCTAATGAGATGTAAGTGGAAGATAGTAAAGTAGTGGACGCTTATCAGTCTCGTAAGGGCGGATCACGCATTCGTTTTCTATTTTAAATCGTAGAAGTATGGTGAATGCTTATTTTGCCTACACAATGACTTTCGGAGTCCACCGCTGTGCGATTAGGTGTTTTCACCGTTGTAGACGAGCCTAGTACCATTTCACCCAACCGTAGAGGCATAAAAGACTTTGTGAGCTCGTGTGAGGATCCATCGTTCGATTGTGTGGGTTTCAGTAAAGCCTCTTACCAATGCACCACTTGGCTCTGATGACGTTCTAAATGTCGCTAATATTAATGTTGAAGTCTAGATGGTTCGTTTCTATGGAGCGATGTTCCGAGAGGGCGATGTTTGGATCTGCATGGAAGTAATGGACACGTCGTTAGATAAGTTTTACAAGAAATGCAACACACTCGGACGAAAACTTCCGGAGCCGTTTATTGCCAAAGTGACACTGTCGGTCAGTATTCCAGATATAAAAGTGCATCGTTAGAAGTTGTTTGGCATGGATTGAACGTGTTTAAGGTCGTTGAAGGACTTAACTTCATGAAGGAGGACATGAATTTGATTCATCGTGATGTGAAGCCGTCGAATATTCTGCTCAATCGACATGGGCAGGTGAAAATCTGTGATTTCGGCATTTCTGGTCATCTTACGAATAGCTTGGCTAAGGTAAGTTTAATGCGAATAATTTCAAATCACCTGTCATGTTGAAAGATATTCATGCGATTTATTCTGTGTTAACATATTATATTTGCGCAGTTCTGCTAACTCCCATTTCATTTTTTCGAATCTCCCTTTTACTTACGCTTATAAAATATCGTATGTGGAGTATGTGAAGCCTGTACATTTTTGTTGGATTCACGAGTAGGAACTGGTTTTAATTCGTTTTCAAAATATCCTTTCTCGCGCTTTTTGGTAGAAAGGATATCTTTGAGTCAGAAGGTAAGAAAAAAGGCTCCGCAGCTAATAGAAACATTTCCTATTTGCGTTTTCCTCATGGAATGCTTCCTCCGTTAAAATGCATTGAAAAACTTCCAAGGTTAGCAAAAATTCTACCTCATCATTTATCGTTTATTCTTTTCAACTGTTAAGAAACATAAAGGAAAGTCGAAGAGAACGTTTCCTTTCTTGCGCCAAATGGACTTGACACAAGTTGTTCCCCATATCTAATTTTGTTTTTTTCATCCTGAATTTTTGCCGTTCAATTTTTTGTTATTCTGACCGTTACCGTATGCATGTTCCCATTTTTTTACAAGTAGCTTCCAAAGCTTAACGGTGCAGCTTCGTCCAACTGTTGTAGCGGAATTCGCTCGTTTTTATTCCCACTGCGCGAGTTATGTCAAGACCAGTTGCCGTTTTTGATCTCAGTTAAATGATTTAGTTCATGGATTTTATCAATTTCAGACCGTAGCGGCTGGCTGCAAATTTTACATGCCACCTGAGCGAATTGATGGCGATATGAAGGGATCGTACGACGTAAGAGCCGATGTTTGGAGCCTCGGGATTACACTTGTGAGTGAAATTTTCCAAACTTTTCTATGTATTTGTCCAATCCATACCATACATTTAATAGGTACCTGTTAATAGTGTCTGAATAACTAACATCGATTTGTTCATTGAAGTGTAAAATCGTTTTTCAACTGAAGAAAGTCGGTTTTTCTACTTGAGTCTCCAGACCCTACTAGCTCAGTTACTTAAGCTTTATCCGTCGTTTGAGTGGACATTTTTCTATGAATTATCAGATCTTTGTATAAGGAACAACTTTCTTTGTCATTTTTGCGGTTTATTCTAGTTGAAAGTAAAACCATTTTCCTCATCCTAAGAATGTTGATTTGTTTAGTAAAGGAAGCAAAGCATAATGTAATGGTGCAGATAGTTTCCGTAGTTACAATAAAAGCTCTGCCATGATTTTTATATGGTTCTCCATGATTCATTTTGTTTCCTTATCAATTCACTATGCGTACTGCTTTTTTTTCATAGGTGGAGATAGCAACTGGCAACTATCCGTATTCAATCTGGGCAACACCATTCCAGCAACTGAAACAGGTATATTTATGACACCTCTTTTTGTAACTGGATTTATTAATGCGTGCTACATTGTAAAGAGTTTCAGTGTTAAGGCTGTTGGGAAACATTAGCTTAATGATATGATAATTTAAAATTTTAAATTACAGGTGATTGATGAGCCAGCACCAAGGCTACCATCTGATGGCTCTTTCTCTGCCGATTGTCAGTATTTCGTTCAACGGTGGTAAGTGGTGACTTCTCTTTGTGGCTGAAAAAAATCTCACCAAAGAATCCATTTTCACTTTCTTGACTTATTCCTGTTTCATATGGTTCGCGCGTAGCGCTGCGAGTTTTTTTGAACACTTACGTCGCGTCATTTATCACGCATTGACGTAGATTAAATGTCGCTGGCACATACGTAGGGAAGGAGACGATCTTCCCGAGAAACGTTGGGTATTCGGTCAATTTCTAACCGAGAGAGAAAAAGGTCGGGAGAACTGAAATGGTTCCCAAGGCAAGAAATTTATCGGAAGGCGAGATGGCCGAGAGGTTAAGAGCTTAGGTCCATGAGCTCGTTGATCAGCGTTCCATCCCGTCCCAGGCGTAAACCCTTGCCTAGCTTAAAAATATTTGGAAAGGGTGTCGGTACTAACGTCAGAGACGTGTGATGGGTCGGCTGATGGAGGAAAACTGTCGCAATTACAAGACGGCTCGATGAAGCGGGAGCAGCACCAAACTGAAAGAAGGCGAGGCGACCGTCAAGAAAAACGTATCCCCTAACTAATCGGGATAAAACGTCTCGGAATGAAAAATGAAAACGAAATTCTTTGGGATTAATTTTGTACATAAATAGTTTGGGATTTATTTTGTTTATCATAAATAGTCTGTTTCTATTTAGCCTAGAGAAGAATCCACATGAGCGTCCAAAATATCCGGAACTGTTGGCGATGCCTTTTCTCGACAGCGCTAGGAACGACAAGCAATTTAGTATGCCTAAATTCATCGTTGAGGTGAGTAGGCGATAAGTTTGGGCGATTGATCGACGGTGAATCTTTGCTTTGATCTCTTGACTATTTTTTCCCAGATTCTTGATGCACCGCAACCGGTACAGGTCCCGACGAACAAGCGCTGAATGAAGCTGCGAAAGGAGAAAAATTCGATCGGCTTATTCTATCGCCACCGCATTACATTGGCAGTGGTATTGCCCGAATTTGCTGTAGTTCAACTACAGTTTTATGTCGTCGATCGATAGTATTAACTAGTTATTTTCGTATGTTTTATGTCGAGGACGTTCTAGGTACATTAGCCAATACAAACTGATTTACGCAGTACAGATGCCGATTGTGATTGTAGACTTGCGATTACATCCTCGTCATACTTTGTCACGTTTTATTACTATTATATTATATTCTTTAGCTACTAGCTTACTAGAATACTCGCATATTTGTGAGTTATCGATTGCTCATTGATTGGACGACGTCGTTCGTCCCGGAACGGCTATTACATGTCTGTTTTATGGTCGTATTTCTTTTTTAATTTTTCTTAATATGTCATCGATTGCTTCATCTCCTGTGATTCACGCCGATATCGACTGATTCCATCGACGCGCGGATGGTACCGATATACGGTGTCCATAAACTCTCAATCTAGGCCCTTCAAATGATGTTGAATACTCTATCGGTGGTGCTTGTCATGTCTTCATCTTCTTGTTTCCGTTTTTTTTTCACCGCACATACGCACACGATCACCCACACTTTCCACGCTTGTGCATTTTTCGTTGATCGAACCTGAACAGTCTATATGTAATCACCTCTTTACGGTTCTTCAGTTTGTTACAGTATGCGCACTATTGCTAGCGTTCTCTGTAACAATCTCTAGTATTACCACTTCGAACACATTTCTATCGGCATACCATTGATACGTTAAATTCTGTTTCTCATGAGGTGGCTTTGCACATAATTTACGAATCTTAGAATTTGACAAGTTCACCATCACAATGCCGTAGCCTCTACTCCACCTCCTCTTTGTCACTCCATCTATTTAGTGCCTAGTTGCTATCGAATTTTCTTTTTCGTATTTGACCGAACATTACGTGCATCTTTATCATCATATCGCTCTGATGTTTTCCGTCCTGTCATCGTTTCGCTGCAGAGTTTTAAGACATAATCTATATTAAACACCGACTCGATTCTACACATTGAGGGGGTCCAGTTTACAGATTTCCGATTACGTTGATTCCATGAAAGTCGATTTGTGCCTGTATGTGTTGTTGTTTGAAACGAGAACGATTCACAGAACCAAGATGAGGTATCGAAGAGACGTGGATCGCCTTGTGAAAATCCACGTGCTACAGTTTTTCTCTCGTCTGATCCTCTCCAGTTAGGCATTGAAATTACCAAAACCACTACGCATAAGCCGAAGTGCTGGCTCGACCGTGTTATCCTCATCGATATATAGGGTGGTAAGAAAGTCTTGAGCCACTTTGCGTGAAAGTTCCAGAACTGTCTACTTCTGAATTGTATCCATAACCTAACATGTGGTATGTGTTAGTCATTGACAAAGCAGCGTTATGATAGGTATAAATAGGTAAACCCTATCCTTTAACTTCAGATACGATGTCATTTCCACAAGAGCGTATTTGAGCTCTCACCTTTAGCGAACGGTGGCACAGAACTGGAACGATGGAAACCATTCACAACATCAGCACTGTATTCGTAGAAGACACCACAAACTTCAGTATCGCCGAGAGCTGGTTATCTCGTTTTGAAGCTCGAGACACCGGCTCCGAAGACAACCTTTGGTTGGGACTTCCTCCACGGTAGCAAATTCTACATTCCTGAAAGCTGTCGTAACGGATCTAGAAAAAAGCACTCGCACTCTTGCAAGGAGAGTATAACGCACTCATACTACAGTTACCAGTTGGCTCCATTCCCTCGTTACGGAGAAACGGTGGGTGGACTGATCTCGGACGTCCCGACCGACCGTACGTGGTTTACCCGGGCAATCACTGGTCAGTCTCCCCTCCTCCGCTCCCTTGAAAACAGGTTTGAAAAGCATAGGTAGGAAATCTGAGAGGCAGAAACCTTGTCCCTTTAAATCACGCAGCGTCGTTTTGCTGTCCTTAACAGAAGCGCTTTTACTGAGGCGAAATCGGAAATACATGTCAAGAAGGTTCTCCAGGGCTGCTTCTGGCACAGGACAGATATGAAGTACAACAAGATGGCATCGAAAGAGCACATGGTCTCTGCTGTCGTTACAGCGATACCGTTTTAGAAACCCGCGAAATCAGTTCGAGAAAAACGCCCGAGAGTACATTCGGTGCCCACTCGCAATGATGCAGTGGGACCCTGTGTCGATAAAGAGACTTGTAAAAATTTGAAGAAATGCGGTTGGCACATACTTTTGCGATCACCGTATTACACTTATATTCTCCCTTATAGCTATCAATCATCTTCCTTCAATGTCGCTTTTTAGCTGAGAAAAGACTCACCAAACTCGATGATGTCATACGGACAGTCAGCGACTTCTTTGGCTTTCAGCCTGCTCAGTTCTGCAAGTAGAAGATGGCTGACCTGCCTAACAGAGACACTATGGTTCTGACTAACAATGGTGATTGAATCGTGGAGTAAAATGCGTTAGGCACTGATAAAGAAAACAAAGAAAAAGTAGACGTCAAATGGCTCAAGACTTTCTTACCACCCTATAGTTTCCTACGTGTTTTGAGTATGGGTTACAGACCAACCCGAAAAGGTAGTCCTTTGTCTCTTCCTCACGTTCGTGTGGAATTTCTGCACAGGTTTAAGTGGGAGATGTCCGGGATGGAACCTTGATGAGTATGGAGAGGTTTGTGCAGCGTAACTGCACAAACCTCTCCATATTCATAAAGATGGTAGCTCCTTGGCAGCTTCCTGCTCACTTTATTATTAGACGTGCCGGCAAATACTGCTCCTCCTCCGTCGGCTTACACTTCTCCAAATGAACCATGGATTTGCAATTCAGTATCCAGCGCGCCGTACATCTTGCGGGTTTCCTGTGCAGAAAATAGAAGTTGAATATAAATGAAGCGGAAAGTGCACTCTAGTGTATTTCTAAATTCCGAAATTCGCTACCGGTACCTATTCCGCCTGCTTTTCTCTACTCCTGTTTGGTAAAACACGTCCTGCGCCTCCTTTTCAACTTCATTCACCTTTGGTGAATCTTGTGCCTCCTATTTTCAAAGCTTCGCATATTGTACGGGTTTCTTTTTGTGCTGAAGTCTCTCCCTTGAATAGAAATAAGAAACGGAAAACGTACTCTCTCTATGAATCAACGACAGTGAGCGCCTGCGATGAACGAATTGGTAAAACATCATTTGCTCCACAAAGCCTAACTCGCTTTTCAGTAGCGATACAAAAAAAACTGAAGCTGGTGATTGTTGCAAGATGACGTTCCAAGTTTGCTTTGTTCTCGTTCTAATTAGGCGACGTTACGGAGGTATCCATCAGTCACTCAGGGTTTGTACAAAGCTGGTTGAAAAGTCTCTAAGGGCAATAGGTGAGATAGTGCCCACATTTCAAATCGACCATTATTTTTGAGTACCCCAAAGTTTCATAGATAAGCCCGCTCGCGCGCGCGATGTTGCGGCGCCGCGCTATACCACGAGTTAATCCCTCCATTGATAATTTGTAGTGAGAAGAGCGGAAATTCAAACCTGATCATTTTTGAACATGAAAAACTGATCCGAAATAGCACAGTCAAAATTCCAAAGAACACAATTTGCTGTTGATCTACTATAATACCGCAAAGTCAAGAAGCAAAGTAGGATTTTAATTAGACACCACTATATAAAAGAAGAATAAAACGTAGGAGATGCGTGGCGGGTCCTTAGGGGACTGATCATCGCCGATACCTTTACCATTAAGATAACTGACTGGAATTTACTCAGTGCTCAATGGTATTTACCTCATTTGAAAAGGCCAGCAGTACAAAGAACATCTTCTAGAAAGCATTATCAGAGTAACGCGCCGAGCGGAAAACGCGAAATGAACATAATGAGCACGAAAAAAATGAACGTCATATTCGTGATAAACGTCCCCGAAAATTCCCTTGAGTTGAGGCAAATTTAGAGATCGATCCCATGTTGACTTCTCAGGGTGGTATTAAGCCTAAAATACAAATCCTAAAATAATTTTAACGTACAATCCTAGCGAAGTACCAAAACAAGAACATTGGATTCGTAATCAGCACCTCCGAGAACGCCCCTATGCGAAATTGGGGCGAGTTCTGATGAAAAGCAAAAAAAAGTTAATGTGTAGTGCTCTACTACGGAAGACGACCGATCGATACGCCGCGCTGCCGTTCGCGCAAGGCGGGCTTATCTATGAGACTTTAGGGTACTTTTGAAAATTCCTCGCTGGTAGGACCATTGAAAATTGAGACCTCCAAGGAACAGGCTATTTTCTGCCTTGCATCGAGCACCAACTTTTTAGCTGATTGGTTTAGTCGAATAGAGTGCCCCATAGTAACCCATAAGGAAACGCATGCTGCTTCGAATGATTATTATTCCAATTGACTTCAGTGAGTATGAAGCAGTTTTAATCGTTAAAAGTGTCAAAACCGGAACCGCCAGAACTTGCGGACAGTCTAACAACTTTGTTGGATTACCGGCACACCTTCATATGACGCAGGAGGTAAACAAGGATCTTTTGTTTGAATCTTTTTTATAGAACAGAAAATATTCTTCAAAAGGTTGGTTACTCATTAAATAAGGCAGCAGTTTAGCACAAAACTGTGCCATGCAACCACTGCTGAGGGAATGATACCTTTGGTCATACTGCTGGATTATTATTGAGGTGTCAGAGAATATTGTGTCGTTGAATGTCACAGATGAGTTTAATCCAAACCGGATGATGACGGGTTTGAGGGCTACTAGCCGGGTAAACGCTAACAGACGTCCCAGCACATCTGTTTCTGATATGCGTGGGCCGAGTTAAGGAGGTTACCGATTCATGTGCTTAAGAGAAGATTAGTCCGCATTAATTGGGTATTGTAAGGTGTGGGATCTGGTGGTGAGATGTCGAGAGACAGAAGGAGTGAGAGAAATGAACCATCACCATCATCACCACCACACAACAACACTACAAGGTGACACGTGTGACAGTTTGATGATAATCGACTTTGAATAGAATGAGGTATGAACAGATTAGTAACTACAGGACATGACAGTATCTCCGTCGAGAGAAACGAATGGTGAGTAACATCCGGCGGGAAAGTACTATAGATTCTTTCCATGCGATTATTTCACATTTCATACCTTAGATGTAGAAGGTAAATCAAAGTAGAAATCACACAGTCTGTGGCATAGGTGTCCATCTATTTCTTGGCAAGTGAGAAAGCTCAAAATTTGTTCAAGATACATACCTCTTGCTTTGTGAGAAAAATAAAAATTCAACTAACTTTCAGCTTTGCGAACTTTTGGGAACCATTTTGCTAGGGTGAGGTTCAAAACCATGAAGGTAAACAGTAAAGGTATCGGCTTTGATCAAACCCCCTTAGAACGCGCCTCTCGTGTTCAATTCAGAATCGAAGAGGCATGGTGAATGCAAGTTTGACCTCTACAATGGCTTGTGGGGGCTAGCCGCTATATCAAATTCAGTGTATTTACCATACCAGCTAAGTCTGGTACCAATTCAACCAACTCCGGAGAGATGGAAGACCTGGTTAGCTTGGGCGAGGACCGATCGCTCGACCGTGCGGGTGTCAGTAGCATCTCTCACCACTGCACCATACGGGCCGCAAAACCGTGCAGCTAATTTTGAAACATGATAAATTGCACACCCTTTCTTACAGCCTCCTCTTTTAGTTTCGTCTGCAAGCGTAAAGAAGCAGCTGAAAGATCCATAAATGTGCAGGCAGTTTTTGGCGTTTAAGAAACCTCAACAGCCGTGGTATCAGCTTAACATGTACTACGAACGTTGCATCATCTAATTCAAAAATGGACAAAATTCACCTCATATCTGAGCACTTCGCATTGCAAACTGAAAAAAGTTATTTAACTCCCTTCAGTCAGATTTGCTAGCATCTTCTAGTGTTTGAGAATCTCTACAAGTATATTGAAGATTCAAAAAAATGTTCACATTTGTTGTTGTACCCCTATCGTCCTCCCTTCGCCACCCTCCGAATGATCTCGTTAGGAAGCGGAGAGAAGCACTTCGAGAGTCTTCGGTCCGAGAGATGTCCACTATCCACTCATAACGATAACGTTCATTGTTTTCGTATCGTTCGACAACGGATAAGCCGGCTCGTTTTGTGTGTGTCGTTATGTAACGATGTCCATCTGGCTGAATCCCCTCCTTGGCCAGAAGAGCCGACGATTTCGGCCCTCGGTGGCCAGTGTCGACCCCGAAGAGCCGACCACCATCACCATATACTACCGTAGGACGAGCAGACAGATGACGATGAGCGCTCTCTGTTACTCCTCAGTGTTGTCAAATTAATCCCAACTAGGATCAATAATTTTATAACAAAGGCCGTGGAATGCGTGTCATGTTAAACAAGCTTCGTAAACAATGTACAAGGCGAGAAATTCATCGCTATGTGAATTCTTGTCGCATTTTCCACGAAAAACTTTCAAATGTCGAGAATTGCAGGTCAAAATTTGTAAGGCTTTTTTCGAATCAATTCGAGATTCACTACAGAATCGTTGAAAAGTTTAGGTAGCGAAGCATGTCGTTTTAGATTAAAATTAACTTTGAAACATTTTCTCATTCCATTTCCAGGACTGATCCTATTGGAAACAAGCTCTTCGAAGAAACATCAGGCCGCAAGAGAAAACGGAACAAAAGTGAACAAAAAAGAAGCTCAGCGGAAAAATGTTGGATAAATCAATAAACCATTTGATGTTGTATTGATCGCTTCTGAGTGATCGTAGTAGTATGTACATAGTTTCAAGCCCTCAGAGAGAACATTAATTTCATCACTTGAAGAGAATGGACGGAATATTAATAACTTTCTAAAATACAACAGGAATGCACAACTTATTTTCGAAGGTTTCCTCTACCCTAATCCATTGAGATGGTCATTTCCATAGCAAATTACCTTTTTATAAAGGAAAAAGCGGAAGGAACTAAGATCATTCTGAAAAACAGCGACTTGAATCAAGTAGGGAAATTCCACGAGGTCAAGAAATTGGTGTTTTTAGCATCTAGTTCTGTTTTCTGAGTACTGGGAACGCTTTGCTATTCTCCGCATATTCACGAATGAAGTAATGGGGGCCCAAAACGATGGTAGGAAATGTGGTAAACAAAAATTAAATGTTTACAAAATGAAGAAGATAATGGAGACCGTAACAGCCTTCACCTTTCCTAATGACAACAGAAGACAACCAGTAGTCTCCACTAGTTGTTTATTTGTTTACTCAGAATGTTTACGTAATTGAAATTCGATCGCAACCTGCTACGTAACAATGGCACCTTCACACTTTCATCCTTCTTCTAAATAGGAACGTTTCCGATAAACAAGAGCTGAAAAATATTAGAAATAGGAAACCAAGGTTCAAATTAGAGTGTGTTTGTCTAGAGGGCAAGCAAATCGAAAGCTGCTTTCTTAAAATTCTTTTTTTTGAAAAGTCGATTTGAGAAAGTCAATGTTATAGTTTGTATTAGGAAACAAAATGGCTCACAAGTGTTGTTCATCATTCTGGTCCGTTTCCTCGACGCTTCGACAGCAGCTTTTGTGTGTTTCATTTCTTTTGTGCATCATGAAACATAAGCATTCGTCGCATTAGGAAGTATTAGAACTGTACTCGATCATTCTTTCAAACCCAAGGTGAGCTGGGGTAAGTTATATATCGTGAACTAACTAAAATAATAAGTAAAATAAGATAATTGTTGTGTTTCCGCCGCTTGTTATTGTAGAGCAATAAATCTGAATGGAATGAATGGGCAAAATTCGGACTGCAAAGCCGAATGAAATTTTGTTACCTTGTGAAGTCCTGCCGCTCGGAAGTTCACTTTTTAAGAGTCAGATTGGTGATTATTTGGCATCCATTCGATCGTTCTTAAAACCTGTGGAAGAGCGCGTCATGATAAAGGGTGACTTTCGAATTTTATAGACAAATGGAAATTCTTCTATCTAACGAAATCCTACTGTGAAAATTTTTTTTCAAGAGTGAAACTGTTGAATTTCGGGACGATTTTCGAGGTGTTTTCGGATTTTTGAGAATTTCGGGATGCTTCTGTTCGGTCGATGTGTGAATGTAGTGAAACCTGATGAAGGTAGATGAAATTTGAAATTTGGAGTTAAACAAAAATTCTGCTACTGAAGTTCTGCAATAGTGAAAATCACTTCCTTTGTGTGAGAAGTTGGTGAATTCTCTAGCGATTTTTGTGCTTCCTTTAGAGGGCCTAACGTTGCGATTTCCTTCAGAAGGTAAAAATCGAAATTTAGAAATGAATAGAAACTCTGCTATCTAACAAAATTCTGCTGGAGTGAAGATCTCTTTTTAGGGGCGATTTTCCAACTTCCGTTCGATCGTTGTCGAAAAGTCATAAAACTGACCGCAATCGGGGATGGATTATGATGTGCGTCTTACAATTTGTTTATTGGCCTGGCGAGAGTGTAGCCATAGAGGCACCTGTTGAGCTGCTGCCAATCAAAAACCAAGCGGCCTATCGTTTATCAAAGCCGCTTCTCAACGCCATTCTCCTTCGCCCCTTCCGCTCCTAACTCGATTACACTTTTAGACACCCGGAAATGAACTAAACACTCTCGACCGACTCGATCGGCTCTCGATCGATCAGAAAGCGATGTTGCCGATGATTGAGCACACTAGATTTGTACGTCACTTTGCAAACCGCAACGGTTACGGTAGTACATCGAAAAAAGAACGAAAGAACCTTTCGCAAGTGTTGATTAAGAGATGTTTTCGTGGTTTAGTATGTTGAAGAAACGAACGAAATTTCGGCCCGAATTGAGCGGGAAGCGATGCATCGCCGGAATGACTATCGAGCGAATGAAAAAGGTCAGAAAAGGAACTATGAGAACTATGAGAATTCGATGAGTGGTTAGTTTCTCAGGTGGAAACACTATAACCTATGACTTCTTATCCAAAAGTTCCGAAGCCAATACGGGACTAATTTCAGTAAGAGGAAGCTCTGACCGACTAGTACAATAATTATTAATTCTATGCTGCTAATAGTTGTCCCTCACATGGTTGTCTCATTAAGAAAAACTACAGCCCATTACTGTGCTTACCGTCTTTCACTTTGGTAGAACGATGGTAACCGCATTCTTGTAATCGACAACTTGTTACACATGATCGACACTGGCTACCGTCACATCATAACGAGTTGTGACGATTGACGATCGACATTGTAGTATTTGAACAGGATAGTAGTTATGTTTGTCTATTGGAGACGAGTTGGCGAGCGATTTGTATGTGAATCGTCGTCGTCGTGGTCGTTGCCGTCGGATTAGATGACACCATAGCATAGCATAGCACAGGTACACCGCAAAGCGCATGACCGGTGCTGTCGGCACCGGCTTTCACACACAGGTAAACAGGTGTAGTGGGCGAACTCGATACGCTAATTGTCGTCGCTTACCCTCATCCTCTAACCATAACCCTCACCCCATACCCCATCCCGTCCGCACTCACTAACAATCTCAATCTGTTACGCCACCGATTATGAGCGCATCTTTAGCAGGCAGTTAACAAGTGTTCGCGCCACGCAATCGGCACCTAGAAAAGCACACCGCCCCATAATCATACACTTCTCTAAGGTGCACATTGAATATTACGGTCATCGTAGAAAAGAATCACCTGAAGAAAGCAGATGACAACATATGCCAAGAAATGGCGACAAATAAACACCTCAGCGCGGAAAAAATCGGGGAAGGAGACTGGCCAAATAATTAAGACCCGTTTTCTTGTAATTTTTTGTGGATTCACACATTCACTGAACTTGATTGATCTGCAATTTTGTTTAGCAAACCATTCTCCGTAGTGTTCATGGAGTTTCTATCTTCCTGAAGCTGTTTCAACTCCGCCAGCTCTGTGATAAAATATGGGTTTGTTAATTTTCAAAGTTTTTGAAAGTCAGTCCAAAAGAAACGTTCTCCGTGAAGTTCTGAAGAATGTCGTCAAACCTGTCTGTGCTACTACCACAGGATTAACATAATTGGCAAAGTGGATGATGTCTGACGATCTCTACTCTCAAAACTACTTATTGTCAAAGATCGATAAGGTTAATGCACATCAACAGATTTGGAGATTTGGAAACAAGTACTAATTTCCAAGAGAAACGAACCGAGTTTTCATACCTGCAGGTATTCCTAAATATGTCCGATGTTTATTAGACTATTTTTATGGAAGAACTACTCACCTTTCCAAGAGAATTCCTGTTGATCACGAGTAATTCTGTTGAAGAAAACTTATTATGGATCTGAAAAAAAAACAGAGCGTGTATTATCTCAACGATACCATATCAATCTAAGAAGCCACTGCACAATTTTCATTTCAACAGTATTTTCCACTTTCGGCGAGTTTAGAAACGAGGAAATCGTCTTACCTCAATTCACTTATTGATTTGGTTGAACGGTTGTATTGAAAAATTGTAATCGATTGAAAAATGACCTCTGTTACAAGATTGTTTTCTAAAAGCCTAAATTCTTCGAGGATATCCACCCACTAGGTGATGGACAAATTTTGGGAACAAGCAATTTCTAAAAGGAACAAGTTCAGGTTTGATGATCCGCAAGACATTTTGTATTAGGTTGGTGCAAAAGCTTTCGGACGTTTGGGATACAAAACAGTTCATTTTATAACATCTGCACAATAGCGAGGAGTCATTTGAAGTGGGCACCCTTAATATCAACGGTCTTCTCTTCTCTATAACATTTCTTGGATGGGGCCGAAAATCCCGAGGAAGTCCTTTTCAAATTCAGGAAGTCACCAAGTGTCCGACAACCTTTGCACCAACCTAATACCACTCAAACGAAAAAAAATCGATCATGAAGTTCACCAAACTACAGTATGACCTATTTTCTACTTGTCAGACGTTTCCGGCCATACTATTGTTAATTGGAAAAGGAAGTGTCAACACGTCCGGATATTACTACCACAGGATTAACATAATTGTGGCAAAGTGGATAATGTCTGACGATCTCCACGCTTAAAACTACTTACTGTCAAAGATAGTACCGTTGGCAAATCACTGAGGGGTTAATCTGTTGTGAGAAGACGTCATTATTATTACTTTTTTTGGGAACGGGAGGGAGAGAGGTAATAGAGTTAAAGCGGATCAGCACGTCTCCTCTCACATAGACGTCACAATTGTTGAAATGCGCTCTCAGAAGTTTCCATAATTTTTCTTCAACTTTTATATACATAGACGCAACATGAATTTCTCACCCCCATGCAAAGTAACGTCTCGAATGAGAAAACTGCTAACAACCGTTTTACCATGATTATAGTTACTTTCGGCTATGTTTTCGAGACAGTAAAAATTACCCGCTTCATCAAGAAAAGGTCAGTGTACTGCCAACAAGTCAACAGCTAAGCACGAACGAAATATTGATATTCCATAAAAGACAGTTGATTATGTTAATGAGTAGCCACATTTTTGTCAGAAGGTAATCTCTATTTGTTTCATGCCCTAGTGCAACTACAAAGCCAAAAATATGAAGATGCTCCGAAGTTCACAAAGTAGACTTTACGGTTCAAAGCTAGAATTTTCACCAATAGACGTCCGTTCAGCAAGATCACAAATGTCATACTTACATTTAGAAGTTCAGTTTGAGGACTGATAATTTCTGAAGACATTCAACGATTTGTATATTTTGAGTCCATTTTTGAAAACTTGGGCTTGTATTGAAAGCTTCGTGTACAGTTTTGAAGATTTGCAACTGATTCGAAAAATTCTGACTTACTTGGGTTAAATGAAAGAATTTAGATCGATTTCATAACGACAGAGTGATAATGATTTATAACAAGAGTGTTTCGCACGTACCGTAATCCGGACTAACGGGATTTACAAACTTTCGTCAAGTTCACTTTTGACCGGTATTCAGGGTGTTCTTCCCCAAAGAACACAAACAGAAAAACTAATATAATAAAAGTTCATTTATATCAGATACATGTATACAAATCATGCAAGAATGTAAATAAAAACACAGTGAAAATCGAATGACCACAAATGAATGGGGGTGATATGACCGCAAGCATCAAAGCACACTAGAGGCTATGCGCAGTAGGTGGAAAGGCGACGAAGATGTTTTAGGTGATGGGTGAGGGTAACAATTAGCAGCTTGGGTATAATCTGTTCCTCTGGCTCAAATCTGCTACTCACGTTGTCATCATCGTCGTTGTCCACTACGTGGTAAGTACACTCGCTCTCACTCACTCCGTCGACAGGCGGAATTAGTGAGTGAGAGCTTAAGGAGGACCCGTTAATAAAGTCAATTAGGTGAATTAGAGAAAGCACTTATTAAAGTTTTTTCGCAGAATCCAGTTGTTGTTGTTGATGATGCTGTTGATGTTGCTGAGCAAGATAGAGATGCATCAGATCGGTGTGCGCATAGAAAGTGGGTAAAATAGGACGAGGAGAAAACGGATGATGATGATGGGGATGATGATGATGAGGAGGACGAGAGAACGCTGTCACTGGACTGTAACCGGGGAATAGACTGGCTGCTGCTGCTCCATACTGCTTGAATGCATCCATTCGAACTCGGCTCATTGTCGATGGACGTCGTCTTAATTTTCCCGTTGCACCACCGATGAATACCTCATCCTCACATGACGCGTCCAACATCCAATAATTACCTTAATAAGACAAAAATTCAGTCTCAATAGCATCGCTAAAATCTCTCTCGTTTGTAGAAACTTGTAAAAGAGCTGCAAAATAGAAAAATCATGGTTATCGAGTAAGATAGGGGCTTATTTAGTGCCTCGGATAAATTATCATGAGCATACGTTGTGAGAACAACTTTGGTTTTGAAATGAGGAATATCTAATCAGTTTCGATTTTCAACATGTTAGTCATTTGGCTTTGTTTTGCTAACTAAAGATTCCTCTCCTCAAAACCTTCATTTTCGATCTCAGAGGCTAAAGATAATCTTAACCAAGAACGACGACCGCACTAAAATTATAACATGCCACCATTGTGCGTCTTACAGTTACTTAAAACGAATAGTTGAAAAAAACAACAAAAATTTCAACATAGACAACAAGTTTGTTCGCGCCTATAAGCTCCGTTAATTAGCTTGACATAAGAGGGGGTGTCGTTAGAATCTGCTCACTTCTACAAATGTTCAACTGTTTCATGTCCTCCATTTCAATGACGTACATTCGATTTGGTAACGAAAATAATGTTGGAATATGGTCTTATATATAAGGAAGAACAGGAATATAGTAAGTGAGATAGTAAGTGAGTGTGTTATAAGAGGAATTAATATTGATAGTGTAGAAATTACCTTTTCCTGGATCATCAAAGCTTCGCGGCACCTTCACAAAGCACTTATTGAGTGACAAGTTGTGACGAATCGAATTTTGCCAGCCTTGTTTATTATCTCGATAGAACGGATAATTTGTCATGATGTAATCGTAAATACCGGATAATGTCAATCTGAAATCACGCTGAATTATCGAAAATTTCAGACTACCATCAGAATCTCTATTATTAATCCTATACCGTTTCTCGCTGCTGCTCTTGATGGCCATCATGATCAGAGCATTATAGGAGAATGGTGGCTTGTCGTTCGGGTTTGTTTTCTTATCCGTGTCTTCGGTGGTGGATTTCGGTGAACCCTGAAAAAGAAATCGAAGAATTTGCTCAGTGGGTACTTGTAAAGAGGTAGTTAAGAGAAACTGCCTGAAATAGTTAACTCATACCTTACTGCTCTCCCCGCTTTCGGACGGCCCTTCTTCTATACCCTCATCGACGTAGTCATCGTCAGCATTTCGTACGGTCGCTTTGTCGCATAGAACCGGGCTAGCAGCTAAAGAACTTACAGTCTACTTGTTACAGTTGAATGCACTCCAATTGTACCATAATTTCATATAAAAATGAAAAAAAATATGAAGGTGCGACTTAATTATGGGACCGAGGGGCGCATGCGTCCCACGAAAGCAGGATCGATCACAGAAGTTCCAAGCTTTACTTAGGTTAGAGGGGGTTAGCCAATACATTAAGGAAGAAAGGAAAGCTCCTAGGCAGCATCAGTAAAGCTGTAAGTTATCTTGAAACTATAAATCATATGAAGCCACTATGTACTAAAGAAATGATAGAAATTAGAACTCGAATTTTGTAAATAAAGAACTTGAGGAGGCAAAGGTGAGGTTCCGAAATTCTGATGAATTGATAAAACATGAAACGTGAAATCAGGGCTTGAATTGCCCACTTGTTTTCTTGCTTTACCTCAAAAGAAAGCTTGTCTAAAAGAAAGCTCGTTAAGCACGGAAATTATGAGGACCTTAAGATATACTTCGATAACTATGGAAGGAACTTGAAAATAATGACAAATATTGCGAATATAACCCGTTGCAGTCAAATAGATGACTAAGCTAGCAGGTAAAGAAATGAATTGGGATCAAACGAACCTTCTTGCTTGATGTAGGCGCTCGACGGCGACTCGTCGACGAGATCAGGGCATAGATTTAGAATCGAGAATTTCGCCATTCCAGCTGACAATTATGACGAATTCACCAATAACAGACTTTTGAAGAAGTCGAAAACTTTCAAAGTTTCAATGTACACAGACAATAACACAGATAGAACACTGTGCACCGCTGTGGCAACAAACTAGATCGACGACGCCTTACGACTACCAACAAACACGCCCTCGTGGGCGTGGTCACACCTCATCAACGAATCGTGTTACGCCGCATGGGCGTGGCCATGTACTGTAACACAGCTGCTGGTGGAGGTGATGATGATGATGATGGTGGTCGTCTTGCCAGATCCGTTTCGTCTACCGGATACCAGAGGTAATAACGGCGATAAATAGGTGAATAATGACGGTATTTAGCGGTTGGTGGCGGCGAGTTGCGCGAACGAAAACAAAAACAAAACAAAGGCAAAATAAAACAAATGAAAAGGTGAACAGTGAGGTGTCGAACGATGGGGAAACGACGATGACTGTTCGTTGAGCAGTGGAGAATCGTGAAACATACCTGGTCGTGGTTTAGTTGGCAGTCCAGTGGTATGCGTCAGTGTGTGTTGTTTTCCCAGCTGACATTTACGCAAAAAAAAAGAAAACTGAAAACGTCAGGTCATTACATTTTCTCGACAGTTTGCAAAAAACGAAAAATTGCGATGAAATTAGATACTACGGAAAATCATACAAATCATATCAAAAGCGAGACATCAGTAATAAAGAGAAAAGCGGTTTTGCATAAACTTTTATGACTACGAACAGCACGAAATATCACCACTTCCTTGCAGCCTTTTTAAAATTTGAGAAAGTTTTGGTTTAAGTAGAAAGTCTTTGAATTCTGAAGGGAAATGATAAAATAACGACACATACGAACGGCTCCACCAACTGAATGAGATTACGCAATTAGCTTTGGGCCATTTAGCAAAATTGATTCACTCTTGAATATTTTTCAAATGATCATGCTTCTTCGAGTGCAATTAACGAATAACCAACTAAAACCCTCGCACGTCCCGATTTACTAGTTCCTAAGAAAGAAAACGAAAAACAATATTTTACATAGAAGAATTGAATGTAGAGCTTCCTTTCTTTCTACAATAAAATTTCCGAACAGCTGGGCAGGATAGGAATGTGCCTGTAGGTATCGGATAAACCTCAACTGGTATCTCTATCTCTATGAACTGTTCGGAATTGAAGGATGGACGCATAATTTAGGCAACAAGAAACCTTCCGCTTTTTCTGTGGAGAGAAAAATCTAAACACACCCGGCTGCTCCGATATCTTCAAAAAAAAGTCCACAAAACAACACTTTAGCGTAAATGAATCTCGAGCACTGCTTAGTGCCAACGAGAGAGTTCCTGATCAGCTAAATCAGAAAAACAATGGTTTGTAGGTATCGACTTCATACCTTGAATAGTATTTTTGCTGAATAACATCCAGAGTTATCCTGTGAAGGCACAAGATCGGATTCTTTCTGACCGCTTCGCAGCTGACCTATTTAAGGAGAAAAAATTCGTTGATTGACCATGCCTCCTCTGATGCAGCCATGTCCCTATCTGCATTAGATTAACACCCAAATTTTGGACTGGTTTTGGAAAAAGGCTCTATTTTGATTAGGAAGTCCTTTTCTTGTTTCACTTTTGCAACCGCATGGTGCACGTAACGTGTCGAGGGAGTGGCATATGTGTGTTTTTTCCGCGTTTGAGAGACTTTTGACGGGTTGTAGTTTAAATATTGATATCGTGATCGACAACGAACAGCCTCGCCCGCTTGGAAGTCAAATGACAAGAGCAGTCAACGCCCCCCAGCCGGACGAGACGAGGGAACGATGACAGGCAATCACTGCGCTAGCTATGTAGCACCGATACCCGGCCACAACACACATATGCACTCGAAAACACACACCTATATCACTTATATACATAAATATTGAATAATAATAATAATAATAATAATAATAATAATAATAATAATAATAATAATAATAATAATAATAATAATAATAATAATAATAATAATAATAATAATAATAATAACGTTTTCACGCTCAATTACCCATGTTCGATGTTTAAATTATTATATTTTATGTTGGTTCCCCTTCTTGTGGAGACTGTTGCGGAGTATATTCCAGGTTAAGGTACATAAGTTCCCCTGTTAAAAGCACACTCTTTTAAAGCCATCGCTTCCTCACAGATGAGTCCCGGAAATGACTCATATACTTTCCTGAAATTTCCCGTAAAAGGTTTTGACATGAAACGGACCGTTTTGGAAATACTTTTGCTTTTTTTGTTTTGATCATCATAAAAATTTTGATCATCATAGAAACGCGTCATGTTCGACCTCCGCCAGGTCTTAAAACTGGTTCAGCTCATCCTTCTGGACAAAATTTTCTGCAACGAAAATCGGCCAAAAACAAGTCCAGCAAACCAATTTACTTCATTTTCTTCGGCTTTGACAAAACGACACAGGAGTATTAAATAGAGAGCATGAAATTTATTCCTCAAAACACGGGCTTTATTTGTCTTCTGCTGCTCCTTAACCCTTAATTTCAATTTTTCAGTTCAATTTTCCCGTACGCTAACTTGCCTAAAATCTATCGCTACCCACCCAACCGAGCTGAAAATCGTCCGCCAAGTCCATTTACTACATTTTCTTGTCTCCAATAAAAAATACTAGAAAATATGCGGAAGCAGACAGATGGCGTCCAAAATCTTGCAGGTGCACGAGTGACGTTTCGGTTTTCCTCTGTCTCTTTCTCTCAGACGTTTTTCCTGTTTCGCTTTTTTCCTTTCATCAAAATATACTACGCGACTGGACGCAGCTGTGAATTTACGACGTCGGGTTTTTCATCGTCGACGCGTTCTGGTCAGCAACATACTGTGATAGTCATCGACTTTCAAGGATATTGCTCACTGTAGCTGGACACGAAAGGATTCAATGACAAAGAATAGTGGAAAATAACTGTTTTATGCTACTGTGCTGAAAGAGGACAGTAGTACAGGCCATTATAAATTTGATCCACCTAATAGCACCGTTCGGCACAGCAGCATTAAACTTATGATTTTTTAGGCCTAATGGCAGAATTTGGAGAGCGGAAACTAAAAAATAACAAAATCTCGAAGATATCGCAAAAACGATAACCCAGCGGTTTTGAACCGGGTTTCGGACAAGAAATGATGGCCCATCAGCCTAAGATTAATTTTTAAGAAAGAAATTGATGTAGATGTCACCCTAATAAAGTGGTACATGCTATCCTGGTCTTTTGAGTACAACCTTCAAGGTGCTTTTTTCAGTTCTGCACACGTTGTGATCATTTGTTTTCTTAGACCAGTACATTTACACTGGATCGTTTCCGGTTTTTTTCAAGTGATTTCAATAAAAAGGAACGGAGAAGGTCAATGTGAAAATTCATGAAACATGACAATTTTGCCTTTCTATTTTCTCGATATGGAAAATACCGTGTTCAGAGTCTAGGAATCCCTACATGTATATACTTATTTTGAAATTCACCCACACATGTTATACGTACCAGAAAGGGATCATGTGTACCATGAAGTATACGTCAGTTCTGGTCGGTTCCTCACAAGGTCAGACTTTGCTGCAAGTTGTTGCGTATTTACTGTACGTGAACTTTTCTTGACTCTAATATTATAGCAATTCTAGAACATTTCTGTAGTTGTATTATGGATACGTTTGGTTTTGCTTGTCACCCTGTCTTCCGCACGAAACGACCATCTGATGGAGAAAGGAAGTTTCAGAAAGAAGGGGCGAAAAAACCGAAAAAGTGGGTTTGATGAAGAGAAAAGTGAGTAAGTCAACATTGTGTGTGTTTCTGGCCATAAGTGGATCCAACAGCAATCGGCAATGGTTGATGTCGTTTTACACCTTTTAGCCGAATGCACGGCGTCACCTTGGGTGGGTGCTTTAGGCATTGACGTCTGGTGCTCGGACCATTCAGGTCGTCGAGTGAAGTAGCTCAGTCTCACCACTCGCCACCTCATTAGCACATCGTAAAAAGGCGACCGCTCACACTTAACATTCGTACATCTGCTCTACCTATGCCTCTGCCTTTCACCTTTATTTATTTAGAGCTGACGCAGACAAAACCAGACCACCATACATCATAAACATCTCAACGATGATATTTCAATCGGAACAGTGTAACTATCACATTTTTCCGTCTGCCGCATCAGCTCCATAAGGTCACATAAGTTTCAAAAGTAGGAAACCACTCAGATATTTATTCACATGAATATTTCTTACCTCTTTCCAACCTAACAATAACGTGAATTACTAGTTTCATAGTACTAGTTTAGCAGTTTAGTAGTTCAAACCGGCCGAAATTCTATTTGTTTTTGATTTTTTGTAGCGGGTTTGTGGTCAAACATAACGGTTCTCAAAAGACGCAGGATCTAATCCCGCTTGATCCACGATTTCTGCGATGATTCTAGCACCATCATTGCCACATCTTCCCAATTTGTTTCAATTTTTTGTAATCAACCGTTTTTTTTTTGTCCAGTAGTTGAATTCGCTCAACACGCCTTTCATGACACAGTAAACGCAGATTTCAGAGGTTAAATATTCCCTTGTGTAAATAAACGAATAAATAAGTAAATAAATACATAAATAAATAAATAAATAAATAAATAAATAGACAGAATAATTAGGTACTCTTGAGAAGAAAATTTTATATTTTTTTACATGAAAATTCATGTACCTCCATTTTTATTGCGGCATTATATGCAATCATTGCAGTCACCTATAAAACCAAAATAAATGAATAGATTTGAGAGTAACTTCTCTATTCAATCTATTTCAATCTATTATATAATTTAGATCAATCACCATTACAATCTTGTCTTTTCCTTTAAGTTCTTTAATTCGTTGGGTCACTGCAACAAATAAGTAAGTGGGAGTTAACGCGAATGAAGGAATAAGTAAATATACCAAACAGAGAAAAAATATGTAAATTAATACATTCTCTCCTTCCCATTGTGGTCTACGTGCAACGTCTGCGTGTACATAGTTACTGTTGGATTTCAGTTTCACAATTGTTTGCACTAGATTTTTGTAAACAAAAAAAAAACAGTAATAAAAGACAATTAGACTAGAAGGAACAGAACAGGTCTTGTTTCCCCTTTTCACCTTATTAATATGACAAGTTGTTGCTCATGAATCATGCATTTCGAATCTCCATTTTTCTCTGAATTGGACGATTGAAAATAAATGGATGGATAATGGATTTTTCTACTGCTGCGTACTAGTTAATCCGTTGATCACAGATAAAATAATCAAACTCAATGGTTTTTTGACAGAAATGTCAACGGTCCGTCAATGTGTCGAAACTTTGAAGGTGATCGGTTCATTGATTTTCTAGTTTCTGTGACAAGAAACACGATAATGTTATTATGCGAATTTTTTGGAGATAATTTCGACTGTTTCCCGGCCACCTCATACAGTTACCTAATTACCACTAACCACTGCGTAGTTTTAGAGGCTCACTTGCACAAAATGTGCCGATGAAGTTCTGCTAACCGCTCTTCGAATAGCTAGTCAGGTAAAAATCAGAACCGGCTAATTATGTCGCCATTCTACACATTGGGGCTAACCTCGAGTTTCATCAATTTTCTGAGAATGAAGTAAGGGAAAAGTGCCTACTTTTTCCTGAGCCATCGGAAACCGCAGGAGAAATAAAAATGAAATCCTTTTGAACCTGAGAGGACGGCTCATAAGTACAACCATTGGCCGCAAAAGTGTAAAAAACACTGCAGTTGTAATAGGTGGCAAAAAATATTCAAAAAGAATGGGAGGATGAAGGAGTGTGCCGGTCCACTCGCGCTTACCGTATTTTGCGATCGGTGCGTCCAGGCAATGTTTTATCGACCACTCAGTGTAATTTTTATTTACTCGAAAAACCATGGCACCATTTTCATTGCATACATACCACCGTTCGATCAGTCACTGGCATTGTTAACAAAGTGCAACAAAGAGGTGCAAATCCAGTGAAAAATAAATTGAAACGTTTTCTTCCGTCTCACTTACACTCGCAGTGTTTGACACACTCTGATCGCATTTCTTAGGCGTACGATAACAGCAAAACAAAGTTAGCCTTTACATTAACAACATTAGCATTCGCACACACTAAAATAAGAGCACACTGTAGAGTGTTCCTCAACAAAGGTTCCAAAGGACTCGAAAAAAAATTCCTTGAATTCTGGTTTGAAGTCACCCGCTCGGGTTTAGACACAACACAACCAAGAGGAGTTTCCTGTTGGTATGAAAAGTTCTCGTAATAACGAAAGCTCACATTTTCTGCTGAATTCATTTTATTGATTCAAATTGTACCATAGTGGTGATGGCATTCAATATAGTAAAACTGGGTAGAGCCCCGCTAGAACGAGGTCAAAACAACGTTACACATTTTCCAAGCTTGTCCTAAGTGAAATCGAGCAACTAGTCGTATTTGGACTCCAGTGACGTTATATAGCGATGGGACCGATTGCCATGAACTAGTGATCAGAATGATGATATGTAGACTGTTCGATATTGGATAAAAATAATAGAATGAGTATTGTTTCTATCATTATTGTTATCATTCATCAGTTCATTGTGGTAATAGGTAGAATGAAAGTAAGGTTCAGTTTCAAACGCTCCTGCCCCCAAATCGATTTCTCTGCCACTAAAAATAGGAAAAAGGACAATTAGCAAAAGGCTGTCACACAGTGGTGAACTGAAATTTATTGAAGATTTTGCAACGATAACGCAATATCTAACAACGTTCCGTGTATGGAATGGGAAGCTCAATAAAGCCGCGGTTTCAGCGTAAAAACCGTCTGGCCACATTGGAATGTCCGGCATCGAAAACGACCTTAATATTAAAAACATATTTCGCTAGCTAAATGTAAGGAGATGCTGATGCTGACATTGCTAGGAGGCGTGGTCGGGTAATTGGTTAAACTAGTGTGTTCAGTCCAAGAGAGAGAGAGAGTTTCCAAACCCCCACCGAGCCCCGTAGTTAGCATACTTAGCCGAAAAGTGTCGAACGAGTAAACAAAGAGCAGTTTCTATGGGACATCTCCTGAAGCACTATTCGACGGTCGATCTCACTTCGTAAAGTCAAGTGTACAAGTGATCGTAATCCACCGACACCGTAAACCAGCTCATGTTCGGGAAAAAAGCTGTCGTACGAGGTTCACCGCCGCTACTTCCAACAGAGGCACACAATGAATTCAAGCCAGTTTGTAGCGTCAATGATGTTGTCATACAGAAAGAACACACGATGACAAGTAGCAGGCCAAATGAAGCGCGAACAAAGCTCGGAAGTCTGGAGAGCGCTCTAAAGCGGTAAGTAAAGGGAATCACATTCGAGCACAGTAACAGTGAGTTCTGGGTAGCGTTATCACATATCGTCCCGTTGATCATCGATTTGCCCGAGCGGGCGCCAGTAACGTCTCCATTCGTCCCTGTCGCGTGCCATGGTAGACCAGTGGGTCCTGCTCGCTCGAGGAACACGAAGAGCACCGAATCGATCGTTCAGGGTTTTGACGAAGAATCCGACCAACGGAAACGTGAGCGACCTGGTGCTCTTTTGACGTCCCGTGGAATCCAGTCAGTAACGGCTCTCGCCCAACGGTCGTCACGGAATCGCATTACATGTCCGCTCCACCTGATTTTCGACAACTTGGCCCATGCGACTGCGTCTCTGATCTTCGACTGTCGACGTAGCTCGGAGCTCCGTATGCCGTCTCTCGCCTGGATGAAGCGAGTCACTCAGAGCATCTTTCTCTCTATACTTCGTTGTGTGACGCAAATCACATGTTCGTCCTGTTTACGAAACTACCAGTATTCTGAAGCGTTCATCAACGCAGGAAGGACCGGCGTTTTTCTTCGGTGAAAATTATGTCTTTGTTAGTTTTTTTGTAGACAATAATTTACTCCACTTAGAGATGACCGCCGAAGGCCATATTCATATCCGCCATAATATGTTGTACTGCTTCGAGAAAGGACGGGAGACAGAATTGTCACTTCGCCAACTTAACGAACTATTTGGTGAAGGAACAACCAACGAAAGATCAAGAGTGGTTTGCCTGTCTTGAATGAGGCGGCATCATGGTGGAGGATACGGTAGAAAGAGGAAAGAGGGATTTTGACAATCAGACACACCTGGTAGCGGTAGAAGGGGACGAAAACTTGACGACTCGAACACTGTCTGAAGATCTCAACCCTGACAACGCCTCAAAGATAAATGCAAATTGGTTGGATGGTTCCCCTCTAGAGCTGTACGGACCTACAGACTTTCACTTACAAACTCTCATCTACGGACTAAGCACCTACGGACTTTCACGTCAACCGCTCGGTGAACTCCGAAGGATAAAATTTTACGGAGATTTTAGTGAGTTGGTAGCCGATGTCAAAACGTAGATCGCCCCCCAGATACGTGACTTTTGTGATCATGGAATTAACCAACTGCCAAGTCAGAAGCACTTCTTGAAGGGTGATGAATTCACTCCCAAGCAATCATTCAAGCTTGTTCTCGCCCAATTTTTTCATTTTCGTTGATTATAAAACCAGTACAATTATGCAACAACCTGTTGAATTCAAGTATGCAACTTTTGCTGAGGGGTAAGAGGTGTCGTGAATATGGCAGAAAAATAGTTTAAAAATTCTTGCTTGCAATCTATTCTGGCAATAACACGAGCCGCGCAAACTAACAGCTAAAGAAGGTCATTGAAGGAAAGCCGCGTATAAGACTATCGACGAAGAGGCGCTACTTTATGCGCGATTCGAGGACAAGCGGAAAATAGGAATTTGATGGTCCATCAAACCATTCGAACCTTTGTGATCCGAGGTGAATGCTGACTAGATGCCATCATCAGCGATTATGACAATGTCGTGACTGCGTTTCGTCATTTTCGTCCTTCTTTCGTCATCGTCACGGGTACGCGATGTGCGATGCGGCACCGAGTTTTTCACCTTTTCCTCTCAAAGGCGACCATTGAGTGTATGACCGCGTAAAATCGTAACTCGACGGATTACACGGAAAACGACGCGGACCGAGAAAAAATCGCCAGTAATATCAACGCTCGTCGACGCCGGATTGAGCTCGACGAATAATGAACGCTTTCATGAAATTGTGCTGGCCAACATTTGCGAGAGGGCGTATACGCGACAAAAAATCGCCAAGGGAAACAAAATGCATGGAATTACGTTCTACAATCGACCTTCGATAAATGCATTCTTCTAGTATTGAGGAATGCTGACATTTCGGTGATGTCACCCTCGCCATCATGAGATCTTTGAAGGTTGAATATAAATTTAGACACCTAATCGTTCAAGCCTTCTCCATGATCCGTAGGGTCACCACAACGAAGGGGTGCCAATGCGGGTAAGGCACAACGGATGTTGAGCTTCAGCAAGGGCTTCTGGCAGGTTTAACGATGCTGTGAAGGAGTCTTATTCGAAGCGGAAGGCCGATCACTCCCTTTATTTCGTAATGACTGGACTTCTAAGCCGGTGGAATGGACCGTACGGACATGCTTCGGCAGAACACCAGCGGATAAATATGCAGAAGAACAGCCTCAGTACTCACTCGACAAGCTGGAAGACGATCGTGAGACAAACATGCAAGTGGAAGACGTGTTGGGGTATATCGCTCAAAAACCAGACGGACCGTTTACGGTTGAGCAAGAGATAATTCTACGGATGAAAATAATAGAGTGATAGGGTATTCGTTAGTAGTCTTTAGAGGGTACCTAATCCAACAATCCTCTCAAGTTTTGTGAGTTGTGACTTTTATGAGGGAGCCTGCGTTGTCGGATAGGTAAAACATTCTATCTTGTATAAATTTGGGTTTGCAAGCCATGCGACGGGACAGCTCGTCAGTCACCGTAGGTTCTCAAGGTAACAGCTATTACAGGTTAATCGTAGAACAGCTCCACATAAATAGAACCCATGATGTTCCACGGGAAAGGTGCTACATATGACTTCGAACTGAGCTTGACAACGAACGACTTTGAGTTTCCGGAAATTATTCTTACATAAATTCGCTGCTACAAAGTTTATGGTCCTTCTAACTGCACTAAGTACATCAGTATAATTTTGCACAACAACGCTGAAAGAAATAAAATACAAGCAGACAAATCAATAACCAAAATCGAACAAATTCGACGACGCAGATCCCAATATAACTAAAGCCCAGGAAACTCGTATGTTTCAGTAATCGACTAGGGAAACCAACAATATCAACGAAAATCCCAACTACAGCACTCCATCTTCCAAGCATCGCAACTACCAGTCACTCGAACATACACTACTATACACTTTTTAAATTGAAAATTTACGACAGTGGTATAATTTACAGTATCAAAGACAGCCACGTCTGCAGAAAATGGCAATTGGTCCTACAAAGTATGTGAAGTCGAAGATTTTCAAGTGAAACCTACAAGTGCTATGCGCAACAGAGGCTTTAAAATGAAGGCCTGCCGAATGAGTTTTGAAAGATTGGGAAAAGAGACCGAGAATTGAGTGCATAAGTAACATTTTGGTTGTTCAAGTGCGTAAAGCGATAAATAATGAACCCGTACAAAGTCATGGCTTGGTTCATACACATACCGGCTAGAACGAAGCAAGAATTTATAGGTAGCGAAAAAACTGAGAAAACGGGGCTCCTAGTCATAATAGTTCACATCACAGCTCATCAACATTATCATATGTGCGTGTTCTTTTGAAACACTGAACTGCGGACTGGCAATTCGAAGGCAAGAAAGGGCTGAGCCAAATCGGCATCCATTGCCCATACTGCCACCTGAATGACTGCCACCACCACCTACGGACACCATGCATTTTGCCATTGATATCCTCTCATCCAGAGCATTCGTCACAAAACCGTCCACTGACTGCGAGTCCTTGATCGTGTTCGTCAAATCTTCTCTGAAACCACTTATTCTAAATATTTAGCGTCACAGCGAATTCACAGGATAGCGGTTGGTAGAAAGCAGCTAGGTAGGTTAAGCAACAACAAAGGTGTGGGACGTTTCAATTTTTCAAAACCTGAACCACATATGTACAAAGCTGAGTCTCACCACAAAATCGTGAAGACTAAAGAATAATCAACGATTTATCCCTCGATCAACTGTTGGAGCAACGTGTCGTCACTACAAGCTTTGGTTAACTGACAGGTGCAACTAATTGTAAGTCATGTCAGTCACTTGAAAACCCACGGGACGGTGTATATGATAAGAAGTCATTACTCATCGGATGACACTCTTTTGGGTTTCCGGCAACTGGATCCTTTGCAGGAAATCCAGAATGCTTCCAATGCCTCACTAAACGAAATCTAGGTTTCATACGATGAATTCTGCACACAGCGTCGAGTTAGCCCTTCACTTACTGACCAGTAGCTCATTTATACGTACAATCAACACAAAAACGGTCTCCTCAATGTACCTGCTATTGCGAGACTTACATTCAGTATGATATACCGCACACGACTTCTCACAATCTCCACTCTTTCCGTAAAGGCAAACAACGCAGTTCTCCGAAACGCATTTTCTGTCATTGAGAGTACTTTGTACTACCTGACGCTTGATGTTCTAGTTGTGGGCATCAACAAGAACAACATCATTTCGAGGTTTTGTACGAATGAAAGCGTTGTTGTATTGCAGAGGAGAATAAATGTATCAGAGATAAAGCAAAAATACAAAGGTAGACGGCGTTGGACAGGTCGTGCTCTGCCGTATGTTGTTTTCTCATCGCTGCTTTTTTTTGAAGATTATGTCCGCCAAATCAGCACAACAGGAAAAAACAGCAATGTTAACTTAACTGGCTGCTTCGACTAAGCTGACATACCTTATAAAGACATCACTCCATCTCGTCAGAATCTTCGTGTGTTCGCCTTTATCCTTAGTGCTCAGAGTGTTGCTCAAATTTGGTGAAATATGAACGCCAGCTATCTGAAAATCGATTTCAAAAAACACATTAGAAAATAAATATTACTTACGAAACATAACAAGAGAACCGTTCCTCACGATAAACTTGATGTCAGGTAAGTATACACAAAAATATTGGAATCCTTCCTCACCCCGCCACTATTGCACGCCGTCGTTGGATCAAGGAGGCCAATAGAAGTGCTCAAATGACGCTCGAACACCACGTGGCTCATATACTCTTTCTCGTGCTGTCGACGACGAATCTTCCCCACGAAGGTGTTCAACCGATGACGATTTTTCGTCGCCTCGTCAAAATCACTATTTGGAGGCCTGAAATAGTGTTGTTCCAGAGAATAGCCAGTCAGATTAAATATTTCTTCTCGGAGTTGAATTCATTCAGTTTTCAGTCAATATGGTAAATGCACGTTGAAAGCATTTTTTGCCTATACAGCGGCCTTTAGGCGCCAACCTAAGTACAGTTCTTGTCCCCATAATTCAAATAGGGCTGGTAACAACCTTGCCTTCCACAGAATGGTGGAAAATTTAGTTAGCCTTGAGCGAGGATCAATCGCTTAACCGATGAGTAAAGGCAGTGCCTCTAACAGTGAAAGTATGTTAGCGGCTACGGTCAGTAATAATGTTTGATGAGCGAAGGAAGGTAGAGGTGATGTATTGTGGGATAAGAGCGCTTCAGGCGTTCATTTCTCTGTATAAAATGAACCAACTAACTTGAGATTAAGGATTTTTAAACTGATATTGGGAGCGACAGATGGCTTGAATCGTATGGCTTCTCGCACAGTTCCCCACGAGAATCTCCTAGCATCGTTGTATCGTTGAAGATTGGTAAACGACAAAACGTTCGATAGAGACGGTGATACAGAGGCGTCCCGCTAAACTATTGAAATTATTGTCTTCGACGGCAAACCACAGGCGAGTCGATGGAAAAATTACGTAAAGAATCATGCAGCCGGCAGTGGCAGTGAGAAGATAGGTCACTATTACTCTGATATGATAATGTCGAAAGAATTGCGGAATCGCTGAATGGATTGCTCTATCAAAATGGGAGCTCACTATGCGCACTCACTCTCGTAAGTCCACCTTGCCATTGCCGGCGCATGACGGTCTCGCAACGATTGTTGACCCCGCCTTCATTCCAGTGCTTTGGTGCCACTGCCGATTCCGCCTGAGCCCTCAGTAATTGAGTGAAAGTCAGAACTTACCGGTAGACAGATGAGACGGACGAGAACACCAGTAATCACACAAACAAGAGTGGAATCAGAGAGTGAGTAGGTGCAATGAATATCGAATACGGCATTTCCGTGCGGATTTAGCGATTTCGCCTCTCCAACTAGATTATTGTAGAGGTCGTGATCAGCAAAGGGCAAAACCTGAGCATGGATAAGAAATTGAAAGCTTCACCCATACACAGAAGCTCAGCAAACCCAAAAAATTGAGCAAAGACTTACGTTGCTGACTTCCGTTGCATACTCTTCGGCATCATCTGGACCAGCTGTAATCTTTTTGGTGACTGAAACCTGGAAAATATCTCATGCGTAGAATGAAGTACAGTAAAATCATTGGATTCGATTGATATGATGAAATTCATGAATATAATTTAACAACAGAAGCTGTTTGTGACCACTCAGCTTAATGTCGGAGAAATATACATCCATACACAGGGCTCTAACAGATAAAAGTAACGGTAACAGAGCATATGAAATACCTGAACGAACAATTTCGGTCCAAGAAGATAATGAGGAGCTGGGCATGTGGTGGTTGACATCAAGAAATCGTTGACAGTGGCACTTCTGAAAAAAATGGGCGTCAACAAAAGTCAAGTTTTCGGAAGTTTCAGAGAGTCATCACAAGGTCCACAGAAATTTACCGCACGGAGAAAGCAAACAAAATGAAACAGAGCAGTAAAAAGTACTTGCACGTGGAGCATATCTGACTGCTGACGTCGAACGGAGGAGCTCTTCCCACAATGGTCGGTGAGTGAAATTGTGAGCATACGATGGGGTGACGAGCAACCGATTCAGCTCGCTTGTCACGGGTATCCTCAAAATAATACGGCA
This sequence comes from Nippostrongylus brasiliensis, assembly GCA_030553155.1. NCBI lineage: Eukaryota > Metazoa > Nematoda > Chromadorea > Rhabditida > Heligmosomidae > Nippostrongylus > Nippostrongylus brasiliensis. The sequence continues at coordinate 16,452,469 of CP130737.1, forward strand.
TACGGATTCGTTATACGAACACTTAGAACATTGATAGTTGACGCATAGAACAAGACAAAGTTACAAATTCGGAATTTGGAAGAAATAGCATAAAGCCAGGTGCCAGTAATTTCAAAACCTTGGAACTAAAAACTAAAAGAAGAACCTCAGCAAACCTATGAAATCCATTTATCCAAGGGAAACTTTCAAATCTTGACTCATTGGCAGCTTGGCACCTCTCGCAAGTACTTATGAGAGCTCCCTTTTGGTCAAGACATAGGCATTATAGGGGTGAGGAGTAATATCGACTCCCATTTTCAATATCGCGTCGACACATCCACAAACAAACACAAAGCAAAACAGAATATGAAGCAGATATATGACAGCTTCTAAGGTACTGAACAGCTCACCTTACACTTCTTTTCACTTCGATCGGTCTCAACTGTGAAAGCACCTTTCAGTACATTTGGTTCTTCATCTCGATTCATAACAACAGCAGTGCCACTACAGCCCAGTAGAGCGATTCCTTCAATAGTGCGTTTCATTCTTGTTAACAGTGAAGAAGAATAAAATAAAACCAGTGAATAATTGAGTAAGATAAGGACCTACCGTCATTCACTGTAAACTGTTCCGAGTATGCGAGCACTATATTGCAACCAGCAGCCACTGCCTGTTGGTAGCATTCGGCTCGCAACTCATTCCACCAACTAAAACAGAACATTCGAAAGACATAAATTTTTGGGTTCATCTCTTACATATACAGGACGAACGGTTCTGGTCCCGAAGAGGTTGTAACGCTTTACCACTATTCTATCAAACAGATTCCTGAGTGATGTGAGCTCCTGTACCGTGGACACCCATCCATTACGTTCCCTTGGACACCATGAGAACAACCCATTGAATTAAATTCGTTTGAAATACTTCTATTTATGAATCTTTAATTTTGTACCGAGAAAGGAGGAACAGCGAAATACATATGCCTCATGTCCGATAATAAAAGCCAACTACAACATGGCGGATACCACACACTACATTCACCGTAACGTCAACTCGTTGACTAAATCACAAAAGGAAACCATGGGTTGGAGAAAGGCACTCTGGCAAAACGCTGCTAGAAACGGGCGGAAAACGTTTTGTCCAATGAAGAAGCAAAAAATCGACACAACAAACAGCAATTCATACATAACAACTGAAAATGCGCTTTGCAACTAAAGATATAGTATAATATAATATAATAAAATGACTAAAACACAAAACTGAACTAGAGAAATCACCTTTTCCTTACAGCTTCCGGGTCTTCATCGTCACCTTCCAATACATGAACCGCTCGAACGGCCACGATAGCTCCAACTCCACATTGCCTCAACAAGCGAAATTAAGGGAAAAATCAATTACAAGACTTAAAAATTGCAGGATACCGATTTCCGGGAATTTCGTTCAGGCTCAACAAAGGATACACTACTCGGTCGGACCACATAACTGAAATACAGACGGCAATTATTTTCTTCATTAGGTAAACAAAAGTAGTGAAGATTATACACTCTGTCATTTCAGACTTATTGCGCTTACCACAAGCACTGTTCTTGTGTACATTTTTGTAACCTTTTCGGTGGAGCTTTCCAAAGAGCATGCGCAGACATGCCTCCGTTCATGTATCAAAGTGTGATCTGTTCCCCAAATCTTTCACACACAGAACTCCACAGGATTTCCACCCTATCAGACCAACTTTTTGATAACTTTAAACGGAAACTCTTGTCTAGTAAATTTTGAGCACAACGACAATTTATCACTGAAGTCAGCAATCTACTTTTGAAAAGTTAAAAATGAATACTGCCTGGATTATATTTCCCATGCGTGCGTCACATCTGCTTACACGTGTCTTTATACTATTTCAATAAATGTCTCAGATATAAGAATAAAATAAAAATACAATTCGAATAAAGTCATTTTACGAATCTTCACCTGCAGATTTCGCTCTCTCGATCCGTAATGCTGTTCCTAATACACGTACCGTGAACAGATCTGTTGCAGAACCTTCGACGTCCAAGTACTCCTGATATCTAAACGTTTGAATAGATAACTAAAACTGCCCTGAAGACCTATTTATCACAATAAACTTTTTTACTTACCCACATATGAGGTTACATTGATGTTTGTTGACTTTATGAGCTAAGCTCACTGCTGCACATCTTAGTGCATCACGAATAGCGGATTGACGAGCTTCATTTGTAGCCCTTGGAGTTCGAATTCTACAATGGAAACATATCATTTATATTGTACCGCTGTGAACAAAACAATAGATGAATAAAAAAGAGATCAAGACTGAAGAAGTACAACGACAAAATCGACAAGTAATTCAATACGAATTTCTTATTTCAAATATCAACTCTCGGATTATTTCCACTGTCTTTAAAACTCCGAAAAGTGTCACATAATAAGGTTCAAGCACAATAAATCAATGGAAAACTGGAATTCCTCGAAGTGGAAACCACGCTGCGTCATTTTAAAAGTAATTCACTTTCTCACATCTGCCGTACGTGATGCACTCAAATGAATAAAAAAGTAAATAAATAGATAAGAAACCATTTTCTCGCCTTTTCAAGACTTTCTCGAAGACTTCCTAAGAGGCAATCAAAAACGGTGATGAAAATGGAATAGGAACACGTTCCCTTACATACCTGTCTAGCCATTCATAATCCGGATCCTTTTCGGATTTCAATTCATGCATAAGACCAATGATTTCTACCACACGGTAATCGAGCGGTACCTGATAACCTGAAACTTTGATATTAGTAGGCACAGATTCCACTCAAAAATGATTTCTTTTCCCCTGAGCAATTCTACGGTAAACATACGAAAAAAACTGTGGAAGACTGTCCGTGAAAGATATGGATAAAAATCCGTCACATTAGTCCCTTCGCATAACAAGTACAACAAATCTTTCAAGCAACTTCATGGTTACTTTTTCACACAATATCAAGAGAAAAAACTAGTCGGTCGAATGGGCTGTTCAGACTGAAAATCTGGAGGCAACATTCCTTTCACGACGTTGCAAAAAGACTGGAACTTGCAATTAAAAACACGCAAAGTTTCATCAATGTTGACGACGATGAAAGTAGAAACGAATGGGTTTTACAAGAGATTTTGACGCAGCTCACCTTGGAAACACAAAATGGATACCTGGATTTCTTTCCATAGAGTAGAAATTTACTGAGCCGACATTTACGGAAAGCTAATTTATGGAAAAATAGAAAACACTAAAATTTTAGTACGGAGCGTGCTCGTAGTCCAAGACCTGACCGTAAAGGTCCGGCGGAAACTGGGTACGCATGCTTGAAAGTAGAGGACATTTTCACGACAGGAAGCAAACAAATAGTGATCTTGATAAGGAGTGCAATGTAATAGCGGTTCTAAAGTTAACAAAATGAATCAGAATGTGAAATAAGTATGCCCAGCCCGACGTGCTCTCTATATTGGAGAAAAACATACCCGACAATATCTGCACGTAATTCTTCAAATCAGTGTCCACTAAAAGGTGTAATTTGACACGGAAAGTCAATTCGCCTCGATCACCTGAACTTGGTTGAAATCAGAACTTGTAATAGAAAGTTTGATCAAAACAATACAAAGTAGGAGAACAAATAAACGAGAGCTATACTCTTCGAACCCGCCATTGAGGGTGTCGTAGATGGGCAAAACATAGGTCTCATCGAGTCGTTCCAGCTCTTGCATACGCATCTTCTCAACAAGAATATTGCCATCCAAATTGACACGACCAATCGCATCGTTTGCTGAATAGGTGTCGTGGTCCATCACCCTAGAAATATAACTCCCTATACTTTTTGGAGAGAAAAAGTGGATTGGGATGGGATTTTCAAGGGTGTGTTGATCTAAAGAGGAAACACAGCACACAGAAACGCCGATGATCAGATATGAAAGCGTAAAAAAGTAAGAAACGGGGAACAACTCCAATTTCAGGTGGAATTCGAAACAAATCGTCCGTGAAATAGATCGTCCACGGCTATATTGACAGTATATGATGGTCAACTACTTTGAACGACTACAACACTCCTTGTGTTTCAAACACAAGAGGATATTTATTTCCTAAGGAACTACGCAAAATTTGTTGGTGTTGACGTAGGAAAAAGAAAATGTTCTCGTGATTTTCATCCATTCGAAGATGCTATTTTCAAAAAACCGGATTCCACGATTGTTTCGTGGATTTTACTCACCTGAACTGAACCCAGCATTCAGATAGTTGTTTTTCATCTGTATCAAATGGAAATAGATCGCTATCCCAGTGTGGATTCAGACTCGTAACGACCTCTGTCTTTTGAACCTCATCGGCGAATCGAACTTCCACAAACGCATCCGTAGAATTTATGGACTGAAAACTAAGTCGTTGCCAGATGTTCCCATCATCATTCAAAAAAAAGTGGTGGAATCTGCATGACACGTGAGACTTATGATCCTTTGGAATATGAAGCAAAAATACTCCGTGAAATTTTGTTTAAAAACCGTCACGTATCAGCGGTGCGAGCTGTTTTTGGCATGAACTTCAACTTGTAGGGTTTACAAGCAAAGTTCATCTTTTCTGAGCCTACAAACACTTCCTTAACCAGATATGTAACTAGATATGGAATTGAGATTTGGATACCTTGTTCATAATAGGAAGTCCTTTCGCCGATACCACAGCCACCTCCAAGCGGACAGGTAACCGATCGCAACACACAGGTACTAACATACTGACTATTTACAATGGCTCGCGTGACTTCATCTGCAAAAAAAAATCGAAAAAAAGGAATTAAAATGACGCGAAAATCTCCAAACAAACGAGTGGAAAGAAGCACCGCAATTCAATTGATAAACTGTTATTTACGACGACAACGACGATATTGGTATCACTGAGATTGCTCTATTGCAGTTTTTTTAAACATTAGTCTTTGGTCTTTGACGAAACTACTCTGCGCAAAGTCAAAATAAAAACTCTGAGGGGATGTATTGAGTCTTCATTTAGAAGAAAATTACAACTACCTACTTCTATTTATGTAATCGCCAATGCACAGTTATTTCGAGTCCCACTGAATTATACGAACACACGAGGCTACTTCGCGTGTGGAAAATGGGTTCGTCCTCGATTCATGCGTCTCATGAGATTTAATTATATTCTCCTATTGAATACCACGTAAACTTTAAATATGAGATTTTGAACAGAAGGGCGAAGTTCAAGAGCAAGTGTTTTTCAATGGGATTAAATTAGCACAAGTGACTAACGGAGAGCATTTTCACACTTTTGTTGCTCCTCGAAGTAGAACTCCCCCAGTGAAAACCTTATCCCGATTCTGAAGCTACAGGAAATAATGTACAAGATGCAGAGGATGCAAGGCGTAATGCTTTAATATTTGTTACTAACGGCAGCTAACGTGACCCAATAAGAATGGGCTTTCCTGGAGCGCTGTTTCTCAACGACCACGATGGCCACCCTGATTGAATGAATATGGAAATAGTCATAGAGTCGCCAGAGCCCTTATGACCGTCCCACCCAGTCCAGGTAAGACAAACTAGCGCTCGCTGGAATTATAACAAACATTGTCAGGAATGCAGAACGTTTTTTGTTCCTCATCAGAGTAGTCGGTGTTCCGATGGTCCGCAACTACCCCTGTCTCCTTCTAAGACTACTCTTCCCCCTCCCCCTTTGCTAAAAAGCTATCCATCTTAAAAAAAGGTTCCCGCTCCTTCGCAGTCAGGTAACCATTGAATGGAAATAAGAATGTTTCATTTTCGCCTGCAGCGAATTTGGCATCCGCTTAAACGTCAGCACGATTCAAATCCGTTCCCCACCTCCACAGATTTTCGGTAAGTGGGAAATGGAAGAATATTTGGCGAAAGATGTTGGCGCTTGGAAAAGTGGAGGTCTAGCCGGTTGGGGGACATAAGTGGGCGTGCCGTTTCCATGGGGTCATGCGCGCGAATAGACGCGGCGATGGCGCAGGTTGTACGAGCAGTAGTAACAAAGAGATATGCCAAGTGTGAAACCGTAAACGTTAACAATTATTGGTATTGTTCTCTTGCAACCATACTATCTCGCGCTCTCTACCACCTTCCTCCCTCTCCCGCACTATCTCGCCCTTTCTCGCGTTTTCTTTCCTTTTTCCCTCAAACCATAGTATCTCGCGCTCTCTACAACACTCCTCTCTCTCCCGCACTATCTCGCGCTATCAAGCATCATTCTCCCTCTGCCACACTATCTCGCGCTCTCTACCACCCTCCTCCCTCTCCCACACTCTCTCGCGTTCTCTAGCACTCTCCTCCCTCTCCAATACTCTCTCGCGCTCTCTACCAGCCTCCTCCAAAGCACTGATCAATGAACGCGAGATGGTACGGTTAGAATTGAGGGAAAAAGAAAGAAAACACAAGAAAGGGCGAGATAGTGTGGGAGAAGGAGGAGGGTGGTAGAGAGCGCGAGAGAGCATGGGAGATTGAGGAGGGTGCTAGAGAACGCGAGAGAGTATGGGAGAGGGAGGAGGGTGGTAGAGAGCGCGAGATAGTATGGTTAGAATTGAGGGAAAAAGAAAGAAAAAGCAAGAAAAGGCGAGATAGTGTGGGAGAGGGAGGAGGGTGGAAGAGAGCGCAAGAGAGTGTGGGAGAGGGAGGAGGGTGGTAGAGAGCGCGAGAGAGTGTGGGAGAGGGAGGAGGGTGGTAGAGAGCGCGAGAGAGTATGGGAGAGGGAGGAGGGTGGTAGTGAGCGCGAGATAGTATGGTTAGAATTGAGGGAAAAAGAAAGAAAACGAAAGAAAAGGGGAGATAGTGTGGGAGAAGGAGGAGGGTGGAAGACAGCGCGAGAGAGTGTGGGAGAGGGAGGAGGGTGGTAGAGAGCGCGAGAGAGTGTGGGAGAAGGAGGAGCGTGGTAGAGAGCGCGAGATAGTATGGTTAGAATTGAGGGAAAAAGAAAGAAAAAGCAAGAAAAGGCGAGATAGTGTGGGAGAGGGAGGAGGGTGGAAGAGAGCGCAAGAGAGTGTGGGAGAGGGAGGAGGGTGGTAGAGAGCGCGAGAGAGTGTGGGAGAGGGAGGAGGGTGGTAGAGAGCGCGAGAGAGTATGGGAGAGGGAGGAGGGTGGTAGTGAGCGCGAGATAGTATGGTTAGAATTGAGGGAAAAAGAAAGAAAACGCAAGAAAAGGCGAGAGAGTATGGGAGAGGGAGGAGGGTGGTAGAGAGCGCGAGAGAGTATGGGAGAGGGAGGAGGGTGGTAGTGAGCGCGAGATATTAGGGGAGGGCCAAAAGTAATAAGTATCTCCAGTTTTTTCCCATATAGCTCCCGACTGGGGTCTCACTGTATGCTCGTCGTATTTATGTGTCTGTACGCTACTTACTTGAGACCAGTTGTGAATACATCACTTCCGCGTATTTGAGAAACATGCTGAATCCTCAGGCTACCGCAGACCATTTGCGTGTCGATGTGTGCCGTACCAATCTACGCCATTTCTCTTGTCCGAGAAGTCTGGACTCGATCGTCACACTGGATGAGAAGTATGTCTTCTACATTAACCCTGCCAAGCAGCTAGTCTGGGTGAGGCCTAGTGATCCGATATCGACCTTTGTTCGACGAGAAGAGCATGGCGATAGGCAATTTTCGAGCTTCTGGTTCTGCGTTTTGCTGGAGACTATTTCCAAAGATGGCCATGATGGGCTCCGTAACCTTAGTGAACTAAATCGAGGAGGTGTATCAGCGACACACACTTATTCGATAGCAACGTTTCAAAAGACTGATCCTCCTCGACAACGCCACACCTCACCGGGTAAAAGTAACCACGCAGAAGCTTGCTCAGCTGGGGTACGTCCGTGTACCTCACCCACCGTATTCACCGGACATCTTTCCATGCGACTACCACTTCTTCTTTAGCCTGCAAGACTTCTTGGCTAGAAGGGACACAAGGAGCCAAGCAGACTTCGAGAGGCATGTCAACCAGTGGATCAACTCCAGGCCGAAGCAGTTCTGGAAGGATGGGATCAGAAAGCTGGCTGAATGATGGCAGCAAGTCATAGACCTCAACGGAGAATACATCCCTCAGAACAGTTGAATTGTATTTAAGTTATTGAGAAATAAAAGAGTTTGGTGCATTTTCCTTAATACTTTTGCCCCCCCCCCTAATAGTATGGTTAGAATTGAGGGAAAAAGAAAGAAAACGCAAGAAAAGGCGAGAGAGTATGGGAGAGGGAGGAGGGTGCTAGAGAACGCGAGAGAGTGTGGGAGAGGGAGGAGGGTGGTAGAGAGCGCGAGATAGTATGGTTAGAATTGAGGGAAAAAGAAAGAAAACGCAAGAAAAGGCGAGATAGTGTGGGAGAAGGAGGAGGGTGCTAGAGAACGCGAGAGAGTGTGGGAGAGGGAGGAGGGTGGTAGAGAGCGCGAGAGAGTGTGGGAGAGGGAGGAGGGTGGAAGACAGCGCGAGAGAGTGTGGGAGAGGGAGGAGGGTGGTAGAGAGCGCGAGATAGTATGGTTAGAATTGAGGGAAAAAGAAAGAAAACGCAAGAAAAGGCGAGATAGTGTGGGAGAAGGAGGAGGGTGCTAGAGAACGCGAGAGAGTGTGGGAGAGGTAGGAGGGTGGTAGAGAGCGCGAGAGAGTGTGGGAGAGGGAGGAGGGTGGTAGTGAGCGCGAGATAGTATGGTTAGAATTGAGTGAAAAAGAAAGAAAACGCAAGAAAAGGCGAGATAGTGTGGGAGAGGGAGGAGGGTGGAAGAGAGCGCAAGAGAGTGTGGGAGAGGGAGGAGGGTGGTAGAGAGCGCGAGAGAGTGTGGGAGAGGGAGGAGGGTGGTAGAGAGCGCGAGAGAGTATGGGAGAGGGAGGAGGGTGGTAGTGAGCGCGAGATAGTATGGTTAGAATTGAGGGAAAAAGAAAGAAAACGCAAGAAAAGGCGAGAGAGTATGGGAGAGGGAGGAGGGTGGTAGTGAGCGCGAGATAGTATGGTTAGAATTGAGGGAAAAAGAAAGAAAAAGCAAGAAAAGGCGAGATAGTGTGGGAGAGGGAGGAGGGTGGAAGAGAGCGCAAGAGAGTGTGGGAGAGGGAGGAGGGTGGTAGAGAGCGCGAGAGAGTGTGGGAGAGGGAGGAGGGTGGTAGAGAGCGCGAGAGAGTATGGGAGAGGGAGGAGGGTGGTAGTGAGCGCGAGATAGTATGGTTAGAATTGAGGGAAAAAGAAAGAAAACGCAAGAAAAGGCGAGAGAGTATGGGAGAGGGAGGAGGGTGGTAGAGAGCGCGAGAGAGTATGGGAGAGGGAGGAGGGTGGTAGTGAGCGCGAGATAGTATGGTTAGAATTGAGGGAAAAAGAAAGAAAACGCAAGAAAAGGCGAGAGAGTATGGGAGAGGGAGGAGGGTGCTAGAGAACGCGAGAGAGTGTGGGAGAGGGAGGAGGGTGGTAGAGAGCGCGAGAGAGCATGGGAAATGGAGGAGGGGCTAGAGAACGCGAGAGAGTGTGGGAGAGGGAGGAAGGTGGTGTAGAGCGCGAGATAGTATGGGAAAAGGAGGAGAGTGTTAGAGAGCCGCGACCATGAGGTAACGGTGAGGTCCGTGTTTATATAGGCCCTTCCCGCCCATCCAGTTGACCAGCGGCACTTGCTCTGGCGCCAAATTCCTCGAGGGGTTTGCGTGTGGCAAACTATGATTTGAATTTTGAATATGACCTTGTGCAAGGAGGACAGACGATGGATTCCATTGGTATGACCATCACATCGATAGTCATCCGTCCTGTGATCAGTCGCTTCGGCGGTGGGTTGATCGGTGGACCGCCGTTGAATTGGTTTTTGGATTGGAAGTGTGCAGTTTTTTTTTGTTTGTGAAAGTCACAGAGGTTTGTTAAGATCGTTTCCTATTCAAGGTACATATCGATTTCATGGGTAAACGTGTGATCTGCGTTCATTTCACCCCGGATGCAAATTGAGTGCTGTCCTCTGTTCAAGACGGAAATCTTCGTCTGATGTTCAAGTCAAATGCAAAAATTCTTTTCTGGTACATCTACTTTTTTCATTCTTTCAAGTTCAAGTTTTCTATATATTTCCCAAGTTTTTGCTGGCCATTGCTATTTTAGTGAAAGTAGATGTTGTTCTGGTGATACTAGGTTCATCGTAAGTTTAGCGGCCCAGACGGGATCTCTCGTGTCACTGGCTTAAACAGGGCATCCGCTTTCCCTAGCAACTTTCTCACCATTTTCTGAGCAAAATCTACTTTTACTGTTGTGAACAGGACTTGCATTTGTAGGCGGAATTTTTGGTTCAGAATTTCACTATTTTTAGCTACTCTGGTCACAAAAGATCTGAATGTCAAGTCGATAGCTTAGTAGTGGCCACTACCGAAGAAATAGTCTCGGGTTCTAAGGATGGTTACGTGTAGATTTCGAGGTGAGTTATTCACTTTTCTGTGGTGAATTATTTAGATGATTTTTTGACGTAACATTTTAACGTCGCAGATTTCTCCATAGAGAACCTCAATTGACTTTGTATTGACTGCGTGCACGTTGCGCAACCAAGTGCTGTTTTTTGGTTTTGTATTGTCTCGTAGTTATTCAGTAAGGAGCATAGACCATCATATTATTTGCTAACAGAATAATTTCTTGTCGATTTGTTCGCTAACATAAGCGCTTTCCATCGAAATCTTCTTCATCGCAAGCACTTCTTCATTGAATTTTTATTTAACATAAGCGCATATTTGTCAAAATTTTAACTAACACTTATTGTTTTCTAGCTGACCCTAGTGCTTTTCGTCGAATTTTTGCTGTAACACAAACCTTGTTGTCGATCGTTTTACTAGCACAAGCACTTTCTGTCGAATTTCTCACTAACACGAGCACTTCTTTTTCTCCCACACTCCTCCCAGCACCCTCCTCCTTCTCCTACACTCTCTCGCGCTTTCTCGCGTTTTCTTCCGTTTTTCGCTTAACTTTAAATTTCTCAGAACTTTACTCATCGCCGATAATTTCTGCGGCTAACTGCTCTGAGCACCGGAATCATTGCCAAACAGAAAATCAATGGCTAAGAACTAGCAGTCGGTGGAAGACCGGAAACTGCAAAAACAAAAGCTCGTCTCGGAGATTTCAACCGTCGTCGACTGACAGCATTCACACCGCATCACTATGTATTTACATTTCTCGCCACATTGCCGTCGCCACATTGCCGCCGTACCTCACTTGTTGACGAACTTCATATGAGCTGTCCAAGGACGATGTTGTGTTTTTTCTTCGTCATCGAACTAAACTTTCAGATATCCTGTGAACCCTTGTCATCCCTCACATTCATGCTCCGCAATTCTTCACATTTAAAATGTGGAAAACGGGCAAGCCGTAATCCACTTGATCCTCTCTGAAAATCACCCATTTACTTACTTATGGTAGGTATTATAAATAGAGAATCTATCATGTGAAGTAAATGACCACCATCGGGCCGCCAGAAACGGACTTGTAGCTCTTCAGTCAAACCACCTCAGCTCGTTTAATTCTGATAGCTAGTTTTTTTTTATTTCGGTCGCCATTATGATGTATAAAAATGTGAAAATATTGAGGAGTGCGAAAAATTTCCAGGAAGAACTTGTCTTCAAAATGCGCATCATAATTTCCCATACGTTGTGATTTCAATTTCAAACAAATAGTGTTGGGATATGGTTTAACCTCTATTCATTCTTCATGAACAGAATTGTATGTTGAAACATCAAAATTTGCATCTGATCCACTAAGGATCAAACTTCGAAGAACCTTGTAGAATCTTTTGTGAAAAGATTTACAACGCATGGCTACTCCCTGCTGACTACCGTTTCTTTCTTGGCATCTTCCAGCGTTTCGTGATTTGAGACGATTAATCTAAGTCGTTCTCATTCTGCCCTTTTGAAACTAAGAACTTCATAGTGGAGAAGCAAAACTAAGCCATCGAGGCGCATCTCGTACCCACTCGAATTCTGGAGGCCACGCGAGCCGTACATAATTTATATGAAATGTCAATGGATTCGCTGCGAATATAGTTAGCGTATGTAGCTGGGCCTAAATTCAAACTGCGAAACATTTATTATATTTGAAAATGATGTTTGATAATTAATATAAAACTGGCGAAATAATTATTGCACTAAAACATCTAGTTAAATCCATCTATGTACACATTGGTACAAACGATCTCAAAATCTGTGGCATCTTCGATCCTAAGAACTCAAAAAAGTAGCGTTTGTTTTTCGCTCCTGACCTCAACGAAATTGAATTATTGACCATCGTCATCGGCTTGATTTCCACCAGGTCGTTCCTCTGTGGAATTTTCCTTACTACATTAAAAACACTTCATTAAAGATAAATTTTAGACAGTAGTGTTTGTTTGGAGCTCAAAAAACTTTTTCAACAATTTCGAAAAAATGGGAGGATAAGCAACCAAGAAAGGCATTTATGGTTACCACTCTTGCTCTTTCTCATCATCCTTGTTAACTGCAGGCTGATGTGCACAAGTTAATCGAAATACATCGACCTTTTTTTCGAAATTACAGTCTCTTGCAGAGCATGCTCCCACAATATTGGCTAATGTCCTTGACTATGTCGATGTTCTGCTACGTTTCATTTCCCATCTTTTTTTTCAATATGTTTTACCACAGTTTAATTGCTCAAGATAGCTTTTCGCCAATCTTGTTTCTGATGCGCCCATTCGAAAGAGCACATCTTTCTCTGAGGAAGGCAATACAAAGTGCGCCACTATCGCAATTACCTGAAGATCTGGGTTATGTGAAATTTTCGACATCATGTTGGCATTCGTAACATCTGCTCGGAGTGCGAGTGATGGTTGTGGGTTCATCAGTTGATCTTTCGAATGGTAGTTAGATTTGAAAAAAGCGGTACGACATAAGCCGAGTCATGGCGTTTTAAATTTGAGCTTCAAAAAAGAACAGAACTTTCCTGACAACCAAAAATATTCGCGAACACGGGATTCGCACTCGGGTTCAAGAATTCCCTGGAATACTGCAACGCTTCCCACTACACCATGAAGCGCTTCTCCTCTTTATCCCACAGCGTATTTTTTCGACGTTCCCATATACTTAAATTCTATTTTAATATTGTTGACGCCAACATTCATCACTTATTCCAAGTGAATGAGCACAACACAACAGCGAATTTTCATCCTTATTCCTACTGTTCCGGGTGTGATATTTCTAAGGCGGAACTCCGAATCAAGAGCGAACTAAGTGAATTCGGTGATTCAAATTATTTTTTATTAGTTTTACGGCAAACCAAGTGATTTCGATGATTCAAATTCTCAGCGGTATGTATTGCGAGCTCTGTCTTGAGTAAATACTTTTTTCTAGATTAATGACCGAAGTTCGACACGCGGGTCACGCGGAAACATTGGCCGGAATAAACGGTACAGAACAATTTCTCATGGACGGCAGATTATCAGTGATTAACTGTTGCTCCTCAGTCCCCTAAAAACTGACGAATTTGAACATTTGCAAATGTTAACATTTTATTTGCAGTTCCAAGTAATTCGTTTCGCATGTCCCTTTTCTTAGTTAACTATTGACTGCTTTCGGTTTTACTTTTCGTGATGGGTTCGTTTGTTCTGCTACTATTTGTATCAATAGTGTGCGTCGAAAGTTGATGCGTTCGATGGACGGTCATGTCCCCCCCCCCTGTTGCTACCTGCTACAGGTGGTACCAGCGCTTCAGGTACCGCGACTTTTCCTTGGAGATTCCCATGCTCTGGTCGACCACGATCTTCGAATTCCAGACTCGCGAGGCAGGAGAAAATTATATTGAAAAAGGGAAAAGTAATGATTTTGGTTTTGCTGTATTAGAATTAGGATTTGATGTATTGGATTCTGATTGCTACGTACGCTTCTGATTGCTCCTCTGAACCTTTATTTCCCGGTCTTCTGAACTTTAGAATAGTCTTTTGTAGTACTATATGATGTTTGGGCGAGTAGCTTCTCAAATATACATATACCTGACCTTCCAGGCTGCGACGTAGGCCACATCGCCGAAACGTTAGCCGAATAAAGTGCATTAGGATTGTTTTATTTCGCTACTGCATGGGCTACTGTTCTGTTCAGTTTCATTGCTTTTTTTTCGCTCATTTTCGTTATCTCCGTCGATTATACCACAAACCACCATTGATCACATTGGTGAAAAGGCTTAATAAATAAGTAAAGAAATGGAGCCGTGGACACTACTTCAATAGAATGCTTTCAGTGAAAATTCCTACAGTTTCTGCTGAAGGCCATCATATGTTCACTAGTCTATTTTGCTTTAACGTTTAATCTGTTTCTCTAATAATAAAAAGTATTCTGCGAGATGACCTGCCCTTACGGTTGATGGTGATTGACGTTTCGAGTAACTGTTGTGTTTTTTTCCAATTGAATTGATTTTAATTTAATTTTAGCGGCATTTAATGGTTCTCGCTTTTCATTAATGGCATGGGTATCTATCTGTGTTTTATCCTATACAATTGATTATGAGCTTGTCTATGCGAGACGGAACGAGCGTATGAAATAAATAAACAAGTTAATGTAGAAAAGTAATTGAAAATTCCGTCAAGTTCTAAACGATAAAGGTGCCGGCATTGATCAGACCCCGAAGGGCGCACCGCCGCATTCGTGTTCAGTTCAGAATCATAGAGGTCTGGTGAAAGCGTATTTGGCTTACACAGTGACTTGCGGGGGCCAGCTGCTATACCAATTTAGTATTTTTACTTTCTCAGAATTGTCTGGTATCAATTTACCTACTCTGGAGGGATAGAAGGCTTGGCTGGCTCGGGCGAGGATCGATCGACTGTGCGGGTGTCAGTAGCGCCTCTTGCCACTACACCACGCGCGCCCTCCTTTAAGCGCTATCCTTATTAATCTCTATTTAAAAATGGACCACCCGGCGTGCCTGCCGGGTGGTCCCGCGTTTCAGTAACTCTGTGCCTGTTGGGCTGTGAGAGGGTGGGACCGACCACCAGCGAAGGGTTCGTTTGGCCCGTCTCGGACGGAACCCGCCGCCCCCCGCCCCTCGTCTCCTACCGATCACCCCCTTTCCCACCGCCGATGCCAAGAGCAGCGACTCGACCCATCCGGTGGTCCTGACGCTCGCGGTGCGTCCATTTCAGCATCGTTTTCTTTTTCGAATCTTTTTGATCTTTTTGGACATTATGTGATCCACAGGCGGTAACCGACACCCCTGGAGAAGCTCACATGGTTCAAGATTTTCGTTGTTCTTTTTCAATCTCTTCAGTTCTTTTCTCTCGATTCTGCTGTTGAGTTCTGCCATGAATCCTGGCTTCTAGTCTCTACATTATCCGTTCATAGGCCGTACTTAGCCGTATTTTCGTTTTTGAGGATTTTTCTTGAATTCCCCAAGGCGAGGAGCGTTTTTCTTGAGCAAATTAGCGTTCTGAGCATTTTCAGCATCATTACATGGAATTCTTCAGGGTGTTCAAAATTTTCACGCTGATTGGAATCCCCGCAAGCTCTAATGTGTCACGTGGCCTGCCAATGACAAAAAAGCTGGATTAGTTTCACACATATTTTTGCATGAAATTTCGTCTGTTCGTTATCTTCAGAAGTGCTACACTCTCAAGCATCTCTACCTCGATGAAGTCCAGTCAGTAGGAAAATTCTGCGACAGAGGCTTTTCAAGGGTTGGGGTGCAGACTGCATGTGGTATCACACTGAGCATTCGAGAGCAAAGAAAAAACATTTAAGCCGCCCTAAATGCCGAAAATGCCGCCTTAAATCTCATTACCTTCAAGTCTTCTGGTTCTATTTCTCTTATTTTATTAGCTTAAGTGGAGTCTATGAACCTTTTTCGTTCGTTCCGACTTTGAACACCCCTTCATTTCTCCTGAGTTCATGGATTAAACCTGTTGAATTGTTTTTCTGAAATTGAACTTTCAGTTGCTGAGTCTGCTCTCACATTAGTCTTTCGAGCATGCTGTCCTCAAAATGCTATTTTGTTGAATCGAATTGTTGTCGCTTAAAGAATTGTAGACATTCTACGAAGACGCTGGAGCTCCGCCAGATATGCGGCGCTTACTAGGAGCGCTTCTGCTCCTGATAGCCCAAACATACTCATGTCCAACACGATGTTCATGCTCACTCAATACAGTGATATGTACCGGATTGAATCTGACCAGAATTCCGACCGATATTCCGCCGAATACACATCGATTGTGCGTTTTTGTATTATTTCGAAACAAATTTCTAAATTTTGCTTCAAAAATTGTCATCTCCGCGCATTTTTTGCCAACCTCAATGGGTATTATTTGAATTTCAAAACGATGAAGCTGAGCGTCTCCAAAAAGCTATCTTGCAGAGCCATAAATCTGCTGTAGACTCGAGGAATTCTTGATTGAAAGGGCTAGCTGTCTTGAAGAGCTTTTCTTTTGATGACTCCGCCACCTTTTCATCGATTTCAATATTGATTCTGATCGGCTCTTCAGAGGTGGTTCAATTTCTCGCTAAAACCCCTAAAATCATTCATATGTATTGAGTACGTGGATTTTCAGCTTGGAAAAGAGAAATTCGATGTTGTATAAATATTTCAGTCCAATAACAAAGCTAGTTTAATGCCCAGGGGTACGCTTTCAATTTCTCTGCTTTTTCATTCAACAATAAAACAGTCTCCAAACGGCATCGCTGCTTTTGATGAACAATTAAAGTTCGCCTCAGTTTATATTGAGGTCTAAAGTCGAAAAAACATCGGTATATTTCAAAAATGTTGACGAATTCAATCAACTTATCGTTACTATTCTGAGGGCTTTTTGCAGACAAATATGAACTTTATTTTCTCATGTGAACCGCTTGCTAATCGAGAACTCTAGCATAATATGAAGGCGAACACCTTGTGAGACATTGTTGCGTAATTACTAGTTCCGGTACAAAATTGCTAGAGAGTGGGTCAAGTGGTCTTCCTGTGAGACACAATGTGATAATCCGAAGATTAGTGTGGAAAGGTGGCCGATTTACAGTAACTTAATACGTTGCACACAATAAAAGGCCAAAATTGGGCATTAATGAAATATAATGTACCAAATGAAATCAAAATTTCACGTTTAAATCGGAAACTAAAAAGAGAAAGTTTGAAAGATTCCAGAGATCTTCAAGAGAATCGAATTACGATGATTCGTCGTGATGATTTGCGACGACTGAAGCAACTTAGAATTCTGTGCGTTCTCTTTCTCATTGTATTCTTATATTTAAAAAATTATTTTTAATGCGCTGTTCAACTGTTCCTATTTAGCCAATTGATGGATAATCACATTCAGTCAATTGAAGAGGGCTCGTTTGATGATCTCGAATCGCTGGAAAGATTGTAAGTTCAGAGCAATGAGTGAAAAGTTGGAATGATTTCAATGTGTTGAACTGCGGTGGATAATCACTTTTCGATAATTTCACCGACTATTCCTGTAGATCACCCTTTTACCAATTGTTTCACAGCTACTCATTTACTGGTCTTTCATCTTCCTTCCCCTGTTTCTCACGCATCCATCAGCGAGTCTTTTCGTTCCTTCACCCGACGCTTCTCAGCACGACAACTGATCGACAAATTATGAATTCCCGAAAATCTATTTTTATTTTGAATTTCGTTTTCAGCGTGACATGAGAAATATTCGCTTCGACCCACTTATTAACCACTTCCTCATTTTTCGTCTCCTTATTTTTTCTGTCATTTTGCCTATTCGTTTCTGCCTTCTCGCTTCGCTGTTTGCTAATTTATGATGGTTACTTAACTGTTGAATTATTTATTCACTAATTCCCCATAAGGGGTTCATAGTCTGCGCGGCGGCTGCGCAGCAAATCCGATCCATATGGTGTTTCCCATCTTCACATGGGAGTAAATCTTCCACCGTTTCCCCTTCTACTCATATTTCGCCCTGTTTCTGCAGAAATACATACATAAGAGTTTGAAATTGGACTAGAGAACAACCCACCGAGTGGAACAGAAAAGGAAAAGATTTTTTGTATTTGATATGATTTGGTTTATCACAGGAATATAGCCGTGGGTTTATGTGGAATTGCATCAATCCAAAGCAACGTATAATTTTCAGAAAGCTCAAGTACATATTGCAAGTAAATCCACCAAGAACTAAATATTATACCCTTAGTGAGCTTCACAAATTAGCAAATGACAATGCAAGAGCGCTGATACGGTTTATGAACAATGATAGAGAAAAATGAGGAGGTGAAAAATGTGAAATGACTCAATGAATCGAATAGCATCTTTTTCTCGTTATCTTGAAAAATCAAATTCAAATTAAAAATATGAACATGTGGGATCATAGTCTTTCCGTCAGCTGACATGTTGAGGAACTTCGTTCAGAGAAAAAACAGGCAAAAAAGAATCAGATTGAAGTATTTAAGGCTACAGGGAAGAGGGGAATCTTAAAATAGTTACATGGAATTAGTTTCTGTGAAATTGTTTGAAAAATGCTGTTTTTGTTTTAGTTTGTTTCATAGCATTGCAAGACAGTGTTGTCTCCATTTCTAGGCGGCTGAATCGAAATCGACTGCGTTCACTTCCAGATAAAATTTTCATCGAGAACGCTAAGCTGCATCGTCTGTGAGTTACTTAGCCATGAAGCTTTTTCAAATATGGTATTTTGGATTTTTGCTTGTGAATTATATTATTTATTTATTTCTTCAAGACTTCGGCCGAGGCCACACGTGATACACAATATACAATTACTAAAAGTAATCACAAAAAGTAAAAAAAGATACGTTGGATGCATCAACTGTAATATAATATGTAGGTACTGTGAAATTGCCGGACCCCAATGTTTATGTCTGGAGAGTGATAATCTCTCGTATATTTGCCTCGAATTTATTCTACTTTGTTTTCTGCTCTTGAACTTATTTACTTTAAAAGTTGATTGTCCTGGTTCTATATTCGTTAGGGTTCATTCAGACTTTACTGCGTTGTTGCTGCAGTAATGATGAAACATAGGTGACGGCGCGCACGCCAGCAGCACAGTAGTCTCCGGCCTCTTATTTCTTTGCGAAAACCACCCATATCGCCAACTATGCACTAAATAATTTTTTGACTAACGACAGTCCAGTGAACTGCCGTAGTGAAGTCCAGAGTACGAGCACTTCCGCAATACCTGTGTCGCAAAAGCGCACAGGTATTGCGGAAGTGCTCGTACTCCCCTTTTGACTGCTCTATATTGGTTTACTGCCACATTAGAGTGTGAAAGGGGCCTTACTTTTTACAATACGCATTTTGTTATTCTATCCACTTTCCACCTGAATAGTGGTGGGCACACTCTTCATGTATTCATAAATAAATACATGAATAAATAGGAAATCATGGTGTACAGTGTAGAAGGTGACGAGAAATTATGACTTTTTTTTGCGTTTTTTTTTGTAGAATTCTCTTTCCTGTTGGAAATTTGCAAAGTTGAGCAGGCTGGCGCAACAGTATTGTAATGTGTTTCAAGTGTTCGACTAAGTGCACGTGTGTGGCTGTGTTTGAGATGGCTGGTGTCTGATGTTGACACGGCGGCTTTAATGCCTAATTTATGCAACTCAACGTCTTGCGCAGCGCCGACCGACGATGGGTATGTGAGTGTGTGCGTGGACATATGGATAGATGTGTACAGGCCATGTATCGAACCATCACCCCGACAAACCTACACCCGGCGCCCATTTTCGCGTGAAAATGGCAGCTGAACCGCAGCCCCGCGTCATACTGTCCAGCCATTATCGATCGGAATTCCATTTGGGACACTGACGCGTAGCGGTTGCGGCGCGACTGAGGCACTAGAACTAACTAGAGAAATAATACTATAAGATGCCATAATTCCACATTATGTTACACAATGCCGTTTTCGGGATATTTTCCTTTAATAGCACCATGTGTTATACTGTCCAGCCGTCGGAACTCCATGCGGGACGATGACGCGCAGCGGTCACGGTGCTGTGCATTCGGTGCCTGCACGAAAGGCTGAACCAAGCGGTATTTTTCTATTTTTCATCTATTTTATTCAAGATGTGTAAATTCCACATACGTAGTGTAAAATAGCGGAGCACAAAGAACATGTGTATTACAGACGAAAGAAAAACTAGGTTAGAAAAGAGCAATCCTTGTAATTATAATCAAGAACAAATCAGTTGCCACTCGACCTAAGCACACCTCAAGAGCGAGGGGTCATTTCAAAACGCTCCACAATGCAGTTTTTGTGATATTTTACTTTCATTTTAACCATTGCCATTGTGGAAATTTAAACGCAACGCATTTAACGTTGATCAGAATTCCATACGAAACAATGGCGCGCAGCGGTTGCGATGCGACACCATAACTGGACCTGTGGTTCTGCTGAGCAACTACAACGTGTTCCACAATTTTTCTGAAAGTGAATTATTACTTTTTCAAGCTAGGGCATTTCCAGAGTTAGTAGCTTTTTGCATAGGTTTGTTAAATTCAATAGTGATGCTAGGAAAGGGATACTTAATGATATGGATATCTCCCATTAACAAAAAAAAAGAAGGTATGAACCACACCATCACCTTCCAAAGAGGGTAACGTGATTTCGAACAGTTTATCAAAAGGCCACAGACCGTTGTGACATTTTTCAACAAAATTGTATGAAAATATTTTCTCCTTGTTTTGCAAAATTCGAAGAGTTTATTGATCGATCACCGTGAGCCTGTTAGGAAGTGAACGATTACTCCACGATCGGCCTTGAACAGCTGACAACATGGGAACGCAACATTCAGCAATTTCGAGCGATTTGGTCACTTCCGTTCTGAAACCTCACACAGCAAATTTTTTTAGCTTTTTAGCTTCAGAAGTACCTCGGAAATTAGCTGAGTTTAGCGACGCTCACTTCGAACACCTCAAAAGCAATTGCTAGGTAAGCCTACAAACAAGACATTGTGAAGAGCCTTCAAGAGCTGTACCAGTCAGCATTAAAATGAGTGCAAATTGAATTGCGCAAGTGCAAAAACAAAATTTTGTCGTCCATCAAATCCATGAAACTTCGGATCAAATCGACTTTTAGATTTTGATTCTTTTCTTTACGTTTAAGGTAAGGCCGAGATTCAATATTAGTCGAATGTGAAGCTGTTCTAATCAGCTCAAGAATTTAGGCTCGCAAATTCTTCCAGAGTGGTCTAAGAATCTATTGAGGTGTAAGAGACCCTCAATTGCGCAAGTGCAAAAACAAAATTTTGTCGTCCATCAAATCCATGAAACTTCGGATCAAATCGACTTTTAGATTTTATTTTTACGTTTAGGCCGAGATTCAATATTAGTCGAATGTGAAGCTGTTCTAATCAGCTCCAACTATTCTTCGACGAAGAGCTGCGAATTTCTCATTATTTTTATATTTTCGAAATTAATACCAACTATTTTCGACGAAGATTTTAGTAAATTCTAATTGCCACACTAACGGGCCACTGGGTAACTTCTGCCTGAGACAGAGTGTCAACGATGGCACCGGAGATTTCTTTCGCTCTAGTGGAATTATTGGAACAAACATTGAAAAACAATTTTCACAGTAATGCTGCTAATTGTCCTACCATTCTTCACCTTTCCTTTTCGTTTTGTTGTTTCGAGAGACGCAAGAAAAAACTGAAAGAAAAAACCCAGGGCTAGTCTCTGGCTAGCACCCGAGCACAAACCTCTTCGAGGAGAAATTTCACTTTGAAGTTCATCGTCTGAAGAAAGGAAGCCGCTCAGGCGGTGAGGAATAAGAACTCTTTCCGCCCCCTCATTTTTACCGCTAATCACTCGGGATGGTCGGCACCCGAATTGACCTCTCCGTGGGTCTTTGCCTCTTTCATGGTCGCCACCTCTTCAATGAATGCGAATTCATGCGGAGACAATGAACACAGTGCTAAGAGTCGGCAAATGAGCCGATCTTTCTCACTCAATTACCATCTTGATCGGTCGTCTTTGTACCCTGCCCTTGGTTCGTCTGACACTCAAAAATTGAAACTGGGCCAGGGATCCAGAAAACATCCAGTAAATTAATGCAAATACAATGGAGGCACTAATCGGTACCGCTCGGCAAGAAAAACTCGGGATAAAACGATTTTTTTGCCATTTTTCTCTTGTAAGTTATTGAAAGGCGATGCAAACGATTTTTTCACTATATTTGCGTCTTTCAGTGGATGGTTACAGACCGTAATGTATGTTGGTATAGAAGGATTTGGTTTTTGAACTTGAATATCCATTGAATATGATTTTATTTGATTTTGAATATTCTGTTTCACCTCTTCGTCCTTTACGAGATGCGAATGTATCTTAAGTGTAGTACATGCAGAAAGAGGAAATATTAATGGTAGAGAATTGCTATGCCTAGAAAAAGATCAGGAATTCGGACCCCTCTCAGCAATGGAAAATTTCCAATCGCCTATGATCTTTCGAGATGCCATCTTTTTGAAATGATAAAAAACCTTTTGTGGATGTTCAACGATCTTTCATGCACCATGGCGACATTTTTAGTAGGTCTGATTGCGACGGATCGAACAAATAGACCTTTTGCCGATCCAGTGACTTTTTTGAGGAAATTCAACAACTTTGCTTTTGAGAATAGTTTGTGTTATGGATCCACTAGAATACACTTCAGTGCGATCGTTGGGTGCAGGAAAGCGATTGCACTTGAAAATCAGTACAACGTGAATGTGTCCCGACGGGCACCGCTGATGTTATTTTCTCATTAGCCGGAGTTGATGGTTGGAGAATGTTAAGTAGAGGCCAGTTGGTCGTTTACGAACAGTCGTAAATTTATCGGTGTTGGTTGTAGATGATGAGGCTGATGGGGGCCAGCCAGCGAGGATTCGGCTCCTGTGTGAGCGTGTCGGTCATTAGTCATTGTAGAAACAACCCTCCGCAGCATACATATCATGTACGACCACCACCCAATGATTTCAGCCACCCGTTTGCTGGTGGATTCAAATTTCACAGGGCAATTCGAGCACTAGCGAGCCCGCACATCCGAGGAACCTTCTTAAATGAAGGCATTCAAAGGACCGAGTGTTGAGCAATCTTTCGATACCTTACGATTCCCTCCCATTCGAAGATAATTCGTTAGGATTGGTACAAATTCCCCAATGTTTTATACCAATCTTGGGTATCACTCAGCAAATCTCGACCTCCGAAAAAGCAGCCATGCAGCTTATTGAATGTAGAATAATGACAGTATATCCAATGACGCTTTCGAACATCACCAGCTCCGGTTCTCAAACCACGCTTAGAAAAATCAATATTTCCACAGTTGCTGTAATTCCGCGATCGAAAGGTTTCAAATTTCAAAAATTCGAAAATTGAGAATTTCACGAAGACATGAAAGAGCTAGAGAAAAGTCACAATGACCAAGACTTAACGACCATATTATTTCTAATAGCTCAAAGTGAGCTAGCGAAGAAAATGCGAGCAATGTCAATTCAGTGAATTTATTTAAAATTTGTGATAATTTTGTTGCAATTTTGGGGAGTATAACATGGCAATTAACTGGAAATATTTCAAACCATTTGCCGAAATATGAAAATGCGCTCTGTTTTGTTGGCCAAACACTCGGTGTCATCTAGTGCCTCTAAATATGCATACCGTCAAAAATGTATCCAGGTTTATTTTTTGGAAAATGTCTAATAACGTATAAAAGAAAGAGAAATGCGAACAAATTACCATTAGATTCTTTTTCTCCTATTTCATTCCTTTAGCAGACCCTAAATCAATCGAATCTCGTCGTGGAGACATGTGTAAGCGATCAGAAACAACGATTCTCTCCGAAACCGTCAATTCACAAGAATATCGTAAACAATCTGAAAGAGTTTATCTTTCTCATACTCATTCCGTCTAGCTTGCATTGAGCGTCTAGCTTGTCATACGCCATTCTTTGTGAAAATGAACCGATCTCTGACCTGACCGAGTCCTCTCAATACATTTCACGCCAACGGAGGAAATTCGATACGTTGGCAAGTTAGCCTAGAGTTAGATTTCTTCACACGTAAAAATTGTTGTCAAACGCAAACAATCCCAGAGGAAGAGAACAACAAAAACTACGAGGAATCAGGTTTCTCAAGAAATCATTGTGCAACGAAATGTTGTACTGAAAAAAATATTACAAAACAACGTTATAAGGTCTCTTACCTTACCTCATATTATCCCGAGATATATTGTATATTGTCGCTTGGCAAAAATGCTTGGCCTTGCATAGCTCTTTGGGTTATACCTGAGAAATATGGAATTAAGAGAGAAAAACATCTGGGAGAATTCAGATGTAGATTCAGTGACCTCCTGAATGCATAAAGCACGCATTTTTCTTCTAATTTTTCTCGTTTTTTAAAGTTTTTTCCCTTCCATTTTACGTTCCTGTAAGCTTTTCCCATTGGGCTCAACATTCTGTGACGTCTATGTACGTCGAGTAGCTCAGAGCGTAATAATAACGTTGATCTTTTTTATTCAAACTTTTTGATGGCGAGATGCTCTTAAGTGTACTTTTGATTTATGAACTAAGCTTCTGTCGGTCAAACTTCTGTTGCACTTTGCGATTTACCTTTTTTCAACGTCCACTTCAAATTTATGTTACCTTCCTGGCATGTCACATGTGAGTGAAATATTTCTCTAGGAAAATGAATAATGTTCAGGTGCCAAAGCATACACCGTCATTTAGAAAAGCCTCGATGTCCTAGTAGACCTGGGCAAAAGGAACATGCAAATTGAAACATTTTATGGGCGTTGATAGGCAGTGATCAAATTACTTTGATCTGTTTCAAAGGTTAGCTAGCTTTCTGTGCACAAACAAAGTTTGACTAAATTTTCCCGTGTTTATGATTCACTTTCATCACATCACTCGAATCCGCATGCTATCCTTTGAATTGACGCATTCATCAATATGATGTTGGTGAAATGTTTTCAATTAGCGAATATTTGGTAGGACTTCGTAGAAGTGAATAGAAGATTGATTGGTTCAACTTGCTAACCTGTTGCTGGGAAACATTTGGAGAATTAGAAATCCCAATCAAAAATGATATTCAATTTGAACAACTTCGAAAATTTCTAGAATCCCAAAATATCAAAGAAGGATTTCAGAAATTACATGCTCTATCAACATGCATTGCTTGAGTTTGCATATTTATACGTACCCTAACAATACTCTTTGTAGATCAATCAGCGAGCAGCAAGGCATGCTTCTCCATTCAAAACACGATGTGAAATAGATTAAGAATTCAAATACACTTGAACGACTGCAATTGCGCAAGCTTATCTAAAATGTTATGTGGACGATTTTGGCCGGTTGACCCTTTTTGAGGACCACCAATCAGATTTTTCTGGGGTATCCGCCAAAAACTATGTACCTGTTATTTCATCGGTACTAATAATTAATCTCCAATTGTGTTACGGCACCAACAACGTAATCCTCATCAAGTGAATATGTAGATGAGCTGGCTGTCAAGGAGAACTCACTGCTTTGCCAGAAATTCCTGGCTGGTTAGTTTACTAATTTGTTTCATCAGTTTTACCAGGTGTTTTCTGTTTCTCAATCGATAAATTTAATTCTTCTGCCTTTCGATGATTGGTGGTTGGATCTCCTCTCTCGTCTTTGAGCTTCTGCATTGACGACGATATTCTTAGTGTTAAGAATAGGTGGAATCGTCGTTAAGCGGCCTGATGGATTGACATACTCTTTAAAAGTTTTCCATCGTCTTTAGACACCTGGACGCTGCTCGTAGTTAGCGTACCTGTCAGGAAGGGAAACATTCTTACCGGTACCACCGTTCGAGCTCCCGCTTTTTGCTGGTGTCGCTCGTTTGTTAGTCATGCATGCCTAATGATAACTGCTGCTACTCGGATAGATCTGATAGAGGCTTCCGGTTGAAATTTGTCCTTTATGCAATTCTGAGTGCAGCCCGAACCTGGTGAGATGGGTGTCGAGGGAGTTGTTCCGCTTTCACCAGCAGGAACCGCAGGTGTCTCCAGACCTGGAGGGTGTAGGACCGAGTGGCGGATGGTGGTTCGTGGTTTGGTGAAATCAAAACGGCATCGATGGCCGATCACATTTAGACAGACAAGTGACGGATGGAGTGATGAGTGTCGGAACGTGGCCGTAGACCAGCCAGCCAGCGGTGTGGCTACGGCCATCCACCGCCGAACAACAAAACAATGACCGATTGACCGCGATCGACCCCCTGATGCTTCCAGCCGCCATCATTGCAAACAACTCCCATCGGAACACCCTGAAAGTGACGAGAGAAAAAAAGCAAACATACACCATCGCTTCTCCTCGCATCTGATGTTTTTCGAGTGACTTCTCAAGCGTCACCATCTGGGACAATTTTACCGACAACAACCGGCCGGAAACGGTCCCCAGTTGTCAGGACGATTACGGAGACGCCAGCGGAAAATAGCGGGGAATTTTCCTGCTGTCTTTTCTTTTTTAGGGTACTGTGTGGATTGAGGGATACAGTTAGAGAGAAAACTCCTCGACTTTTGTGGAGAAATCTGTTCATACAGATTTTAGAGTATGGAGAATTTGAAAGTGTACATTTAGGAACAATTTGACATCCTTGAGGACTCTACACTGACATAGCACTTTTTCGATCCAATATAGAACGAAGGCCCTCTTCAGGCTTTCTTCAATGTGGCAATTGCACTAATTTCTGCGATTCCCTCAAGGTTCCTAATAAGAGACATGAAAACCAAGTAACGTTGTGCCAATACTAAATAATGACGAGAACAACAACCTCTTTTTCAGCTAACAAATTTTATTCATTTCTATTTATGTTTGATATGTCACTGTTAACTTATACCAACTAACTTTAGGCGTAATATTTGTTTGTTTCTAAAACTCACTATCACTTGCGCAACCACCAACACCCCGCACTAAGAACGGGGCAAAGTCTCTGTGGTAAAATACACCCACTAAAAGAATAGGATGAATGCTCACCGTCGCTGTTGACTTTCCTAATTGATTCCGATTTGATCAGCAATTTCGTTCTCGGTCTCTCAGAAATTCAGCATAGAATTCGCCGCCTAAGCATGGTTTAGGAAAGGTAGCTCGAGAGCAAAACGATGACCATGGGAAGCGAGAAACAACCGTTTAATCTCTTCTCTCGTCGACAGCCGAAAATGACTCTATCTGAGCACGATTAGCGCCGGTATTTGCTGAGTAAACGAATATGGTGAAAACTACACCTCGCGCTGTCGTCAATTATCTGCTCAACAAACACTGTTGTCATGGAAATTTCGCACAATTTTTTCCTTCGCCAACGTTTCGTTGAAAAGGGCCAAGTGCGCAACTGAAATCTTCACCATTGTGCAGAGAAAGAACACCAGAAAAGAATAGAAGAACAGGAAAGTTTGTGGTTGCGAGTGTTTAATAGATGGGTCGTTTGGTATGCACGATGAGCATACAGTGCCTAGGGCGCGTTCATACTCGGCAGCGAAGTAAAGCGGCGTCTGGGCTTGTTTTCGGCTCAAACTGCGCTTCCTAGAACGTTGCGAAACGATTATCTACCGTTGAAATTCCCAGAAAATTTTAATCTCGGGCCACCTTCTGCGTCCCTGATATGTGTTCAGCTGTAGCTGGACGACTGAGAAAGTTGTCAGATGATACGTCAGCGTCGAAAAGTCTTCACTTCAACCTGGCCCCCTTGCCGCATTCTTTGCGTCTCTACCCAACGCTTGACCATGCCGCGCTCTTTCGCTGCCGAGTATGAATGGACCATAAATCACAGAATTGACGTTCGAGCGCCGTCTGTCGGGTGGTCATCGGCGGGCAAATTTGCGCTTTGAGTTTTTCGCCCGTGAACGAACTTCACGACACTCAACGACGGCTCTTCACGATGCGGCCCGGCTATTGTTCGGAACACAAGAAGTAGACACCACTTTTATGAAGACCAGACTGGTGGTTTACGAAATGTTTCTCGTTTCTGGGGATATTGCGAAGAAACATGCAAATCCAATGCGAGAACAAATGAAATTTCCACTTCAAATTCAAATATGTCTACTTGAAATCCCAACGCTGTGGTAGCGAAGCGTTTCAACTAATGTTATCGGACTTGTAACAGTTGATTAACCAATTTCTTTTCACAGAGATCTAAGCGAGAACTTTTTGACGGCAATCACCGATGATCAGCTTCAAGGACCAAAGAACATGCATAATTTGCAATTGGATCGTAATTCGCTAATTTGGTAAGTTTTTGCTGTTTGAAAGAGGATTAGAACCCGGAACGGGAAACAGTATCGCGGGAGTGGTAGCTGTATGTTCTGTAAGTCAAGCTTACAAAGAATTGCGGACTGGATACGGGAATAGTGTCTGGCATTAATATCCTTGCTATATAATAAGCGAAACCCAGTTGTTTGCTTGGATGGATGGATGGATGGATGGATGTCCAGATTGATGTATGGATGTCAATTCATTTTTCAAATGAATGCTGGTGGTGGTTTAATCACTGCTTATCACTGAAATCATTTTGAAAATCACTTTCTATGATGACGCAATCAGAATTCATATAAGGGTGATCATGCTAAAACTTAAAGTCAAGTTTGGCTCAAAATTGGTCTAGTTAGGTTATTTTGCATGATGATGGCGATTCTAGGTGTTAGGTGATTTGGGGGGAGAGCGGTGATTGCAGCTAGAGAAAAGTTCTCCCGCTCTCAAAATGGTGGTAAAGCATGGAGAATCTGAAAATACATACACAATTGAGTTTGAGAAAAATTTGATCTCTCTGAAGACACTACTGAGTAGGATAAGAACAACAATTTTACTTTTATGCTGACTGTTTGAGCCAACGTGAAAAATGAGAACTTCTTCGACCTCCGGAGTGCAACAGTGTCGAAATTCCAAAGGAACGAAGGGTGACTTAGCTTGGCAAGCAATATAGATTAGAGCGTTTATTTCTTTATTTAACGAAGTTGACGAACATAACGTCTGGCAGACGATAGCTCGATGACTGGAAAACGATTTCAAGAGAAAATTAGGATCAGGAACTCCTTCTTTGCTACTAGAACTAGGAGCGTAGATCATTCGTTTCACTTTTTATCGTGCTTTGAAATAAGCAAGTAGAAGCAGCGGTCAAGAAGACAATGACAATCTCTCACTGAAATGTGTTTCAGCTTAGAAACGTCTGTGATTTCAACATGGACGTCGTTGGAGGTATTTACATTGAACAGCAATAATATGACAACGCTGGACGAGTTCGATCTGATGCCCAATCTTCGACTATTGTGAGTTTTGGCAGGTGTATTTGAGTGCTGAAAAGCTCTGGCCAAAGCCCCCCCCCCCAATCAGGCCATTGTTCCAGTCGTCTCGGAGAAAATCCATGGCATTGCGATTGCCGGCTGAAGTGGATGAAGCGAATAATGAGTGGTCGTTCGGCGGGTTCGGTGAAGTGCATGAGACCAGCGCTGCTTCAGGGACGTGCTATGGAACATCTCGATGAGAATGTGAGCAATGTTCCACCCACCGTTTGATTATTTTCACTTCGAATAAATGAACTAGTCAGTTGAAAGATGCAAAGCTAAAAACAAGCGGGTTCTTGACCACTTGGCTCAATTCAAAGAAAAACTTCTGACTTGGTACCTGAAGCCGTAACATTAAGGTCTTTATTTCCTGTCGTCCTTTTTTGACTTTTTTTGCTATGCGTTTTCGGACTTTATGTTTAGTTTTAGCATTATTTTTTATATGTGACCAAGATTTGTTGAATTAGTTACTCTCATAGCTGCAAGAACATCAATCGAGCAATTTTGATATGTTTCTTCTGAAAAATTATTCTCCACATATGATCGCAACATGTCATAAATGTTCAAAGTAAGACATTCAAAGTCCCAAATACCATAATTTATCGGAGCAAACTTCGAGCGTAGGCGCGAAACAAACGATAGACCTTTCTACAGTGTTTGGTGAACAATGAATTATCTCGTGGAGGAAAAACATTCACCTGTCGGCAAGTGTCAAAAACCAATCTTATCACAAACGTCCACTCATCGGACATGGACTCTACGGCTACACCCAAGAGTCGTTTTATAGGCCAAACATATTTAAAATATTTAAAATGCTTCAAATATGAACGAGAGACGAATTCGTGACCCATCCTAAGAGACTGATCAGTGCCAATCTATTCATTTTCACTTTTACATTTCAGTGAAGAATATTTCAGTTGATGAAGTGCTCTGGAATCGAGAAACGAGCCACTACATCCTGCAACGATGCCCATGTCTGTCCACCGGCCTGCACCTGTACCGACACAACTGTGGATTGTAGGGATCGTGGCCTGACACATATTCCAGCGAATCTTCCCAGTTCCACTACTGAGCTGTTAGTCATTAAATCTACCTGATTAGATCTACCTGAACACCCATTTCTTTGTTTTCCAAAAGTTGCTACGTCAATCTGTTCGAAAAGCTAAGCGTAAGATAAATGCCGTTTTGGACAAAATCAACTGTTTCAGGAGGCTCGAACAAAACCAGATCACTTATGTTCCACCGAAAGCATTCCAGAATCTCCGGCACTTGAAACGATTGTAAGTCATTTACGTGGTCTCTAACAGCACATTAGTAAATGTATAACTGTGAACCTTTATTTATAGGTGACTTGATATTTTTAGCAAATTCTTCGAAAAATATTCTCCTCAAGAAATGTTCATACTCGGCAGCTGAGCTGTCGCCGAGGCTTACTCGAATGTGTGGTTCGCGCGTTGCCTAATATCAATTAATCAGCAATTATGATGAAACTCATTTATTGAACTACTTTTTAAGTGAAGATCTTAGAGGGGTGATACCATTGCAAAATGTTCAAACATTCTGAATGTGGTGCCTGATTCTATGGCGCTTCCTATGAGTCTGAGTCTCTAGCCTATACTTCACCATCACTGTGCTGCTCTGCTGTCGAGTGTGAACGGTCCTACAGCGTTTAAAAAACGGCTTGATTTGTTTATCGATTCAAGTGGTCATAGGGATTTTGAAGAAGTAAACGTAAGTGAACAGATTCTCACACGCATACGAGATGCTTGATTAGGTGCTTTCCATCGGGATTCCCACAACTATAATCTACGAGCGGAAGCTTATCTTTACTTAAAAGGTAGTTTAATGAAGAAAGCGATCTTAATCGATGACAACCAATCCAATTCGGTGACAAGACAAACGACAACAAACGTTCAACTACATATACAACGATGTTAGACCTTCCCATGCTACATATTTGTGTCCGCTCATCCGCCGCTACGTCTCCTTGAATCGAACTAAAAGTTTGAAAAAATCGTAAACAAATACGTCACCTGATGATGGAAAATAATCTTCAGGGATCTGAGCAGAAATCTTATCATCGAAGTCGCACCACGAGCATTTCACGGTCTTCAATCTCTGAACTCGTTGTAAGTATCGTACATATTTATTTCTAGAAAGCGAATTCTCAATTTCTACGCGGAAAAAACATTCTCTTTCAGGGTTCTTTATGGGAACAACCTGACAGAACTACCGGTCGAAGCATTCGAAGGACTTCGATCGCTTCAGCTCCTCCTTCTTAACGCTAATCAGCTACAGTGCATCCGGAGGGGTACATTTGATCCGTTGACGGAACTCAATCTTCTATCACTTTACGACAATCAAATCAAATCAATCAGCAACGAAACGTTTCGAGCTCTCACCAAACTGCAAACGTTGCATTTGGCTAAGAATCCTCTCATTTGCGATTGTAATTTGGTGAGTTCGTCATTTTAGAAATTTATTTATTTACTTTCATCGCCTGCATATGGGCTACCCAAATCGCTACGTGACCAGTTGTGAATATAACTGATAAAGATTAGTAATGATTAAGGAGTGGAAACCCAAATAGCATGAACATATGCATATCCATGCGAGAAGGGAAAGGAAAGAAAAGAAAAAGTTAAGGGTAATATGTTCACTCAGAAATGCAGGACTATGATTTCGGAGAGAAATAAAATAAGCAAAACATTTTCCTAGCACCTATGCTTACAGCCAAAAAAGCGTGGAGTATTGCATCCTCCACCTTTTGAGAAGTCCTTTCGAATGAGAACTCGAAAACTGATTCTTAGGAACGTTTCATTTTCTACAGGTCTCTTTAGCACTACGACTTTTTTATTTTTTATTTTTTACTTCTTAGGTTAAAAAGCTTCTTACCTTCTTGGCAGAACACGTTTCCTACATTCTTTTTAAAAGAAAATGGCAAAGAATATTGAAAAAGCTATCCGGATTTTCGAATCTGGGTTCTTGATTTTGTCAGTATAAATTGTGGACAAACCGGTTTGGTGGCTACAGTGAAAAGGGAATTCAATAAGTCACCTTATATTCATGAAAAAATCTTCCTAGGGATGGCTGGCAGAGCTGCAAGAAGCTAGAAACATAGAGACAAGTGGAGCACGTTGTGAGGCACCGAAAAGAGTATCGAGAAAACGATTCGCAGCCTTGTCTCCATCTAAATTTCGATGCAAAGGTAACCGTTACGTTCCTTCATCTCCACAATTTATTTGTAATGACAGGCAAATAAATAAATATTCTGCGTCTGATAGTTTAGAATTATTCAGAATAATAGTTTTTAAGAGTTTATTCCAGGAACCGAAGTTTTTCAAACTCAACACGCTGAAGAGTGTTTCATCGATGTCGACTGTCCGTCACAGTGCATGTGCCATGGAACGGTGGTGGATTGCAGGTGCGCAAATGTGCTCAGCACACCAATTATCATGTCATGTTTTACAGCCGCTTGTCGCTAGAACGACCCTATAGTCGGCCCAGTTATACCATCAATCGAAGATGTGACGCCCATTTGTTCGTATACATCGGTTTTCTCGTTCGATTACAACCCCTGGCAATCATGGCACGCCCTCCCCCGCTAGGGTGTACTACCGACAAAGAACGAATCATTATTGATTAGGTCATTGATCACAGAGTGACGCGCGGAATGTCTCGCGTCAAACCGCATTTATACTTTACAGCAGCGGCTGGGCAGAAATGATGAAAGCGACCGCACACTGCTACGCAAAAAGTGCTATGTCGCCCTTACTTCCGGTCGGAATTGCAATTCAAGATATTTCAAGCATTCGATAACTAGGAAGTCTGGAGAGCCATGAAAAGCACAAGGAACGCGTCGTTATTGATTAGGTCATTAATCATTAATGTGGCAGTGACACGTGTGGTGTATCGCATCAAGCCGCTTACATACTTTACAGCGGGCAGTGGCGGGGCAAAATGGAGAGGCTACACACTGCTTCCCAGAAAATGTTATACCGCTCTTAAATTCTGCCCTAACCACAGTTGCAATATATTTCTAACTTTTGGAATGGCGGAAAATAATCATGAAATTCTAATCTGTCAAGGAAGATTTCAAGGCAAACACCGCTGTCCATGCCCTATGTTTATTAATTGTTCATCGAAAATACACAGCACATGAAGAAAAGTGTAGAGAATGAAAAATAAATGAAAAGGTTTCCATTTCAGCAACAGAGGACTGACAGAGGTTCCTAACGATGTGCCACGATTCGCCACTGAAGTCTACCTCAATAGAAATAAAATTTCTGTCATCAATGCGGCCGCCCACCTATCAGAGTTGGAAAACCTTGTTAAATTGTAAGTTGCTCTCGGTTTGTTGTTCATTTTATCTAAAAAAACATTCAGTGGATGAATCAAACAAGTATCCAGTAGTTGTATTTCCAAAGGAAAAGAAATATTTGTTTGTTCATGGAGAGAAGCCAGTAAGTGCGACAAATATGTATGACACTACATAGGTGTTGTTGGCTTATTAAAATTTGGCGCCTAAGAAAGCTGATATGGAGCTCTGTTGCCATTACATGACCTACGCAATGGTGCAGGAAAGAGAATTTTTGTCGATTTGTTCATTTTTGAAACGTTCATACTATGATGTAAATCTAAAGTGTTCAGAGACCTATCCTCCAACTACATAGCGTCGATAGAAGAAGGCAGCTTAGCGAACATGAAATCATTGCGAGAACTGTAAGTTTATGAATATACAAATAAATAACGGAGTGTTAGCTTACGAAGGTTATTTCGAGAGATGCTTTAGCTCATTGATGTAAAAGAAATAAGTTTTTTCCAGTGACTTGTCCAATAACAAACTTCGACACTTCTTCAGTGCCGTGCTTGGCGACGTAAATGTCGTGGAATCTCTGTGAGTGCAGAGACCCTTCTTCTTCTTTTTCTTCCTTTTTTTCTTGTGCTCATACTGACGCGCGATGCGGAGTTAGAAATGAAGAATTTTACGTTTTGCTTTCCCACTAGCAAAAAGTGCGGTACGATAAGTCACGAAATCATGGTAATTGCTACCAAATACTCTTCTTTTATTTTATTTTCTTATTCGTATATTTTAATTGTGAATTTCAGGTCATTGTCGAACAACCAGCTCAGATGCGTCACAACAAAAACGTTCGATAGACTCAGGCATATTCACACATTGTGAGTTTACGAAACATTTACAGTAACTGACGTGCTGCAACGATAATGCGGCGCCAACGGCGTTTTGACGCGCGGAAACCTCCATTTTTCCATATTTTCTTCAAAATTGATGTATTGTTAACAGTAAGTCTGTATATGAACTCAGCAGTTCTAGCTCTATCGTTTCATATACAAATTTCCCATATTGGTGGAACTTGTTAACAAGCGATTTTTTGACTCCTCGATTTTTGGCCCAGCCGGGCTACCACGCGAGGACCCCTTTAGGCATGCAACGTAAATGAATTGAGGCAGTATGTGTCCGAGTCATCGCCCGTAGACTTCAAATACGGCACCTTTCGGCGCAAAAATGCGCCGCTCCCGCCGTTTTACCGTTGCGGCTCGTCCGGTACTGTAGTCTGGCTTTAGGTGGCAATAAGAGAACAAGCTTATCCGTAGAATACAGTAATAATCCTGAATTTTCATTCGTTTCCTCGATTTTCTCTACGATTTGAGATCCGAGGTGTTCAGTAAATTCGTTTAACAAAAACTTTTTGAACAGCTGAAAAGCTAAAGCTACTAGAGAGCGGTGTGGATATATACAAAGAGGAATCCTACCAACCACATATGTTCTTTGTCTCATAGGTGGGTGATTTCAGGAAAATAAGTGGGAACGATCTTCCATGTGACTGCCATGTGCTGCCACTTGTGGAATGGATGAAGGCTAACTCGTCAAGGAGCATCGAAGCCGGCCAATGTATTCGCCCACCTGCAATGGTCGGAAAGAAACTTGAGGATCTGGATAGGGAGGGAATGAACTGTAAAGGTGTCGTTGAATACATCAGAATGTTTCTAAAATTAGAAAGCAAAAATCTTCATTTGAAACAAGTCAAGTACGTAATAGCACAGTGGACAGCAAATCGTTGCAAATATCAACCCTAGCTGTTAGCGCTGCGAAATAGTTCGATCGGAGAGGACATTTAAGTAAAAAACGTGTATTCAGGTACTTCGTTGTATACGTTCTACATAGATACTTGGATGTATAAGTTCTACTTAGTTATCTAGGTTCTACTTAAATACTCAGATTACTAAGTTCCACTTATTCACTTAGATATCAAAGTTTTATTTAGATACTAAGATATCTGAGTACTACTTACAATTAGTCAATCGGATGTCTAAATTCCACTTACTAGATATAAAGGAGTTAGATATAAGGGAGACTAGGGAGCTTTCCCCATATACAGTGCGTTTCAAAAGTATGTATCCACCTTATATTCGGCAATTTCACGCTTCGCGTTCGTTTTCACGAACCGTCATTTGTTGCAATAGATTCCTCGTGGTCAAAAATATCTGGATTGCTCTTCCCAGTGAAAATAATCATCTCCAGCAAAAACAGACCGTTTTTGAATTTTTTGTTTGTTTCAAAATATGTATCCACTTGCGGAAAACACAATTTTTATCTAATTTTTAACAGTCGATTGGACCACCATTTTCTCTCATGACGTCGAGCACTCTATTACCCATGCTATCAACAAAGTTTCGGATCGCCTCGTCGCTGACGTTGTCCCAAGCGGTCACCACTGCCCTCTTCAGCTGTTCTACGCTACTGAACTGCTTGTTGTCCGCGTAGACCTGCCGGACAACAATCCTCCACATGTACTCCATATGGTAACAGTTAGGAGAACAAACTGGCCAGTCCATTGTTCGGATGCGGTTGAGCTGGAGCCAATCAGTAGTCGATCTAGGCACATGCACTGCAGCGTTTTCTGGCTGCAGAACATGTGTCTGCCTTATTCTACCTCCCAGGGAGGGAAGAAGGCTGGACTCCAGTACACCTTGGTACTCCAGACTGTCCATTCGACAATATCGAAAGCTGAGCTATAGCTTTCCGCTGCTGTAGAAGCCGCCCCATATCATTAACGAGCCGCCTCCAAGTTTCGTCTAGAGAACACCATGGGAGGTTGTCACAGGTCTCTCCAATAGTGCCGGAAGCCATCAGGACTATCTCGGTTGAACTTCTTCCCATCATTGAAGATCGCCTTACACTGGAACTCCGCCAAAACTTGCGATGTTAATGTGGCGAGGATGTCGCTACCTCACCTCACTATGTCACCATTTTCTTTCGCGCACAATCCGATCTCGCCCGCTTACAGATGTCCATGTGGCGAGATGCCTCTTGCATGGTCCGTCTGCATATGTGGTTGTTTATCCGCATTGAGCGGTAGATCGTGGTTCGCGATGCAGCTAGACCCGTACTGGAGCGATTTTTGTTGACACTCCATGCCGAGTTCTACACCATGCGGCCAATTCTTCGATGATTCTGACTCGAAAGCAGTCGTGGACGTCCAAGTGAAGGTGCTGATAGATAGCCGTCAGGATTCTGAAGACAACGGTTCACGAATCCATGCGAACGGCCGAATTGGAGAGCAGTGTCGCGATTTCACAAGCCGGTCTCCTTGAGGGCTCGGATCTGAGCTTGTTCCTCCAATGAAAACACGGTTCCACGATTGGGCATTGTGGTTATTTTGAAGTGTTGAACAAGAGCACTATTAATATTCATAGTTTTCCGCCAAAACGAAGCATATCGTTTGAGGGGGAAAGTAAAAGTGTGTGGAGTCTCAAAGTGGATACATATTTTGAAACAAACAAAAAAATTCAAAAACGGTCTGTTTTTGCTGGAGATGATTATTTTTACTGGGAAGAGCAACCCAGATATTTTTGACCACGAGGAATCTAATGCAACAAACGCTGGTTCGTAAAAACGATCGCGAACCGTGAAATTGCTGAATATAAGGTGGATACATACTTTTGAAACGCACTGTATTCTCATCGAGACCTGCAAGGCTTGGTAGAGCACCGAATGACGATTACAACAGTATAGTTCGTTTTTACTGCCTGCAAATGGGTGGTACAAAAAAGCAAAAAGTCTTGAGCACTATCAGTGACGAAGTGGCTGCTAGGTCATAGCGACTAATCAGTGTCATGGTGGCTCAGTGGGTGGCATGTACGCTCGTAATCTGCTGGGCGAGGGATAGGCCCCTTTGATGCATTTTTCTTTTGCTTTCATGCACTAGATATAAAATTACGCTCCTTTTGCAATTTTGTCGCAGCCATAACTTGTGTACCAGAAACGTTCCAAACACTTCAGAACGTTTCTTTAGCGTTTTTCTTTAATATTGTGTTATTTGAGATTTCGATAACGTATGTAAACTCCTCTTTTTGCCCTGACATCAAAAATGTAGCCAGCTTTGTTCATAACTTCAAATGATCCAGTTTTGGTCAGAGCTCTCTGAAGTTCTGGTAATTATTTATTTACCACCCTCCGAAATTTGCCAACGGAGTATCCGCCTGGTGTGACCCTTCAACGTCGTACATCTTCCTCGTTTTCAGGAAAATTCTTTTTTTTGGGTGTAGGTAGTTAACGGACGTGCGAGTATTGTCTGCTTGGCCTTCCGCATAAGCCAGGGCGACTCATTGACACCGCTCGAACATTCCGCGGAGGTAATTAACGCCGGACATGACT
Organism: Nippostrongylus brasiliensis; assembly: GCA_030553155.1. Lineage (NCBI taxonomy): Eukaryota > Metazoa > Nematoda > Chromadorea > Rhabditida > Heligmosomidae > Nippostrongylus > Nippostrongylus brasiliensis. Next base: position 16,490,302 of record CP130737.1, read on the forward strand.
GCTCAGTGGTCATTTCTTTATGGTGGATGGCTAAGGAGTCTTTGATATTTTAAACTGCCCATCATAAAACTGTTCTGATCTAGTACTTATCGCAAAAATTATTCAATTAATTTTATTGATGCTAATTACAAATACACAAGTAGAAGGGCGCAGTTTAAAAATAATACAGAAAACGTAAAAAGCAGAAAATGGATGCCAAATAGCAACGATACCAAACAAAGCCACAGAAAATTTTTCAAAGATTACTCATAAAAATCGAATGCGTCATTAAATGCTCCGTCTGTGACTGGTTCATCTTCAATTAGAAGAAGAGGCGTTTTGTCTCCCATGTCCTTCCGCACCTTGCGCGCTCTAGTGTTCGCTGCGTTACGATAACGGAGCTGCATCTGTCCTGAAACTACTTATTACACCTAAAGTCTCAACATAGGGTTGGTTTGAAAAATGCTTGATCAAAACCGGACCTTGAGCTGCAGGAAGCTTCTGGTCGATCCTGTTCACTGTTCGCTCAATATCGCTCATACGTTGGTCGAAGTTAAGCAGCATTCGTTCTATCCGTGACAACATTTCATTCGTCGATGCACTCCGCTCCTCGATGTTTATCATCCTTTGCTCTATCTCCATTTCTTCCAAGTTTCGATTTACGGAAGTGACTTCGGACGAGGTAGGATCTCTCACAGCTGCGATTTCAAACGGTCCGTCAACCAGTTCCCCTTCCGCGGTCACCTGGGGAACCTTGAGCTCGCAAAGCTCCTTTGGGCCGATAAACAGTATCTACAAGTTGGAATGTTTTGCTAAAAAAAACCTGAAAGGAATTTCCAGCAATTTTGAAAGTCAGAATCATACCTTGGCTGCGTATAGTCGGCCGCCCCATCTAACCTTCGTGGTTACGCCACGTTTCAGATCTCCTTGTACCGCCTTCGCGGGAACAACGTCGACTGTAAGGCTGTGAAGGAAGAATACCACGGCGAACTCCATAACGTGAAATTGAGCAGTCTTGGGGTTATGGGGCAAGTTCTTCCTATTTAAAGCATCAAGGGTCACTCACAATCCTTCTGGCATACTTCGCACAAGCTACTCATACTCACTGTGCCTGTGGTACTTTTTTTGGCCTGATGTGTTAACACCTCTGTAACAGCACGAGGTCGTACCACATTGTCGCTGCTTGCGGCGGTATTAGGACCCTGCTCTACTTGCAATTTCTCACCTTGCTTATTCCAATTCCTTCGGCGTCGTTTCGAACGTTCATTACGTCCCAATGTCATTTTATACACCTTGTTCATTACAGTTCCTGTATTCAGTCGAAGTTCTGGATGCTTTCACAGCCTTCGTGCCCTGTCTTCGAATATATTGATTTAATACTGCGCCTCAAACAGCAAAGGTGCAGCATGCGCTCTGTTTCCGGAAATGCTCATAAGTTAAGAGACAGAGGAGTATTTATTTCACAATATCAAAGTTGAAAAAAATTGCATGGCGAGTGGAAACGAAAATGTGGTGAGTTGTGTACTCCAGGACTGGAAAGACAGAGAGCTCTGCCGTAACTGGATCATTTCCATAAAAAAAACGAAACTGTCAACATTTTTGACAGGACAAAAAGAGGGGTCTTCACATATCTTCAAGTTCACAAATATCCTATATCAAAGAAAAACGCTAAAGCGTTCTTGAGCGCTCAGAACGTTTTTTTTTGGGACACAAGTTATGAGCGGTATGGTACTTAGCTATCTGAGATCTTCTCGGATAGTTGGATATACTAAAAAGGCGGCAGACAGATAATAGAACTGAAGAGAAAGGGAAGCTTTCCTACAAAAAAACGAAGTTTCGAATGCATTTAAATCGTCAAACTGTTCCTGTGCGGCCGCTGTTGTGGTCTGTTATCAGTGGTTCAACGGATCAAATGCCAAGTCCACGCTTCGCTGCTACCTAATTCTGTTTATTTATTTGCGATACGTCCACTTCCGTCTTTCTATAAGCACCTTCAACCGCTATTTTGATGAACAGTCATCTAAATTGGCTACAAATTTGTTCCGTTTAGATGTTGTCGAAAGCGTCTGCGCCGGCAATGGTGACTACTGTCCTGTGGGATGCAGCTGTCAGGATACCCTTGTTCGCTGTTCCAACAAAGTTTGTATATTTAACTCTTCTCATGCTTTTACAAGTTATCTGTATATCTAGTGTACAAGTATTTCACGAGCTACGAATTTTCTTTATTTCTCCCATCGTTCTTTTTACCAGTTCTAACGGCAGAATGGTTTGATACTTGAAATGATGTCAGGTTGTTCGCAAAAACCTAGGATAGCCAAGTGGCTACTTGTGAGCTCCCATCAGAAGAAATGTTAGGACCCTGTTAGGACCAAAGCCATTTCTGTACAAATTTACATTTAAAATACAATATTCGAGCGTCAAGCTCAGCTGGACAGCCTCCTCACGACTTAACTTTTACCATAAAATCAAAAGAAAAAGGATCAGGGTTTATGGTGGCACGTTGTCTATACGGTGAACCAGGTCTTTTGTGATGCTCATGTTCATATTAATGTCTGATTGGGGGTGCGTGGATCGTGGAGCCGCTCTTCCGGAAGGATGAAGACGCTAATCTGTTCAAGCCGTTGCATAACTCAAATTCGCGTTCGCTCAGCGAAATAGGCACGAGGGAGTGGTACGTCCTTAACAGACTGATCAACGCCGACATCTTTAGCCCTCTTGTTTCTGCTATGGCATTCAAAAAGGAAAAACACAGGGAGCGTGAACGCTCCTAATTATGTAGCATGTATAGATCGAACTTTCACCGGCTTAACGTGACATGTTCGAATATAGTCGCTGCAACAATGATTTCTAGAAATCTTACATGTTTTTCTGGCATTAAAGTGATCTCCTAAATTATGTGATAGACAATTCGTGAATATTTTTCATGTTCAGGAATTAACTAGTTTCCCAACTTCAATTCCTGCTGATACTACGGAGCTGTTCCTGGATTCGAACGCTATCGACGAAATTCCAATCAATCAGATTAGTAGACTGACCAATCTCATCAAACTGTGAGTTGATTTTTTTCTCAAAAATTTCGGAAACGAGCATGAAACGAGTACATTTTAGTGATATGTCGCACAACAGGATCGAATCGATTGAGGACGGCACGTTTGCCAACTTGACGAAGTTGTCCACTCTAATTCTATCCTACAATAAGCTAAGGGTTTGTTGCAGATGTACATAGATTTGTGAAGTACTTTTCTTATACAAAAGTATACCATTTTCAGTGCATACAACCTCGAGCTTTTGCTGGACTCTTGTCGCTTCGAATACTGTCTCTTCATGGAAATGACATCTCTGTTCTACCGGAGACTGCTTTCGAAAATCTTGGCAACATCACTCATATGTGCGAAAAGTTTTACATAATAATGTACTATCATTATAACATCTTTGAGGGATACTATATCATAGTAGAAATAGAAGGTGGACTCAGGATCTGTTCATCGAAAAAATTTCGACACACGCTGGATTCGACTCGCGAAATTTCCACCCAAAAAGTGTTGCACGAGCTCAACCTTTTTGTTACGATACTTCCCCATGTAAACCCTTTAGCATAATTTTCGGCCCTTTTGTTTAGGGCCCTCCTCTCCTATGTGGGCCTGTAAGAGTGAAAACTTCTGGTTCCATAGATAGAGAAAATATCACAATGTCGACAAACCTACACTTACGAAATCAGGAGTTTAATATGTTAATATATTACTAACGTGTTGTTAGGTTTGAAAATGTTTCACACCTGCCTGAAATTTCTTTGTTCCAGGGTGATTTCATTCCATAAATCCATTCAGGTAGACTAGGATTTTGTTTAACTGTTCATATTAAAGAAAACTGTACGTTCTGGCTAAGCCATGCCTACGAAGATTTTCGTCATGTGAAAGCAAATGAAAGAATCGCATAATAATTGCATCGGAAGACCTTAAACTAATTTTTCTGTCAACAAAATAGATTTCAGCGCCGTCGGTAGTAACTCTCTGTTCTGTGATTGCCAAATGGAATGGTTCTCACGCTGGATCAAGTCCAAGTTCGTTGAAGCTGGCATTGCAAGATGTGCGGCTCCAGCGTCAGTCGCCAATCAGCTACTGTTGACGGCTCGACCGAATCAGTTCCAGTACGTTCGTAATCTTCTGAGCTTTCAACGGGTTGCAAATCCCACTAGATGTGCTATTTTGGGGTCGCTGCTATCAATATGCATTTCTCAATTCCTTACTTTCATTTATGTCATTGCATAGCGGCGCTCACGAGTGCCCAGGTTAGGATGAGACGTGAAACTCGGCAGCAAATCAGTGCTGCAGAAGGGTGAAATGGCTTGGCACAGAAAGCGAACATTCCTTGACATTTGACGGGCTTCACACGATGTTTGTCACGCGATCCCCTGATTCTCTGGCCTGGAACTTACTACACCGTGTTGCTGCAGAGTATGAATGATCTTTCATACCGGCATGAGAACTGTTCACATTCTATCTAACCGGTGAATATGAAGCGAATCATGATTTCCTTATTCAGTGGTTATCGACTTAGTAACTCGTGGTAGCTGAAAAGAACCCCCGAGTAGATCTACGAAAGGTGTACTATATTCCGAAAGTTTTCAGATGTATTGGCAAAATTCCGCCCACTATCACTGCCAAATGTGATATGTGCGTTGCTCAACCGTGCAAGAATAATGCCCGATGTGAAACTGTCAGTGGTCGAAATTATCGATGCATTTGTACGGCTGGATATCACGGAAAGAATTGTGAGCAGGAAATTGACGCCTGTTACGGGCATCCATGTCTGAACAACGCCATTTGTAAGGTACATCATTATAACAATGTGTATCCTACTTTCTTTCTTATTGTGGGGCTTTCAATCGATAGTATTCCTATTTCGTTACTTCCCATTCCGTTCACATATAATTTAACAGTAACAAATTCTCAACTGCGTTATAATGGCTTAGCAGTTCTCAACTCTTGGTTGTCGCCTGAAGCAGTCTTCTGAGTTAATTTCGATATTAGAAACATGTAGCTAAACCATTTGTAAAGAAATTATTAGTTTACTTCGTACAACGATAAGGGACGAGCTCTCCACCAAGAGTGTTTGGAACAAATTTGGCGGGTCAATTTCATACAAGGCTTCTTAGTGTATCTTCTAGGCTTGATTTTAATACCCTTTTCAGGTGATTCAAGAAGGACGCTTTAAGTGTGTTTGCCCTAAAGGATTCGTGGGCGATTATTGTGAAGTGAACGTCGACGACTGTGAGAAAAATAAATGTCAAAATGGAGCCAAATGTGTAGATTTGGTAGGTTTAAAAAAAGTGGGCAGCGATACATCGAAAACGCCCAAGATTGTTGCTCCGATCCCTATGCTTACAGATAAATTCTTATCGCTGCGAATGTGGGCCGATGTTCGGCGGAAAATATTGCGAGGAACGGCTGGAGTACTGCAGTAAGAAACTGAATCCTTGTGAAAACGGCGCCACATGTTCAAAAGATGGTTCTGACTACAAGTATGACATTCTTCGCATTTGTTCCGGCCGATAGCTTTTCATCTTTGTCATTTTCAGATGCCTCTGCTTACCAGGATACACTGGCAAAAATTGTTCAGAAAATATCAACGACTGTGGTGATCATAGATGCCTGAATGGCGCAGAATGCGTGGTATGGTAATGTTTATTACATAAGAAATGAAAAGAAGTTCCGAAAGAAAAAATCATAAAAGAGATGAGAACCGTCAAAAACTATATGAAAACTTTTTTCTCTTCTGAAAGATGAACAGAGGTAATAAACAGCTTCCGACAATTCGGAAAAGATTTCTTAAACTCGCTGTCGTCTACAGCAGTAATGCGCAAGGTTTTCTAGGCCCGTCGAACGTTCTTTCTATTGATTTTCTGTTGGTGAAGATAAATGTTTGCTTAGCAATTGTTCTCAACTTTGCTACCAAAAAAGCTTTATATGTTCATGGGCTTCAATAGTCCTATAAAGCATTTTCCGCCTCTGTTTTTTTTTTCGAGCATTGTTTTCGTTTTCTACTGAGTGAAGTTTCAGGACGGAGTGACGACATACTCATGCAACTGTGCGATGGGCTTCACGGGACAGTTCTGTGAAATTCCATCAATGAGCCAGGCACTTTATATGAACACCGCTCAGTGTCACAGCCAAGCCTGTGGGCATGTTCGTAGACTTTCCTTTTTCTATATTTATGATTCATCACGTGATTCATTGAATGTCTGGAGGTCGCCTAAAGGTCAATTCATGCTCGGTAGCAACGATTCACAGTAGGTGCCTAGTAAGGGGCAGAGACGCAGAAGACGCGGCGCAGCAATAGGTGATACCGAAGAGATTCTCAGGTCTCGAAAAAAAGCAGGTTCCACCACGATTCCTCACTTTCACGTAGAAATCGCGTTCAACTCAACTTTGAGGGGAGCGGGGTTTCAGCTGCAACTGTAGTGCTGCCGCCTATGAACTAGCTTTGAGCGCTTATTCAAACTGGGGAGTAGTAGTTGTGAAGCGGCGACTAATTAATCAACCCGATCTTTTTATGAGTAACCCCTCGGAATTGTAAAAAAAAGGTATAATCTATAATATTTGGATATTTTCGTGGGCTACCCTTGTCTCAGCAGGTTGATTTCCCTTCAGTGGCCACGTGAATGGAGCTTTAACCGAGCATTCGATTGTGATCTAACTGCAACAATCATACAGTATTGGTGTTTGAAAATATTTATAATTTGAAGTAAACTAGTCCTGAACATACAGTGCAACGTTTAGGGATTTTGCCATATCTCGGAAGGCACAGACGACTATGAATGCCGATGTTATGAGGGCTATGCCGGTGAAAGATGCGACCGTATTCGATCCGTTGGCTTTTCGGAGTCGTCTGCCTATGTGGCATTGGAACCGTGGTCTGTCGACAAGGGAAACCTCACTTTCACCATGAGAACAACCAATGAGTCAGTGCATTTCTCTTGAATTTATGTCGAAGCAGTGTGTACGTAGTTGTCGGCTTGTGTACGTTCTAGGTGTAGGGTGCTTCAGGGCTTCAGTGATGTATCAATAAGATAATATCTTTTGTCTAGTAACATAATGGAAATGATATGTAGACAGCTATGTAACTACGATAAGCGTAATCCAAGCGTACACAATCACGATGGCAAGGCAAATTCTGCCGGAATTTCTCTACTGGTCTTTATATACCGGCTATTATGAGCGGAGTAAGCTCACCAGCTCACTATTGGCCGCAACTTTACTGTCGATCCGTCAGGGCTCTGTTGCGAACGACCACAAAAGAAAAGATGTTTTGACAGCCAAGTTTCAGTAGTAGAGTTGAAACAACAGCTTCAGTGAGAAACCGCTTATTACTTGAGAAGAAAAGAAAATATTACGGAAGAGGTAAGCCAACCGCCTATGGTTGACCATGGCAGTTGGCTTACCTCCCCCGTAATATTTTCTTTTCTTCTCGGGTAATTGCTTATGAATATATAATAACTCATTTTGTGCGTACCATACTGTAAGGTGCGACAAACTGAAGTAAATGAAAACGAATCTGAACCATTATACTGTTAAATCACGAAGAGAAAATAATATCATTCTTTAACCACAGCTGCGTTTTTTTCAACAGTCGTGCGTTTGGAAATTGTCACCCATCAAAGTGTGATGAAGCAGTAATCGTGTTTGGCTGCTACATGGTAGCAATGAGGAAAGTGCGGAACCGCTGCGTACCGCTGCCGCTCTGCTGCAGCAGAAGTATGAACTCACTACACAGTGGTAGCGAGCTGCACGTTTTCTTGTGCAAGAGGCGGTGTTCCTCGAAAAAAATTTCGAAACCTGAAGAACAGAACTGCTGCATCTCACGCCGAATATCTTCGTGCGTTTTATGTTAGAGCTACTACTTCAGGAGTGGATTAATTGCATACTACGGTGACGATAACTTCATTTCGGCTGAACTGTACGATGGACGAATAAAGATAGCGTTCTATATAGGCAACTATCCGGCAAGTCACATGTACAGCTACGTAATGGGTAAGTTCCTCTGTTTCATTTGGATAGAACAATTATATAGAATACATAGAATAATAAGCTAATATTCTAGTGAACGATGGTCTGCCACATCGGATTGAAATACTTGTCAAAGGGAAGAAGTGTTTACTTTCTGTAGACAAGCAGATTATGCAATCTGTCGAAAATGACGGAATTCTGGAGACATTTGATATGAAGTCCAAACAGTACCTTTATATCGGAGGCTTGCCGGTGGATCGATCTAAACGTGTAATGGAGCAGTTTCATGTGAAGGATTCGGTTAGCCTCAAAGGTACGTGCTAAAGAAATGAACGTCGCCTAAGGTTTAGAGTGACTTCAGTATGAAATGATGGTGTAAGAATGTCAATTAATGAAGAGAATAAAAGAAAATTATACTTAAAGGTCACTAGTAACACTATGAAGTGACTAATAGGTAATTAAGTAAGTAAGTGTAATAAGCAGTAAAGTTATACGTAATGCAAGGTAGTAAAAGGTAAAGATAAAGGTAAAGGTGCCGACGTTGAACAGTCCCCTGAGGGCGCGCCGCCGCATTCGTGTTCCATTCAGGTCGTAGAGACGCATTCACTATGCAAGGTAGTAACGGAATATGTTGTAAGAAGGAATATTATTAACAATGTTAAATGAAAAATATAAAATAGTATTACTAATAAATGAATAGTATTTTTTATTTTTATTTTGTAACCACTCACGTAGAGTTCTAACACTAAATTCAAACGATGTTCTTTCAGGCTGCATCAGCGACATGTACGTTAATGACGTACCTGTAGACTTTGCAAATGCTATAGAAAAAGACCGAATCTCGGTTGGATGCTCCAATATCGTTGATCTTTGCGCAGGTATGCATCACGTCTGATTTTCCCATTATTTTCCCTTTTTCCCGTATTTCCATGAATTCTTTTAATCCTTTGGTTAAGGTGTCGAATGTGGGCATGGTAACTGTGGCGCAAACTCCACGTCAACTCTCGGATACAATTGTCGTTGTGACAGTGGATACACCGGCGATTTTTGTCAGCAACGTGGGTTCCTTGGTTGATTCTGCAGAAGATGTTTTGCGGACAACTGTGAATTTCGATTCGAGATCTTATGAATAATGTTTTTAGGAGCTGTGACCTGCAACAAAGAGAAGTTCCGACGTCATCACGTCGACGGAGATTGCCGCTCGGTTGATGTAGTGAAAAATGCTGAATGTGTGGGATATTGTGGAGAAGGAGAGGTGATTAATATTTCCATAAATTATTTTCTGAATAGGCCTTAGATTTGCTAAATGAATAGAAAGTTGTTATACGTCGGCTGGTCCTTACCAAAGCACACCTGTCGCCTCACCGCTGGAAATCCCCACTCCTTCGTATTATAGTTTGCTGGCACTTCTTCTATTTTTTAATCCGAAAAGGAAGTTTCAGATCGCAAAATTCTGAAGATTCACATAAACCTTGAACTTAGTGGGATTCCCTTCTTTTTCGTTGTTCTTTTTGATGGAGTATTGATCCTTAGATTGTACGAATAACAACACCGCTTCCTGTTTTTTACGGCATTCCCATCTCGATAGAAAACCGGATCACATTGTTCAACGAGAAACGTGGATGTTTCAGACAAAGCGTCGTTTACTCATCAAATTAAAATTATTGTCAGAAATTTTTACTTACTATTTGTACTTATTTATTTATACTTACAGAACTGCTGCTCAGCAGTGAAAACGAAACGGAGACGATTAAAGATGACGTGTCGCAGTGGCCAAACGTTCGTTAATTTTATCCAATTTACCTCTTTTCTGAATAGCATAGATGATCTTTCGTTTCACTCAATTTGCAGGAAAACTACTGTGGTCACGATTGTTCGCAAGTGTCAGTGCTCCACTACCTGTCGTGCAAAAAACTATCAATCTGTTATGACAAGACGGTAAATCCTACACAATTGGTGCTCTGTGATTTCGATCGCAAACAACATTCCCATATTTTGCGCCACAGATGAAATTTTTGTAACAATTTATTCTCCCAACTCTATACTATGAATCACTCAAAATGATAGAAAATGAGACAATGACGACAATGGAATGGGTAGTATTTCTATTCCAGTATCCCATGCGGCACTAAAAAGGTGCGTATCGATCGCTCCGATCGCTGAATTGTTAGTGAAGGCTTTTGAGCTCGGTCCGAATGTCTAAAAGCTGTTTTCTACGGCAGCCAAATGTGACGCCACGATTCATGGCTTTTCGTGCACTCGGAAAATTGTTGGAAAAAATTAAGCACAAAGTGAATAAATTATGTTCTGGGGACAATTTTGATGAGTTTTCAATAACAGCCCCTTATAGAATCCTATATGGATGATTCAATTCCGAAACGATACCGCACCGACAATCATCATTCGGCAGCGGTAATGTAATTGATTGACACGGCGCCTTATCCAATCACGCTTCAAGGGCCTAATCGATAATTCACTTAGCGCTAGCTTCTATGATATTCTTTCACAACTTCAAAGGCGGGAAATTTCGAAAGTTGTTTGCGATTGAATGCCTCTTCTTCAGCTTTTATGCATTGATGTTCAAGATATTTGCCAACATTGTAAACTAAAATTGAGCGACAACAAATTGACTGTGAGTAGTGCAGGTTCTGATCATTTTATGCCTTAGGTTGTATTGAGTGTTGCTATGATTTATGTGTCCATCTATAATATTACCTCTACCAAGCTTTTATATGATTCGCCGCTGAGTAACCAATCATTTGCCTAATAGACATGTGATGTGTTACTCCACTAGTGATTTAGTTTCGAATGTGTTCAAATCGTAGAGCTTTTAAATATTGCATTCTTTGATGGTGTTATACACAAGTTTTTGTTTTTATTGTTCTATACGACTTATAAAGCATTATGTAATACCTTCATGCAGAGAAAGCCCCTTGGCTGGTTATACCTTGCAGACACGTATCGTCAAAAAAGTGATTTCTCTAGTGTTAAACCAAATAGTTTTGGGTGAATTTTGAGACATTTGGGAATTTAATAGCATTGAAACTCAAACTAGTTCAATTGCTCTTGAAAATTTCACGAACAATACAATTTTAGTGACTTGCCAATCTATTCTTTTCCCACGGATTGCGATCAGGGTAAACTTTCTTCAGATAATCGCCTTGAAAATGGAAAAGGAATTCAAAAAAAACTGCCTGTCCTTACCTATTTTATTGTCTGTCAATTCGCTTAGTGGACAAAGTATAAAAGAATGGAACGGCGTCTTAAAGAATCGCCCCTTTTCTGTTTTACTAATCTCCTTTTCCTACGAAGCGCAACCACACATAAGGGTGTAATGATTAGTAAATAAATGTAGAACTTTTATAGTATTTGTTTTCCACCGTTGTGTTTACAAAAATGTGAGCTGATAGAGCTCTTTGTCTTTCCTCCGATGGACATAAACTTTAGTCCACTATGGTGTGAAAAGTTGAGAGATAACCGTCCATGAACTTTAGCTCAACACTGTTATTTTTTGCACAGAAATACTTCACAAATTGCGAAGTCAACGAAATTTTCAGAACCTTAAACCTCCGATCAAGCTGTCAGCAGTAAGGCTATTGATTTTACAGAACTATTTATACAATTTAAACCGCACTTATCGCATTTTTGTTGGTGCTTCACTGTGAAGAGAACGAGACTATTGAGTTTTATGATTTTTATTCATATACACCCACTTCTAGAGTTAAGTCGGCCCTTTGACAATGGTCTTAATGTCAGAGAGTGTCAGTAGGGAAGCTACTCTATCATGGTGACAATTGGTTAGACCTGTCACCCTACTGGATTTAGTAGGAGGAATCCGTTCGTCGAAGCTTTGCAACAAGGCAGTAGGAGGAGGAGCAAAATAGACACACCATGGGCAGGGCGAGGGCCTCTCTCTCTCGCTCAGCCGGCTGGTATCATGTCATTTGCCAGTTTGTGGGCTGATTGCTATAACAGAATTACACGGCGTGGATCACAAAGCCCGCTCCAATAACACGGATAATCCCATCTCCGCTGCAGCAGATGCGACTTGGGTCCGCCCACGAACCCCTGGTCGGCAGCAGCCGGGATACTGTAGCGCTGCGTCATCTCGCTACCAGTCAGCAGTCGAGTTCTCGGTCCCCTAGAAAGAATTACGCCGGCGAACATGGCCAAATGGTGTCGCTCAGTCGGCTTCAGCACTTGCTCTGCTCCCGAATGGCTCGAGAGTAAAAGACTTATTTCTTTGAATTCTTTATTCAGGATGTAAGCAGAACGAATTATAAAAAGGTCCAGTTCACATCTGAAGCAACCTTGGAAATGCTTTAGCGGTTGAAATACTTGATTGATGCTCAAGCTAAGATCACTCGAGGAGAAAACAAGTTTCTATTTGCCGCTTTTTGTTTAGCGGTTTATAGACGAGAACTAGTTGAATGAGTTCTATATTTGGTGATGACAATTTATTCGCAAAACGCTAACATCCAAATAAATAATTTACTCAAAGTGAAACACTATCTCGCCCTTTAGCAACAACATTCTCGTCACGTCCGTCTCCTAAAGTAAATCCAGAAATCCTCCTTTAGAGCCCTATTTGTGCTATTCTGTAGGGACGCTACATATGATGTACACCGATCTAATTACTCGATAAAAGATTGCTTTGGTATAATTCTAGGTGAATCAATTTCACGTTTTATAATTTTTCTTCAGAACTATGAAAGCGCATGGAAAGATGAAGCGCTAGAAAAAATACTGTTCTGAAGGAAAATATTTGCTTAAAAAATTTGTTATTGAAACCAGCAGGGCGTAAGGGCAAACCAAAAAATTGTAAACCTCGAACAGCGGGCTCACCGATATATTTCTACACTGTTCACTTTTTGTATTGGGGTTTTTTAATCCACCAAGAATGTCGTGGGTAATGGTTACAATAACTAGTTGATTGATATCATTCCCAAGAGCAGAATAGCTGGTAGTTGGAAAAAACTTTAAATTCTTAGATGATATTTCTGTCGACTCAAATAATCAAGCTTTTGGTCGCCGATTAGACAGAGTCATTGAGATCGTGGATGAGTGAGTATTCAATGGGTATTGAGCAGTCATTGACCCTGGCACCACACTACAAATCACTAATGGCAACATGTGGTACCGATTTTTTGCCTTTTGCTGACTGTATATTTTGTGTAATGCTTGATTTTGCTTAAATTTTTGCTATTTTTCATTTATTCTCGAGTTAGCAGTTGAGCATAACCACAACAACACTCCAAGCAGCCGATACGTTGAAGTTTTTCAGCGTACCTACTATATGAGTGAATTTCTACAAGTGAATAAGTGCATACTAATATTTTGCCGAAGTTTCTAACCTCTGCGAAGCTCGACCAGCTTTCTGTAAAGGAAGAGCAGTTAATTGATTCGTCCACTTAGTATTCACCATTATCTGGCTACTCCTCCGGTGATTGGATGATATTGCATCACGATTTCTTAATTGTTTCGAAAATTTTCACTTTATTTTCTCTGAAATAGCCGTTCTCAGTGTTTCTGAGCACCTAATTACGCACGTAGCAGTGCAGTTTAGTCAATTTACTAATTAAATAGGTTCTCCGTCACACTAAATTTTGTTAGCCGCCGGAAGACCTGCAACTGACCTTCATCCTGGTAGGAAAAAATAGTAGAGAAACATCAAAAATCACCAACATAAAGGGACTTTCTGCATTGAACTTGTCAATTATGTAGCGCCTCTTTCGTGATATTTCCTCTAGGCAAAGCGCGCATTTCTTTCTCTTCCTGGAGGACCCAAGGCTAATTTTCAATTGTTGAATTCAGTTTTCAGGTGAAGAAGCAAATCGCGGGCAATGGCGCGAGTCGGTCGAAGTCAGAGGCGAAGCCGTTATCGTAGTCGTCCTTCCCACTCCTCTCTCTCTCCCTCACTCTCCTTCTCCTCTTCTACCGTATCTGTATTATTCTCGGGAGAGTCGTGGTCCCTCGAGGGAACGCCAGAGCGAGTTAAGCGATCAGGATGTGCCGTTACGCTGCCACCCAACGACATTATGGCAAGTGCTCTGGCGGCTGGCGGCCCGTCGAATGCAATTGCCTTTCAACTGCACCATGGACGGGAATACACGGTGTGTCTGTGTGTGCGGATGTGTATCTGGGTGTGTATCCATGTGTATCGGTCTCTATCTGTCCATGTGTGTATGCCGGTGTATGCCCTTCCCTTTTGTCCTTCTGCCTCGGTCAGCTCGAGCTCTTTCACCCCGGCTCTCTCATTCCGGCTCTCTGGAGTTCGTGCTCTCCAGCTATGAGCTATCGGTTGTCGGCTCAACTCTCTCTATCCTCCTCCCTCCCCCTTTTCGACGTAAACATCGACGGAAACGAGGCGACAGCACGTTGACAGGTGGTTGACCAGTAACCGCGGACCGGCTCCGATGACCGCCCATTACCGCTTGATCTGTTCTTGATGGCGATTTGTATGACAACAAACCTGTGGAGAAAGAGGATCATCCTTTATTAGAAGAAAAGATTATGTGCATACAAATTGTTTGAAGAAGGTGAGAGTTCATCAAATCCATGACAGATGGGATAGAAATCTGATGGAGTGGACTAAACTCAAGACGAGACAAATAGCTAAAAAAGAAGATTACCGAAAGAGATGTCACTTAGCCTCACACTCAGCAAATGAAAGAAAAATCAAAATTTTGCACGAGAACGATCTACCGTACGAGGTAAAGGGCTACAGGAGATCAAGCAACGTCGATTTGAACAATTTGATTTTGGGAAGAAAGTGCCATACTTATTAGGACGGGTAAGAAGATGGAATTCTACAAAACAATACCGTGGTCAACTAGTGTTTAACATCCTGTTCAGCAGGGTAAGGTAAAGTTTGGCACGAGCAGTTGTGATTTCCTGCTCCTTTTTATGAAGTAGGTCCTGTAAAATAATATTAGTGACGCACTTAATTCTGCAATTGCAAGCACCAGCTCGGATAATTAATTGTCGCGTAATTAATTACCTGCGAAACTAAGAAATCATCAATGAGCGGATGGCATAACTTGCACAGACGAGAATATAAGGATACACAAAGTAACTTCCGAAATTGTGTACAGGCACGGAGCATAAAACCGTAAAAGTTACCTGTAAAAGGAAAAAACAATGCGGAAAAAGGAATTGTCGAAAGGAAAAAGAAGACGCCATAGTAACGAACTTCAAAATCTCCGATTTAAAGTTTTCATAATTATACGTGATTGGAAACAAACTTTGTAGGTGATTTTGCAGATTTCATTTTCACTGTGAGCTACGGTAAACGAAGCACCGACATCAACCAGAGGTTTTAAATTTGGATATTTAATGAAAATAGAACAGGACACATTTTTAACGATGGAATCAGAAGAAGTTGATTTAATTCTGCCAAAATTGTGTGTTTATGGATGATGTCGCAGAAAACACGTCAGTATCGAGATACTTTTAACATAACAGAATTCTAAACTTTTTACTTGTCATTCCTACCATTGTTCCTTCTCGTATTAGAGCAGTATTACTTTTACATTTATTTAACTGAGATGACGCACTTCACCGGGACATCCGGTCGCCGGAACCGAGCAAACCGCTGGGAGAGTCCCAGTTCAATTGCCTTGTTCTGGGGTAAAATACATGGCACACTGTTACGTGTAAGGTCAGAGTGGCAAATGAATGGTTGACTGAGCAAGTAAGTTCTGCCATCACAGCATTCTTTCCCTTTTCGTGGCTTTCTTAATCTGTTTCCTTCATTCAGATGACGATACATTATTTTGTAGTGTTTTTCATACCCTCGTTTCGACGATTGCTGTGATATGGACCGTAATCATCATATAATCTGCCTTGAATCATTTACGATTTCACTCAAACATTTATTCATCGAGAACGAGCAGCTCGTTGGCCATTCGAAGGTGTGGTGATGAATGAGCGATTGAAGGAGTAAATAAGATTTGCCATCACCATCTTTCCTTGCTCTTTTCATTACTTCCTTAATCCGTTCCTCTCCATCAAATGGCGATACAGAACCTGGCCACCGGAACTGAGCAACTGTGGACAGATTCTCGGTTTATTTGCCTTACCCCGGGGGTAAAAGCGAGCCAGTGAGAACACGAGAATGGGAAAACCACTTTCTGGTCGATGCCATGCGTTATTCATTGGTGTCATCTGTGTAGCCGTGGCATTCAGGTGGGTAAAATCCATAGCACACCCATATAGAGTTGAAATGATAAATGAATGCACAAATAAGTAAATCAGCTCTGTCATTATCACCATTTTGCCATGATTTTCTCGATTCGTTCCTCTCCTTCAGATGGCGATACAGAAATTGGCCACCGGAAGCGAGCAACTCGTTGGCGGATACGCGGCTTATTTGCCTTGTTCTGGGGATAAAATCGGTTGTTGGAAACACGGTAATCGAGAAACCACGCTCTGTTTGATGTCGATTGTTTGCGTTATTCATTGGTGTCATCTGTATAGCCGGGGTATTCAGGACGAAATTCGGTTACAATGGTGCCGCCCCAAACCACTCGTCTCGGCCAGCTGTCACACCACCACTAGGGCGATGATCGCGGCCTACTGGTGGCTCGATGCTCGTCCCACTCACCGTAGTGCCACCACCACTAATCACCTCCGAGCCACCCCGGTTATCCTTTTGGTATTTTTGGTTGCCATGATGTAGTAGTAAATAGTAGAAGCTGGTAAGCGACATACTACCGAAACTAATCGATTAGTTCCGCAGAGACATACAGTTTCATCGGTTTTCCAAGCTAAATTAGCCTTTTGAATTATGTCCTGAACGAGAAAGTATTTGAAAGTATTCCTAAATACCTCCACTATTGCCACCACCAATCACCACCGCACCAACGACTAGCCTTCTGGTACTTTTAGAATTCTGGAGAAGCTGATAGGTTAAAAACTGCCAAAACTATTCGGGTTATCTGCACAGACCTGCAGTTTCTTAGCTTCTCCAAGCTAAAGTGCACGCTTGTTTGACTTGTCTCCTAAATTCTCTAATATCTGAAAGTACTCCTAACCATATCCTCGAAACTTGGAAGGTCTCTTGCTTTTTTTGTTTTTAGCAGCGATGAATATTGCTGCCAAGTTCAGTACTGCTAAACTAACTTTTAACTCTTAACTTTTTTCTGCTGAGGGGAGCTCAAGTTACTTGGAAACTTTCCAGTGAACAGTGCAGAATCGTACAGCTAAGTTTTGAATTGAAATAGTCTCACCAATCTGCACAAATGAGCATTTCGCCTGCTGGTTTTTCGGTTTTCCCAACCCGAATGCAAACTGTTTTCCATTTCTACCCTTGAGATACCAATTCTTCAAAATTTCTTCAAAATTCGTTCTTGATAGTTTCAATAACGATGCAGTGTGCAAGCTGCCAGTTCAGTACTAGTAGTACTCAATCGATTTTGTCTTCAAAAACGTACAACATTCCTTCGGTTTTCCAAGCTGATCGATGGTTCTTAGACTTTTCTAAATGTTTTAGTTTGTACTCGATCTGGCTGTTATTCCGTACCCTTTGTTATTCAAGTCAACGGTTCCATATTTAACTGTTCTCCATTATTATTAGTTGAACTTGTGAAGAACACGTCACTTTCCTTCCTTTTTCCTTCGATTAAGTTTCCCTGTTCATTGTACCCCTAACAATCTTTCTTTGAGCACGTCTTTGAAAAGGGGTAAATAAGTAAATATAAGTAACCAAAACAAGTGAAAAAACAAAGAACAAGACAGTGGAATTTCGCAGTATTCGCTTCTATCGATTTGACAACTATGATAAACACTTGTTTGTAGAGATTTTCCGAATTTTTTCTGTCCCTCAATGTTTCACATGTTACTGCCCGTGTTATGTAGGGCGCTATGTTTGCATAGATTCCCACTAGTAGAAAGGTCTATGAGCTCGAAATTATTTCTAGTTTTAACGTTTGACAAACATAAATCGCTATTGATGGGAGTTGAGACGAAGATCATAGAATGGTCGTCAGAAGAGAGCAAGGAACATTAGAATCGCACGTCATTTTCTTACAAATCTTTCCAATTCGCATAAAATCGACCAGAACCCTGCACTACATACTGAACAGAGTTTTTGATACATCGTAAAGAACTCTTCATACTATATAATTCATTTTAATGTTCGCGTCCTCTTCAGCCGTATACATGGATTGAGATTAGTTCACTAGAAAATAGTAAAAAGGGCTACTAATTGAAGCGAAAATTCAAAGTAGAAAAGAGAATCACGGAAGGGAAACTTATGTAGAAGTGAAGTTAATGCAGTACTGGTTTTAAAAAACACATTTTCAACTGGATGGGCGAAGGCGCAGGCGAAAGAATAGAAAACGGGGCGATTCTCGCGCTATCGGCGTCGATAGTTGGGTATGACATATAAATTCAAATTGGGTTGGGTATAAATTCAATCGAACTGTTGTTTCTTCCATACAGTTTCACTTTTGACTAAATTCGTTGATATGTGGAAAGAGGATTTCTCTCGCCTCAAATCTCTGCTTACAAGGAGGAGCATCCAACAATGTTCAGATCTTCATACTTAATATCTACGAGGAGTTGATGTTGTATAAAGATACGTTACTGTGTATTCAGATTTCTTATTTTACTATTTCACTTTCTGTTGTGATTATTGAACATGTTGAACTGCGTTTTCTCAATTTTCTTAGAGTAATAAATTTCGCAACAACGTTCAACTCCTCAACGGCTAAGTTCAACACTATTAAAACACCAAATCGCTACAAATTAGCTTGGCGCTCCTACATTTGTTCTTTGAATACTCAGAAACATTTTTGTGATTTTTTCATTTGGGTAATGACAAGCGAATGGGTCATAACGTTGTTTGAAACTTCTGAAGAGGAACTACGAAGAGTATAATACAGCCGAAAAAGTCCAATCCAATTTCATTCGTGTTGTTTTTCGCACAAAGCTTTTGACTTGTATATTTCTTGTAGGTAGAATAAATGGTAGAAATGACTCTTATACTCCAGCAAAGTCAGGTGGTCCAAGCGTAACAAATTTTGAAGTCATCCTACTGTTGGGCTTGTTGAATTTCATACTATTTAAAAAGATTAAATTGTAAATTTACTTCTGAACATTCGTGTTTTTTTCTGAAGGAAAGTCTTATTATGAAAGTGGTGAAGATTATATATGACCATCAGAATCGGTAGAAGTTCAAAGCTGGCAGAAGAGGGCTGGAAGTGCGATTTGGATTGCGGTACGGGTTCAGTGCGGGATTTTTGCCAGTGATTCACGTTTTTATGGGATCATTTCGGTTGAGTATTTATAAGAGGAGATATCAGTGATGCTGATGGCTTTGTTGAGAGAAAGCATTAGCTTCGTCAGGAGTCGAGGATTCAATTCGTAATTGTTGACGTGCCGCCTGATTGGCTCAATTGGCGCTGTGGGCGGGATGGCGAGGGCCAACGCCAAAGCGATACGGTAGACCACATCAGTCACGACGTCTGGCGTTCACGTCCCCTCACCGATGATGCTTCCCCCTCGGCTTTTGCCGATCGAAATCATAACAACCGGTCTCCCCACAATCTGGATCCCCCCCATATCTCTGTCACTCAATTCTGGGCATTTCTAAACAATAAAATTTACAAAAAAAACTTCATTCTCATCACTTAATCGAAGCCACTGTTCTAGCTCAAACAGTCATTCGCTCTGCCGATATTTGTATAATTTCGCGTTCAATTTCCGCTTATTTGCCCATGTTCATCTCCTGCGTCGTAAATCAGTGTTGTTGTTCGTCAATATGCCGCAATCATTCGTTTTGCAGTCAGTTATTTGCACCTTTCGCATCACGTACGGCACCAACAGCACTAAAGGAGATGAGCGACGAGGATGAGCCGTTAAACTTCTCTGCTACACGGCTTTCACGAAAGGGTATGTGGCTGTGCGAGTTTAAGCTGCTTTTTTCCTAATGAATATAGTGAATCGGCTCGTGTTCGATGTATCACGCGCTTCGAAATACATACAGGAGTAAACGTCAAAAGCAGCAACACCACACGCCTCAAATGCCATTGCCACCTAATCCCATGGTTTTGTCAGTGGCAGGCTAATTGAATGATGCAGTCTCGTCTCGGAAATTGCTGCCATACACTCACCTCACCTCACAATCACTGCTTTCCTGGCCAACGTTCGCTCGTCATACATCTCGCTGTCATTTCTTCATCTATTTATCATTGTATCCTGCACAGTTGGGGCTTTGAACAAAGAAAATATGTTGATAAAATAACATCGCTGTTCAGTTACGAAAAAACAATAAATTAAAATATTGGTAAGTTTAGGGGCGAGAGAAGCTCCGTTATTAATAATGCCCTGCCTGTATGGCTACTTCTACATGAAAAACAGAATGATAGAAAGAGAAGCTCGGAAACTTTTTAGTATCGAAGAGAGGTAAGGTGCAAGGGTCACAGCACGAATCAAACTTTCTTTGCACCCATTGTTGATCTCCTCCTCAAACTCATTTTTGCGTTATTCTTTTAGAATCCTTAGATATTCTGGTTTGACCAGATTCAGAGAAAAGCAAGATAATCAATCAAGTATTGATCTTCGCCAGATATTTTATCCAAGTGCGTCTGCAAGAATGACACTTATACATGCTACAGTTTCATAAATCATTTAAAGTGGAAAAGTACTATGATTCAAGGACGGTACTACTCACGGTTCTTAAGGGAGTAAGTTGCGCTCGATATTTCGAGTGAAGCGACCCAGCTTTGACGTTTGTCAATCATCCGTTGAGTTTTGAAATTCTATTCGAAAAGCGTTGCGGCTATTATGTAAATCTGCGACAAAAGTAGCTAATTTTCTCATAGTTCTGTTACTGATAATCTCACACCTTCCCTAATTTCCACATGATTAGAGTGAACTCTTCTCTTAAACCTCGGAACGGCTCGAAAAGGAGTTCTAAATGTTTTGCTGTGTGAAATCATGTTTGGTATGAAAACAACAAATTCTATAGCTTTATAGAAATGCCATAGCTGTAAATAAGGACTGAATAAAGGGGGAGTCGATTTGTCACAGAGTACGACCAAATAACCATAAGGTAAAGGTATAGGTTCCTGATCAGTCCCTATTCGTGTTAAATTTAAATTGTAGAGACATGGTGAATTCGTATTCGGCCTGTACAATTATTGTTTCCTTTGTGCAATCGAAAATCATTTGGAAACTGCTCGAATATGTAGTAGCTGCGTAATACGAACTCGTGCTTCTTTTTTTCCTTTCTCAATGTCTCCCACAGTTTCCAGAGTTGCTTTGTTATCTACTTCCTCATTATTTTTTTTCTCGTTCCTGTTGCCTTATATTCATGCTTAGGTTCCCATTTTTTCGTTTTCCTCTTCCAAGAGCTAGCTGCTTACACTCATACATATGGGGCATTGTAAAAAACATAAATATGAAAAAGGACACATCAGAACACGCCACTAGTTCAGATGAACCTTTTAAGTTTTCATCTCGACTACTTACCGTTCAGAACAAAAACCACATAACATTAGATATTCCCAACTCATTTCCGATTTAGATGTCCAATTGTAGCTCTCTATTTTTTCGACCGCTTATGTCATCACTTTATGACTTCTAGAAAGGCTATTACAAGCATTAAATGTCATTTGGCAATCTTGAAAAAATGTTACTAATATTTGCCGAGAAGCAGCCTTCGGCCGCAGAATGTCCAACTATGAATTCGGAACCAAAAACCAGAAAAAACCGATAGTCTTTCAGCGAAGTTGAAGTTGAGGTGCTGATTATGAAGGGCAGGAGACCAAGCCAATTACAACGAAGTTTTTGGGCGCGATTGAACCGCTAAACGTTGATGAACATGACGTCTGGCTACGCTGCTTTTGAACTAAAGAAAGAACAAACTATACCTTTCCATTGGTGAAATCTTCACTATAAATACATGTAACGCCTCGAGCACAAAAACTCTTCCCTCGAAAATTTCCCGATGTCCACATTTACCGTCATCGGATTTCTCCTGCTCCCGATTCACTGCCGACTAGATAAGGTGCCTTGGAATTTTTTCAACGAATATTCGGAGGAGTTTGCTCATTGACACGTTTTTGAGTTGTCCAAGGACCCCCAACTACACAGATAAATTTTATTTATTTTATTTTTATTTTTTTAATTTTTTTATTTTTTCACAGATAAACTTCTGCTTCTAGCTCATTTGAAACTAATTGCTTACCACTAAAGATTTCACCAGTCCGATATTTCTTAGCTCAGCTGAGAGAGCTTCCTTTTTTCGGAACGATCAAATTGGGATTTGATGTTTTTTGCAGAAAAGTTTCAAAAACGAGGGTGATGGATAAGCTTTCAAGCTATATACTATGTCCCATCAATGAAGAATCGATTGCGATTTACGTGTTTGAAATCCCTGTACGTTCCACCAACATTGGCCTTTCATAGAAGATGTATTGTCCCATTCCATCAAAAGAACTTGGAAAATCTGGCAACTATCACAGTACCTGATTGGCTTACTTGCTTCTGATCAATCAAATGAGCAGATCAAAGCAAATCTAGGTGAATGAATCATGTGTTGAATACGGTGGCAGATAATATGGTGACCTAATTCCTCGCATTTACGAAATTAAAAAAAAACACTGTTGTGTATCGGCACTTAGTTGTAAGTTGAACTTGGTTCAAAACGTTTTCTGAAGAACAGTGGAAAACTCAGTATTGAAAATTTGTGCTCATCACTCCAGAATCATGTAGTGTAAGTGCTTGTGTAAATTTATCTAAACCACACAGATCCATAGGAGGTTTCTCAGAATTCTTTGGGAATGAAATTCCGACTGGATATTCCCGAAGCTTTCTAAATTGTTTAGCGATGCATTAAAGTGACCTGACACCGTTCTACTCCAAGTTGTTCTAATGTACGCATGGCCTTATATATACATTCTCATTTTACTATGGTTCTTCTATTCCTGTGAATAGGTCTGAGACTACTTGCTCTGAATTTTTGCAAATTTTTTATCAAGAAATAGAAGAAAAGATGCACGAAATTCCGCAGTGATAAAACGTTGTCATCTTCTGTCCTTGCAACGAATTATCCTGGTTGATAGCTATTAGTCGCTAGGTGAACGAGCAGCTAATCATTGGAAAATAGCTAATCTAGAATTCGAATTATCCCCTATTGATACAGATGCAATTCTTGCGGACATGTAGTTTGTATAATACGTGAATTATACCGGGTACACACACTGAATCGACTATTCTGCCTTCCTCGTCCAACCCCTGAACTGTTTAATTCCCCAGATTTTCTTGGAAAAGCTAGATTCCCTGTCTCGTTTTTTATTGGCGTTCAGTTTGCAGTTAGGTTATGTATGTTTACTTCCTTTTTTAGCTAAAATTCACTGGAATAATTTGTAAAAATTGCAACAAAGCCTTTGAAAATCCTGCAACTTTTCGTTACAACAATGATTAAGCCTCTCATTTCTGGCACTGTTGTTGCTGCGATTTCTTTCAATCTGCCAATAATTTTGAGTCTTTCTCACAATTTCTGATTGAACGATGTTCTAAATTAACGCTTTTCAGACGATGTTAAGCCCGAAGTCTCTATGGAAGATCGGTTGATGGGCTTGAGATCAATATTTCATACGCCAGTTCTTTTCCCGAACGCTCTGATGAATCCTGGTAGAATAGCTGATCGTTGATTTTGTTTGTAAGGAGTTGTAGATCCTCACTTCGTTGATTAACTGACTTTTAACCTCAGGTGGAATGATTCCTCCCCATATCGCAGCTGCCGTTGCATTATCAATGAATCATCGCATGGCGCAATCCAGGTTAGTTGTATGTTATATATTATATAATAAAGGGGTTGACTGGGTAACAAAATGAAAACCCCTCTTGAGAATTAAATCAAAAAATAATTCCAAACAAGAAACCGCTGAAAAACCATCTAGCTCGCTAGGACAATTATAAGCTCCAAAACAAATCAATAGTTCATTTCCGAGTTCCAAGTAGGGCTATTTGCGCTTGCTTACTTGGTAGGGACGAAAATGAAACATGGAAGTGAAAAAAACAAGATCACTTAAAATAGGGAAACCATGTGACTGAACGGGGCAAACGGCTAGTAAACCTATGGAGAAGTCCGAGAACAAACATCTTTAAATATTTTCAGCAATAGAGGAATATCACAGTGTTCTTGATGAAATCTTTATGGCTTCGACGAATCTTATCCACTGAAGTTCATTAGTTTTTATTCAGCACTCCATCGTTTGACTCGACGACAATTTCCGTTTCCTCATTTCCCACTTTGTCTCGAGATTCACCACCTGCCGCCTCGTCACCAACACTTAGTTGTTCTGTTTGTGGAGATGTAAGCAGTGGAAAACACTATGGTAAGCTTGAAAAATCGATACCTATAAGAATTTCATGAAAGATTAAAATAAGTCGGTGCCACTTCGATAATCCAATAACTACAAAAAAGAATCCAACACAAAGTCACAGCATGCATTTGAATTATGCGGGATGCCGCGGCTCAATGCGGACAAACGCGACTCTATTTTTTCAAACAAATTTTCAAACACGAAGTGCAATTGAGATCGCGAGTCCTCCACACTTATAGTACACTTCTGGAGGGGTATATCACGATTACAATTACCCAGCTTGTCTATGATGGCCTGAATTCTTGGTCTAAAACGCTCGCACGCCCTCTTCATAAGAGCAAAGCCCGAATTCGTGATGGCTGCTTCAATCACGGTTCGATGAAATGAGACCTTAGTGTGCCTCGTCTTGTTAGCAACCCTCTCAACTACGGTACGAGCGTATTTTTCCATGGAACTCAAACTCGGTTTATTACGAGGCAGAACTTCTTGCAATCCGCTTGCCTCTGGCATTTTCGGACGTCATCTGTCGCACCTCAATGTGATGCTTGTACCGAAGCTTTTCGTCTTCAATCGAACGCTTTGACCTTCCTCACAACCACATAGAACGATAGAAGGGTTCATAGATGGGCAATTTCCTCAGCCGTTCATCCCGGATCCTTTAGAATCAGCTCCGGAGCACGTTCCACAACAGCTGCTATTAAAATACGTTCCTGAAAATGAGTGCATCCGGATTTTTCATAAATTCGGATAAACCTCCTTCGGATTCTTCGGGAGCATTGTACCTTGCCACAACAACATAAACTGTCGATCTTGCATATGCGAAGTATCGAACTCTCTCAGCCGGTGTACGTCCAGCGCGAATTCTTTCAATGACTGCACCTCTTCGGTTGCATTCCACCCTAGTAGGCAGCATTTAGACCATGATGAGCTTTTCGCTACACACTAGAAGAGGGCTTTCACTGAACAAATCGGGAGCTCTGGCGAAGTTACGGTATGGCGGGAAATGAGAATTGAAATGCGATCGGATTCAGCTGCCGCTACTGTATACAGTACGTGTGGCACGTGTGGCAAAATGATTCAATGACTGAAATGCTTCATAATGCATATGTATATATAATGAATTGCTTGTTCAATTGTGTTGCATTAAGGAATATTGGCGTGCAACGGCTGTTCTGGATTCTTCAAGAGATCTGTTCGGCGACGGCTAATCTACAGGTAATATCATATGTGAAAATCCTTGAGTTCGCTCTTCTTAAAACCTCGGCAGAACGTTAGAATCGTTTGCACTTTTCCTCTTAATGGTCAATTATCATATCATGCCCAACCGCATCATATCATGCTCGTATTTCAATGCACAACCTTGGAGCAGTCTCATCATATCGTGCTATTTGATATCATACCGTTTCGCATCCACCTATGATTGTGTGCAGCCTGTTTGATCTGCTTGATAGGGAAGAAAAAGCCGTTCTTCTCTTGCAAGAATGAGGAGTTTTTCCAAAACAGAGATGTTTCATAGGTTATCGTATAAACTGTTTTCGAGTTTAGATAAGTCGTTGATTTTGTTTAACAGCTTGATAACAAATTGATTATGGCTCGAGCACGATATGATAAGACCGCTTCAAGGATGTGCATCAAGGTATGAGCATGATATGATACGCTTGGGTGTGATACGATAATTGGGCATTAAGAGGAAAAGTATCGAATCGTTATATGTTTCTGTGCCGAGCGTGGTTAGTATTAGGTCATTTCATAAGTCCTTGCCGTTTTTTTCGACATCCTTCTGTAAGTTTAATAAGAAAGCTCTGGCAAAGAGCTGAACACATTTCGATAGAGAATTGTTTGCAGTTTTAGAATATGTGTTTCGTTTTGATGGATACTCAAAATTTTGCCAATTTTTTGACCAGTGAAGCAAAAAATGAAATTTCGCAAAAATAGCCCTTTGCGGCATGGAATTTTCTCCAGAAAAAGTGAAACATTTTGTAGATCTTTGCACACTGTTTGAAAGAGAAAATCCTCTGCTACAAAATATTGTATTGTGTTTTTTCATTGCTTTTGATTTTTGATAACTTTAAGGTCCTCAAGTCGAGCGACCCAAAAGTCGTTATCGCGCGACGGTCGCGTTGGACGACCCGCGCGGCATCGGGGCCGCGAGAGGGCTCGTTTAGGGCCACTTTCAAGGGGCTAAAAACGTATTCAATTCGATATGCATAAAATCGCCTAATATGCTATCTTATAGAACAAGTCTTCCTCTTTCGAACAGTATATGTTGCTTAGCAAAAATATCTCAAAAAAAGACTAATGATGCTTCGACCAAGTGGTAGTCGTGGTTGTTAAATTTTGTTTAAAATACAGTGACGTGAAAAACTACACAGACATTCTGATAGGACTAAAAATTCTGACTCAATACATGTATAAAGAATTGCAAAAACCTCCACACAAAGAGCTAGCCTTGAGTCCAAAAATAATTAACGACTTTTGGGTCACTCGACTTGAGGACCTTGAAGTTATCAAAAACCAAAAGCAATGAAGAAACGCAATACAACGTTTTGTGGAAGAGAATTTTTTCTTTCAAACGGTGTACAAAGATCTACAAAATGTTTCACTTTTTCTGGAGAAAATTCCATGCCGCAAAGGGCTATTTTTGCAAAATTTCATTTTCCGTTTCACTGGTGAACAAATTAGCAAAATTTTGAGTATCCATTAAAACAAAACACATATTCTAAAATTCACATAGTTTCACATATTCACATAGTTTTGTAGTTTTAGAATATTCACATATTCTAAAACTACAAACAATTCTCTATCGAACAATATACAGCTCTTCGACAGAGCTTTCCTAGTAAACTTACAGAAGGACGATGAAAAAAAAACGGCAAGGACTTATGAAATGACCTAATAGGTGGATTTAACGTTACTGACCTGACCTGTGGCCTTCGGAAGCCTAAAAAATCGTGACCTTAACAGCAAAGGTTAAACCAATGATGAAAAGTTTCGAGCCGGTTTTCAAGCCTCTGAAAACGACGGATAAGTGGAAACGTCAAGCCAACAAAGTTTAGTCCACCTACAAACCTCGCTCGACATAGAAGCATCAAAAGCTTTACTACATGGAAAATTTTTACTCAGAAGCACCTGGTAATGTGTCGTTTTGCAGATGCCAGGCCGGCACAGGGAGTTGTATTGTCGATAAAGCTCATCGAAATCAGTGTCAAGCGTGTCGGTTGAAGAAATGTCTCAGCAAAGGAATGAATAAGGACGGTAGGTTCAAGTTCAGTTTCGTTAGTTAACGAAAACTCTATCACTGGAAATCGTTCTGCAAAATTGGCATGGAGAATTATGCCGAACGCAAACTTATGACTATTTGAATGAGAGGAAATGTTATGCAGCGCTGAATGTCAGCACTATTACAAGAAAAATTACTTCAAGAAAAAGAGGTCAGTCATCAAAGAAAGTGAACTTGAAAAACTCAGGTTGAGAAAAGATAAGAGGGACGGTTATAAACCAACGCCATTTGCTTGACACTGATAAACTTAACCCTTTATCACAGCTCATTCCCCTATGATTCTGTCGATCTGTCCAGTCGAACACTTTTTGTGCTGGACCAGATGGCATTTTTGTGCTGGACCAGATGAAAACCAGATCCCCCACAAGAGGATCCCTACCTGTCCATCAGGTGTGATACGACACTGATTAACGACAGAGATTGTGTCGTGAAAGAATTATATTGTGTGCTGGATAAGAAAGCAAAAAAGTGTACGTCAAACGACTCGAGACGTCACCACCGTAACATTTTACTCCTTCATACCTCATACGTAGATGCATGGCACATTTGTAAATGCAGAAATCAAATTCTCCGTCTTCATTAGCTGGAAAACCATAAGAGGATTTCGGGAACATAGCTGGAAATCCATAAGAGGATTTTGGGAATACTCTGGGAATGAAATTCCTCTAATTGTAGCAGAAAATAGTGATGCAAGCACTATGAAATTCTTTTGCAGATAGAAAAAGATGAGCATGGAAACACTTGAGCGTTGTTCACTCTTCAGAAATAAAGATAGAACAATGCATGATTTCTAATTTTCGAATAAGGCCTTGGATGTTCTCCGAAAGAATCACTTACCGTTCCAATCACGTGACGAGGAGTTGTTAAAGCGGAACCAAGGGGCCCTAAAGTACAATACCGAACATAGCTTTTGAGCACTTCGGCCTCTGAGGGACCGACCAGCCCCAGAGCGACCGACCAGGCGAGATTTGACGGGGCGGCAAAAGGCGTGACGGCATTTTGCATTTGTACCATCTTTGAATACCAGTCGATAGAGCTCGAGCTGCTGAGCTCAAATATATGTATATTGTTACAAATAATTGAGTTTCAACAAAGTTATTGAAAAAAGCCGCTTTGGAACGCTCCTAAGCGGCTTTTCTGGGAAGTGATCAATTGAATCCCGTTTCTCCTGTATCGACATCAATTGTATCCATTATACTTTTCGGACCTCCTCTAGGCTTTATTCCGTGAATTTCACATTTGTTCTTTGCTTCATCGAACCACATGAGGTGATAGGACAAAGACCCCGGCATTCAACCTTTAGGTGTAGGTGGAAATGAGAACGCTTAACATACTTAGCCTTTTGCGTTCAAGGTTGACAACTATCCAATTTATTAGGGTGACCCAGAAGTTCAGATTCCAACTTCCTTTATTCATACTCGAGACAAACAGTTAAATAATCAGTTAAGGTATCACGTTTACGCAGAGTTCATGGACAACGATCCAAGAAATTGTTACGCTGATCTATTCCTGGTTATGTGACAGCGAATAGAGTTAGTTCAGATCATCGAAAAAGGCAGCCAGTCAACCTTTAGCTAAAAATTAGCATTGGCAGAGTAGAAGCATTTGTAATGAATGAGATCTACAGTAAGATACGGTTCGACGATGTAGAATCCTATAAATTTCCCGAAAGTACCTCCAAGAACTGAGAAAAAACAAAACGCTGAGGTCTATCATATACAAAACCAGCCTTTAATCGGCCTATCGGCCGCAATCGTCTGTTCGCCAACTCCGAAATAAAGAAATAAACTCTCTAATCTATATTTCTTGCCAAGCTCAGTCACCCTTCGTTCATTTGGAATTTCGACACTGTTCTACTGAATTGCACTCCGGTGGTCAAAGAAATTCTCTCTTTTCACTTTGGCTCAAACAGCTAGCTGAAAAGTAAAATTGTTGTTCTTACTCTACTGGTAGAATGTTCAAAGATGTCAAATTGTTCTCAAATTCAAATGTGTATTTTCAAATTCTCCATACTCTTACACCAATCTGAGAATGCTCTCTCTACCTGCAATCAGCCCTCTCCCTCCCTCCTCCCCCCCCCCCCACCCCACCGAAGTCACGTGGCACCTAGAATCGTCATCAGCATAAAAATAACCTACCTAGACCAATTCGAGCCGAATATGAAATTACACCTTGACCACCTCTATTGTTAGATGAAGTAAGAGTGATTTATTATGGGAAGTGATTTTCAAAATTATTTCAGTGATAAGCGGGGATAAAACCACCACCAACCGCCACCACCACCAATCATTTGAAAAATGAATGTAACAAACAAACATACATACAAAGGCATGGTCTCGCTTATTATACAGTAGGAAGGATATGAGAGAGTTGTTCTCAGTGCTCCCTCTGATCACCGTGATGATGTTACGCGCACTGAGCACGGCAGTCATTCGGAAAGAGAAGCGAATGCTGGGGATGCTCATCTTGAAACCAATGCGCCACGTCTACTTAGTCTCGCTTCATCATTTTCAATTGCACCGAATGTCACTTCACCCACGTATCGTGAAGTTGCAGGAGCCTTGCGGCGACTGCGAGGTCAGTTACGAGCTAGGGAATTCCCACGCTATGATCGATTTGCATCTTTTGAATGTCATTCGCGTGCACATTAAGCAGGCCCTGAGGGTTCGTTTAGACGCCGCGCGGCGAAAATGCAAAATCGAAGCGCAATCAATGATTAACGTCATTGATCGAATTTGCTCCTTTGCGTTAGTGGCACAGTCCGGTGGCGCCACGACTGAGCAAAAAAATAGGCATATAACCACATAGGGAAGAAATTAAATGAAAAAGTGAGTTTCGTCAAAATGTCCTTTAATAAGGAATAGCCCAAACCAAGCCCCCCCTTGTAAAATAACCCAAACGACCAGTATGTTTGCCTACATGAGGCGCCAGCGGTCTGCGCCCCTAATGCAAAGGAGCAAATTCGATCTAGGACGTTAAATTTTGATTGCGCTTCAACTTTGCATTTTCGCCGCGCGGCGTCTAAACGAGCCGTTAGGGCTCGTTTAGTGCGCACGCGACGCGCGACGCGAACCCATGCAAAAGATGCAAAATCAATAATTCGCGCCGCGAATTCGCGTCGCACCCTGTTTAGTGTGCGTCGCACGGACCGTATCGTAGACGCGAAAAGTTCGAAACAGATACTCTTTTCAACGTCTACATAGCGCTCTTCGAATGTCTTTCGTGAAGTGTCGGATACTTGTGCAGCAGAGGAGCTGTGATCGAGCTGATCCCCTTGACTTTTACCTAGCCTTTCTACGGTGTTTTCTAATAAATCGATATTTCACAGCCCTTACCTGGTGCACCCCAATTAGCTTTTGCTGCTCTCATCTGTTCTGTAGAACTTGCTTGCAGCGAGATCTCTGAGGCCTTTTGTCCTTAATTCATCATTCATAGCTGCAGACGCCGGTAGTGTTTCGCCTTTTCACCTCGGCAAGCTTATAAAGAGGGTTCAGAGGGATGTTTGAGGTTAACTGATCGGCATGGTTCGATTTAGATAAATATTTATTTATTGAACTGATAAAGAAATCCCCATGTTCTTTTTTTATACACCTCACCAACTCCTTCGAATCCATCCGCTAAAGGGATACCACGGGAATTCCTTCAGTGAGTACAGTGAGTTCTTTCGGATAAATTAGAAAATTATAAAGATAGAGAAACGGGGGAATTCTGTCCTGAATGGTGAGAAAAGACGTGGGAGAACTGCAAGTTCTATAGAAGATCGTAAAAAGTTTATAATTTAGGCCCTCGTTGGTCACGGGTTTGAACAAATAAATTTGAATTTGCAAATTCGCAAATTCAGGTTTTATTTTTCATATCCGTCATGTTCTTCTTTGTTTGCGGACGTTGCCCCAGCCACACAGAAGCACTGCGCGTCAGCTGCGCTGTCTGCTGTGTGGCTGCGGCAACGCCCGCAGAATGACGGAGGCGCGATGGAAGCGTCGCGTCGACCACCTTTCGCGTCGCGCGTCGCGTGCACACTAAACGAGCCCTTAGGGCTTGTTCAGACGACGCGCGTCAAAAATGCAAAATCGAAGCTCAATCGATAATTAACGCCCTTGATCGAATTTGCTCTTTTGCATTAGTGGCGCAGTCCGGTTGCGCCTCATATAGGCAAACTTACTGGTCGCTCGGGTTTTTTAGAAGGCTGCTATTCCTTATTAATGGAAATTTTGACAAAATTCACTTTTTTCGTTCAATTTCTTTCCTATGTGATTATATGCCTAATTTTTTTTGCCTATATGAGGCGCAATCGGACTGCGCCACTAATGCAAAAGAGCAAATTCGATCAAGGGCGTTAATTATCGATTGAGCTTCGATTTTGCATTTTCGACGCGCGTCGTCTGAACGAGCCCTAAGGCATGTGAGTGAAGTCAGTCCGCGATCCACGTCCAATGACACTACCACATTTCGCTACCACATTTACCATTTCCACACACTTTCAATCGAGAACCTCAGCCTGTTCCAGAAACAGATGCCAAATTCCAAAACGCTGGTTTCATTCACCAATAAGTGTGCATTTTGTCAACTTTAGTAACGATTTCAGCTGTACAAAACGAGCGGCAACCACGAAACACGGCTACCATTCGCCCAAGCGTCGATATTAATCCGCACAATTTTTTACGGTAAATTTACATAGCACTTCATGTTACCTGATTATGAAACATCATAAAGAATTAGTGATTCTAGGGAATACGCTGGAGCGGTGTCGGCCGTACTGTCACAACCGGAACTGCCACCACGAGAAGAATCTCCGCTGAGCGCAGCCAGTGAAGGGAGGACAGACGATGAGCGGGTTTGTACATGGAGTTTATTAGAAAACGATCAAACCCAATAAGGAAGAAAAAGATCAAAAAAGTTTTTGCTGTTGCCTTGCAGCAGAAGCATTGGGGACGGCTGGTGTACCAAGTCGTAAGTTCGGGTGAAGAGCGGTGAGAGATTCGCTATATACTCTATGACAACTTTGTCCAACATTTTTTTTACTGAGAAAATAATACCGCTTTAATTTGAGCAACATGAGGAACATATCCAATGCTAACGAAAGCGTTGCTGGAATTTGACAATTTTGACGACCTTAAATCTGAACTGAAATCTATCGCTTTTTATTCCTTGACGAGCGTTGTTCTCTATCATAGCAGGTCCCATTTCTTATCATTCTTGCAATTCCATAAAACGTCTGAAGATTTCTCCAGTACAGAACTTGTCAAGTTTTCGAGTTTGCGAAAAAGCGTTGTACATAAAAAGTTCAATTTAGAGAGACGTTTTTCCCGATTCGCCTGGAAAGATACTGGAATTATCGTTATTGTGGACGCAGGCCGTACCATCCTTTCGCTCCCTCAGCGAATCCGAAAAGGTACTATTTGAAGTAAACAAACAGTACACTTTTTCTAGAAGTCGAAGACATGAAATTATGCTGAACATTAAAGAAGTTTTTGTTTGTGCAAGAGAAAATAATATGGATAGTGAAAAAGAATCACCTGAAAAGTGGTGAAACGAATTTCAATAACCTCGCAAATTTTCAGACACATCTCCTTAGTGCCAACTGGCGCTTATTATTTCTATTATCACTTGCCGAATGGTCACAGTCATCGCTATTGGAGGGAGCTGAATACGAGCCGGCTGTGAAGGCGGCTATCAACTCCGTGAAAACTCTGGAACTGGATCGGACAGAATTCTCGTGCTTAAAAACCGTCGCGCTGTTCTTTATTGGTGAGATCTACATATAAACTCTTTTCAGCCGAAGCTGCTATTGCATAAAAAATAATTCCTATCGTAACCAATATTTGTTCCTTTCGCAAATTTCAAATTCCGGATCCCAATGTAATTCAAATTCAATACAAGTATTGACGGTGCCCTTTTTATCGAAGCGTATTGTCTTTTTTGAGAAATGTCAACGAATGGGTTGTTTGACATGCATCTGGAGCAGTCGTTGGCGGTGCTGAACCAACACACTATTCGAAATCATCCCACGTCAAGCAGGTAATTCTTATTCAACTGTTCAATGAATACGAATTTCTATCACAAAAATTGAATGCTGAACTAAAATTTTTACCACGGAAATGGGCACAAGTGAGACAATTGAAAATCTCTAGAACTGAAGGTTCGTTTATGGTTAGCGGAAAGGCAACTGTGCAACAGAACAGAGACCACAGTACAATGTAGCGTTAGCCCAAGGAAAACTTCACACTGGAGAGCTGTGGAATACTACTACCGCGGCTGAATGTCGAAAATTGCATAGTGTACTGCGTACCCTGCGTCTCTACTACACCTGACGATTACTGCAGCTGCCGCGCTGCCGAGTATGATTGAGCCAGAGAAGCAGAACACAATACAGTGAAGTGAAGTACATATCTACCTCATGTTCATACCTATCTCACATAAACGAAGAACGACAATGTCAGCATCTGAAACTTTCATGTTGTACGTATTTATTAAGCTTACTTTTATTTCAAGCTTGTCCTAGGTATAGGAGGGTACCCATATTTCGACATGTATTAATATTAGAAAAGAGGAACGTTCAGGGGCACAAATAGACTTATTATATAGCAGGAATCTTCTTGAGTTTGACTTAACATAAGTTTGTGAAGAACCATGATGCTTACTCTTACTTGCCGCTTTTCGATTTCGTGGTTCCTCCGACATCCTACCCCATTCTGCTGTTTATTATTCTTGCGGAAAGCACTGAAAGTTCAGTTTTCCCTTTCATTCGATAGAAGAGCTGAGAGCTCGACTCAAAGGAGACTAGACATCTCCGATATAATTGTATCGATAAGGAGCGACAAACATTCACAGCGCGAAAACTTTAACAAATCAGCGCGTCGTGGGAAATTAGTGATTACTCTTCGCCATACAGGAATAAATCAGTGAGGTCAATGCCAGATTATGAGCAACGAACGACCAAAGAGAAGTATTCAGTATTCAAGTGTCGAGGTCACACGAAAGCAGCGTTCTACGGAGATTAATCAGCTGAAACAGCTGAATAACCAACAGTGAACTGCTGAAAAACCTGCTGAAACCTGAAATTCAGTGATAAAAAACCACCAGTGAAAACGTACATACTCCTAGTATCAACGATTCCAGGTGTGGGAGATTACTTCTGGTGCTCGGCCAGCTTCGCAGTATACCCACCTCGTATGTGGATCAAATACTCAGCACCGAAGGTGGATACCACAAAATACTGTCGCGTTATCTTTCGTAGCATTGTAAAAATAATTCGAATGTATCTCATTTTACTGATCTCAACACCCAAATTTTCTTCCTACGCGATCTCATTCAATTGTCCATTTTCTTCCTTAAATATTGCTTTAACAATGTTTAGCTGAGTCTTGAACTTTAAGGTGCTGTGTCATGTTGCTTCAATGAACTCCAAAGTATTCTATGGCTCACTGTTCATGTTTCAATGAAAATGATTTCAAAACGAATGAAACACTAATTTCTGTCGTTTAATTTAGGCCATCTGCCTATCGAGGTTGTTAGGTGGAACTATTTATTTATGTAGCTTGAAGACAGACTAGCTTCTATTCGTATGATTTCTATGATTCAGCAGTGTAAGCTGTGAACATGGCAGAGAAGAGGCGAATCGGTTGTATATACCAACATTTTTGTTTAATATAATCATTTCTGGATATTTAGGTGATAAATCCCGCAGATTGTTTTTACCGATGAAGAGCTGGTGCGAATTGCGGGCCACGTTATAATCTTGCTTCCGAAATTCAGGCCAAATTTAGCTGGAGAGCTCTCATTAGTTCACTTGAAAGGAGTTTCGTTCCAAGGAAGGAACGATTGAAAAAGCATTCAATTTGCATGTTTGTGCTTCCCTCGCCTAAAAATATCCTCTTCTTCCCCGCTTCCCTCTATGCTCCTTTCCCTATGTAAGCACGCTCTTTATTTTTACTGATAAAGCAAGGTCATGTAAACTTTATTGTCACGGCGGACATACTGAAATTCATGAGCGACGCTTTTTAAGCAACTCTTTTATACAAACTAAGCACCGTGGTAATCTACCACCCTTTGTGTCGTTTTCAGTTCAGCTCCCCATCCTTTTACTCACATTTATCCGGCGTTCTACAAGCTTGTGAATTCCGCTATGAAAGAAGATTGTCTAAAAACACCGCTTTTCGCTGCAAAGTTCATATTCAAAACCGATGTACCCATTTTTGAAATATTTATCCGTCGTTTGGTAACGCTGCTTTCGCCAGTAATTTTTGTGTCATATGTTGCTTCTTTTGCATTGCCCATTTCATACCACATTTTTCGACCAGTTTTCCATTTTCCGTTTCAAATTCTCAAGTGTTTTTCAATTCAGCTACACTACCGCACATATCATTTGCCTACCTGTTTCGTGCTTGAGGCGTTCCCACATCCAATCTCCCATTGTCTTCCATTTTAGTTTCAGTTTTCGCTCGGAACACCAGTTATTCGAATGAGAACTGATTAGTTCCGGAAGTCCAGGGTTGCATGGCCTCCTTCCTGCTAAATCTTTGAAATATACATTACCACACTATAAATTTCTGCTTCCTTTATGAGATAATGAAGAACGAGCGTTGGTACTTCAACTGATGTCCTGTCTTTTGTCGATCGTCTTAAATCGCAAATTCATTGGAATCATTTAAGCAGGATGTTTGATAGCGCGCTTCCTCACTGTACAATGTTCATGTCTCCAGCGCTCTTCTACTAAGATGAGCAAGGTTTGAACTGTTTAAGTAAAACCTCTCAAAGTCCATCTTAGCTATGTTGCGGTTAAAGCTTGCCAATAAGTCACGTATTTGGAGAAACTATCGGAAAACTGTAATACTTCTGCAAGAAGAAGAGCTATTTCCTAACCTAACAATAACGAATTGTCGATTGATTGATCTGTTTTTCAGAGGACTTTTATTATACCCTATTAATACTTTGGCAACACATAGAATTTGCTGACACCTGCATCGTTCAACATGCCGATCTTATTGAAAATGACGTTTCTCGACTAATTCTTGTTAAGAAGTGCCTATAACAAACATTTGAATGCTTCTTGGAAGCAAATGGATCTCGCGACGATCTTCGTCTTCACCGTGGTCTTAGATGGTTTGTCCCAGAATTTCAGCATTGTTCGCAACCTCGTTTCAGTTTCGCGACCAACAACGAAGCCATCCATCGTTGCCGATTACGAGTCGGGTGACGCTCTGACCTCAAGTGTTTGAAATTGGGCTGGCAATGAGATTCTGCACAACAAATCTTACGCCGCACAGATTAAGACATCCATTATCCGCTACCCATTCCAGCCGATTGATGTAACACCCAGAAACGAGTCTCTTTTGAAGGATATTCCTTTTCGGAAGATGCCAGTCACTGTGGATGCCGTCTTTGAGCCCCACAGGAGCCCACATTGCTTACCCCATGATTCAAATTGAAATACCTGCCGTCTAAAGCGTCAGTAGCGGACAATTATTGCCGCAGAAAATAGGACAACCAATGCCATGACCGTCTTCGTAAGAGATTTTGCCCCGCGGTTTCTTGTCCAGATTTGTCCACAAGTTCGACGAGCTCCCGTTGGAATAATTAAACAACAGTGGTATGATACTATACTAAAAGATTATTGACACGAAATTATTGTAAGTGGACAAAATAAGATTACATAGTAAAGCGATGCACCAAGTGATTAAAGTGATACAGCGAATGAAAATGGTCGGAGGAGCGGTTGTCATCGGTCCCTGAGTATAAAGACAACACGCTACATTTTTTACTCAATACAAAAAATGACCTTGTAGTTGCGCTAAGACGCTAATATCTTTCCGATGGTTCTGGATGGTAGTAATCAAGATGATGGCTTGTGCGCTGATACTGCTAGATGTTTCCGTGGAGCTTTACAGTGAATCAAAAGGCAAGTTTACTTGTATCACCAACATGCGTTTTCCTAGTATTATTTACTCCTGAGGCCTGACAGATCGCTCCCGTGATAGGTTATTTGCCTGTACCCAGAATAACCGTTACCAGATTTGGGCCCCATCAGAGAAAATCAACTGTGGCCTGCTCATCCCTCTGATAAGAACGCGGAGGACGCCTTTTTTTATTTAGTATTTCACAACTTTGATCGTTTCCACCCCAGTACTCACCTCTTTGTCAACGAACTCTGACGGCAGATAAGAAAACATCCTTTCTTTACTTTACCTTACTCTATTGAGACGTGAACTTTCCCATGAAAACTGTACTCAGAACAATTGTAGGTTTAATGTTGAAGCTCGACGTCCGAGATTGGCACAGATATTTATTCAACAGACTGACGTTTCGGCGTGTATCGCCTTCTTCAGAGTCTGAAAAAGTCCAACTATACGTCAAGACTACTAGATCAAACGCAGGAACGAATTTGGCGAAGGTTGAAGACCCCATGAACCGCAACCCTTCCAGCACAGAGAGACTAGAACAAGTCCACGCTAGGAGACGAAGAGGCCAAGAACTTTAAAGGGCAAGATTGATGTATGGGGTGAGCTCTCGGGTTATATGGACGCATTCGCCCCTACGGTTCAGCCTAGGGCTCTTGGTCTGGATCCAGAATCCCTCGAGCGTTTTGCGGGCAGCCGTGTGGGTCTCGCGCGCCAGTATTTTGAATGTGACCTCAAAGTCATCGCCGCTGTGGTCGTTTTGCCTGTGGCAGCCCAACGCGGTAGTGGTGCGCATTCTGTCCTTGCCATCCAGGTGTTCCTTAACTCTAACGTGAAATGGGCGGGCTGTTTCTCCAATATACTCCTCTCCACAGCTATTGCATTTTATCAGGTAAACAACTCCACATACCATGCAATCTCCTTCTTTACCAGAGGGGCAGATTAAGCAATTAGGAGTGATACAGACCCGATCGTACAGCCGATTTCGAACAAGGCGATTTTTAAGGTTGGTAGGGGGGATGTCTACCACGTTGACCAGATTTTCCAGCTCGGCTCTCCTAACACACTTTCTTATCGCCCTGCTAACACCCTCTGAAATAAAAGGAATGGCGAAAGGGATCTTATCATCTGGAGAGGAGTCGGAAATGTTTTTGGAGATACGTTTCTGTCGACAATCAGAGGTGGTATATCCATTTTTGGCAGCAATCTCCTGGGCTAAGGTCAGCGACTCCTCTCGTTCTTTCTCGCCGGTAGATACCGCCCTAGCTGTGCGAAACATGTTGCCGATGACCGCTGCCTTGGTCCACGCAGGATGTGCTGATTTGCTGTGGACCAGGATATTTTTGCTACTGGGTTTACGATACCACTTGGTTATTTTGTTTGTCCCTTTGAGCTGAATTTGAACGTTAAGGAAAGGGAGCCAGCCATCCTTTGGGGTCTCCCGCGTGAATTTGATGTGCTCGGACTGCCTTCCGATGATATCAAAACACACATCCATCTCTTCCTTTGAGGAACAGATGATGAAGCAGTCATCGATGTATCTACTGTATGAAACAGGGAGCCGATTCAGCACGGGAGCTTCAATTTTGGACATGAAAGCGATGGCTAAAGTGGGAGCTAGGCGTTGGCCCATAGCTAAGCCCCTGATTTGCGCAAAGTATCTGCCTGACCATTTGAAGATATTACAACTTAGGCATTCCTTAATTAGCGACATTATCTGACCCACAGTAAGACCGAACGTGTCGATGTTGGGCTCATGTTTATCAAGGAGTTCATAGACTGCCTCCTGGCGCTTAATCTGCCCCTCTGGTAAAGAAGGAGATTGCATGGTATGTGGAGTTGTTTACCTGATAAAATGCAATAGCTGTGGAGAGGAGTATATTGGAGAAACAGCCCGCCCATTTCACGTTAGAGTTAAGGAACACCTGGATGGCAAGGACAGAATGCGCACCACTAACTGGCGCGTTCCTGCGTTTGATCTAGTAGTCTTGACGTATAGTTGGACTTTTTCAGACATCCCCCCTACCAACCTTAAAAATCGCCTTGTTCGAAATCGGCTGTACGATCGGGTCTGTATCACTCCTAATTGCTTAATCTGCCCCTCTGGTAAAGAAGGAGATTGCATGGTATGTGGAGTTGTTTACCTGATAAAATGCAATAGCTGTGGAGAGGAGTATATTGGAGAAACAGCCCGCCCATTTCACGTTAGAGTTAAGGAACACCTGGATGGCAAGGACAGAATGCGCACCACTACCGCGTTGGGCTGCCACAGGCAAAACGACCACAGCGGCGATGACTTTGAGGTCACATTCAAAATACTGGCGCGCGAGACCCACACGGCTGCCCGCAAAACGCTCGAGGGATTCTGGATCCAGACCAAGAGCCCTAGGCTGAACCGTAGGGGCGAATGCGTCCATATAACCCGAGAGCTCACCCCATACATCAATCTTGCCTTTTAAAGTTCTTGGCCTCTTCGTCTCCTAGCGTGGACTTGTTCTAGTCTCTCTGTGCTGGAAGGGTTGCGGTTCATGGGGTCTTCAACCTTCGCCAAATTCGTTCCTGCGTTTGATCTAGTAGTCTTGACGTATAGTTGGACTTTTTCAGACTCTGAAGAAGGCGATACACGCCGAAACGTCAGTCTGTTGAATAAATATCTGTGCCAATCTCGGACGTCGAGCTTCAACATTAAACCTACAATTGCTCTCCATCATGCCGAGATTCATCGAGAGTCGAACATGGCAATGTACTCAGAACATTCCCGCGCTATACGTAGTCTTTATTTCTCTATCTTCCTGTTGTTCATATTTGAAAAAGTGCTGATATCACTCACCTTTCTATCCCACTTGCATGGAGCTCAGTTCTTCATTGAGTCGCTCATCGTTAACGTTCATCGCCCCGTTATTAACGTAGGTTATGGATCTTTTATTATTTTACCTCCACATGTGATTTCGTATGTAATAAATGTTGATTACTATGTCTTTCTGAAGGTAATCGAGCAAACAGGCTGGGAATAGCGGTGGAACATCTGCATCAATCAGTTGAATATAGTTCAGTTGAAAGGCGCCGATCACCAACGATCACCTTTTACCCTCAGCTCGGCTTCCTTGAGACTCACCTAGACAGCTTAACCTATCGGCCGTCGGACGACTTTTCACGGCGCCTGGGATCGTGGTCTTTCAACTGACATTACCCTAGGTGACCTATTACATTATATGCTTTGAAACTTGCGTCATGAACTTACTTTAGCTCCAAAAAAGTTGCTATACCTTGGCAACACTACGTGGTTTATTTGTAAACAATGTTCACCAAAGGTTGGCTTTAATTTATTATGATAGGAAAGAAACTGTTCCTGAAAACCCGGCAGTCACTTCAGCATAGCTGATAATACTGATCTTATCTTCACGGTATGTATTTATTGCATGTAGTGCAGTTAATTCTAAATGAGGTGTTGATTGTGTTGGTTGCTCTCTACGCATAGTTTTACAAGCGATTTTCTAACTTCAGTGCCCGCTATCACATCGGTAAATGGATGCTAAAAAATAACGTACGGATGGAATTTCAGAGCTTCTTCTGATATTACGTGTTTTCGGTTTATAGATAACATCAGAGCGTGGAATGAAATTTCCGGAAGCCCTCTATAAAGCCTGTGACATGGCATTACGTCACCAAACTGTCAATGTATTACAATCTATTGAATTGCGTGGCTTTTTTTGTAGCGCTTGTCGCCTCTTATTGCATTTATACTACGCTATATCTCCCGAATATTCTGTTTATACCTGGTGATTTTATTTGTTTAGAACGCCTCTCTAATTCTCAACGAATGTTGTAAGTGCCCCTCACTAGGAAAGAACTACACTTTTTCGCCCTGTGTCACCCCTGCTTTATTATCTTTGTGTTAGATGAGATAATTCTTGCCGGTATCATTGCCAGGTCTGCAAAGTAGAACTTGTGTATGACACTCAAGAGTTCAACTGACCGTGCCACTGACTCTAAATAAATATGAAGTTGTAAAGATATTGGTGGGACTTTAATTCAATTTCAAGCACAAGAAAGAATCCATTTTGGTCCGTGTCATGTTCACGACATTTACCAAAGTTAATTCAGTATCAGTGGAACGAATGTTATCGAAACTCGTTTTAGTTCGTTACATTCGTGCCCTTTTCACAGCTTCAAATTTCTTTTCAGACTTACCTTTATTTTTTGCATCGACTCTTCCTGCTAATCGCTTTCTGGTAGTTTACATTTTTCGTATGTGACCATGTAAACTCTGTTACAAATCTTAACGAAGGTCCGATTTCGATTGCGTTTTCATTAATTTAGCTTCTTCATCAACGGTGACTTCTGTAAAAACTTCATGACTTTCGTTTCAAACGTTTGGGCCACTTGAAACACTCCACTAATTTCAATTTTTCGTCTATTTTTGCTTGGTTATTTACACCATTTTATCTACACTTGTGTCACAAGGTGTCACAAAACCTCAATCGATCTCCATCGATTTGTTCTAAAGCTCTATGTGAGGGCATCTTTTGAGGTGCTCACCACCATTCTGAAACTGATTTTTCGAATTTTCTTCCGATGACCACCTGTATCATTAGGCAAGATGATTTTTTTTTCATTTTCTCGGCACTATATATTGAAATAATGTAATAAATGAAGCAGCGCCGCCACAAAGATTACCAATTGTTCAATGGAAACATACATGCGTAGAGAGAGGCCCTACCATTAACCACTTGTCAGATGCAACCTATTCAAGAATTTCTTGTCCAACAGACGTTTAGGAAAGTGTTTTGTGGTGTTAGCCCCGAATACTTCATTCGTTGTTGACCATTCGAATTCGAACGAACGTAGACAATGTGGTTGGGTGGGAAA
This sequence comes from Nippostrongylus brasiliensis, assembly GCA_030553155.1. Classification (NCBI taxonomy): domain Eukaryota; kingdom Metazoa; phylum Nematoda; class Chromadorea; order Rhabditida; family Heligmosomidae; genus Nippostrongylus; species Nippostrongylus brasiliensis. The sequence goes on from CP130737.1 coordinate 16,532,669, forward strand.
AAACGAGTTTTCCGAGTTTTCTTATCATCCGTCAAGATTCGTGGGAAATTCTGTCACTGCGACAGCAGCAGCAAGGACATATAATGTTGAAGGTGACGACCTAAATTCAACTACTTCATATAATCTCTGTAACTTTCTTATTCTTCTCGTTGCTACTGTCTCTTTTCTGCTTGTTTCCATCCTTGTAATAACGTCGCCTGGTAATAATCTCAAATTGTTCTATGGTCAATTTTGTTGTGTTCGTAGTTATTACATCGTGGTGAGCGCCACATATGTATGTCGCTTTCCCATCAAGAACGCGATCAGACAGGCTTCAAGGGCGTAGAAGTTGTTAGTAAAAAGAATGTTAGCCATACAATCGCACTCATTTATTGTCAGCAAACTTACCATCCCATTAAATGTAAAGCTCCAAAGAAGCTAGTACAAATTGAACTTTATTCCAATCCGACCACGTATTCCACACCTCTACGCGATCTGACTACCACTTTTCGCCCTATGATGCATTTCCTTTGTGTCAGAAAACCGGACGATACCCAGAACGGGTGTCTCGGCTTCTGAGAACAATGACTGACACCGGGACGAGCAACTTATTGGTTGATGCATGTAAGCCATCCATATAGGACTTTATGACTTTAGAACTGTACTTCAAAATCTAAGTGTGACATTATCCTCTGGCGTCTTTTTCCAGCTTTAGCCGAGGACCACCCATATCGTTGAGTAGCGTGGTCCGGTCAAAACTTGACCGTTGCATGCAGGTACAGATAAACAATGAAGGTGAGGAGGTGCGGCGAGGGCTGTGGCTCGAAGGGGTACCTACCTGAATCTGCCGAAATCAATCGAAATCTAAAAAACACGTCAGATTCATAACTAACATTTCTGATAACCTGTGTAGATGAAGTCTAAGCCAAATCGGTGATTTTGAACCGACCAACCAATTTAACGATTTGGATGGACCTCAGTCGAAATTCGAAAAACAAACGACAGGGTCGAGTGCTACGTGGGGTGGGGGTACTGTCCCAAAAAAATTCCTGAGGCCTTACGTTTCACAGGAACCTGCTCTGATTTGTGTTTTAAAAAATTCGAGTGCACTCGATTCGTGATCAGTATCTTTGAAAACGAATTATAAGTTAAATTGAAAAGAAAAAAATTTCTCCAGCTACTTCAGCGCCGTATGTTGGACAGGGCCAAGAGCGGTATCACTTGTCGTCCCGCTGATCATCGATTTGCTCGAGCGGGCGCCAGCAACGTCTCCATTCGTCCCAGTCGCGTGCCAAGGTAGACCAGTCCGTTTAAACCATCGTTCGTTCAGGGATTTGACGAGGCGGTCCGGCCATCGCAAAGATTAGCAACCTGGTGTTCATCTCACGTTTCGTGTGGATCACAGTCAGTGACATGCCACCCTGTATCCCGAAAACAGTAATAAGAGCGGTACCCTGCAAATTTGTACAACTTCCGCCTTTTCAGAATTTCCGTATACAATATCCATTACCAATGATATGCTGTAGCTCGAAGAGGACACTTTCGGCAGAGGGCTGCGGGGTGGGGTTAGCTGGAGCTCGTAATTAACTGGCAAGCATTGAGCATGAGCATCAAAACAAAAAAAGCGAAGCGCCCGATGAGGCCCTGAGGGTAGGCGGGAGGGCGGACGAGATGAGCGGCGGCGGCGGCCGCTGAGAGCCGGCGGAGATCCCCGCGTGGCCCGGCTTGAGTATCGAACGCTCGTCGCGTGGCCACGTACGCAGCCAACCGGCTATCGATCAGGCGCGCCGCGGCCGGCGGCGGCCTTTCTGAGTGCCGTCGACTGCCTCAAGGGCCTGTCCTCCGACCGCTGATCCGTCCATACTCCACTGCGATCCTCACAGAACGTCTGTCACGTCATCCCTTTATAACCCTTCAACATTGTTTTTCGGAAGTTTTCCTCGAATTCCTCATCAACCACCGATCGCTGTTGGTAGGTTATCAGCTGTTCGCGCTAACGTTTTCGCTCTTGCTCAGAATATCATCGAATTGTGATGATAGCGATGTTCTGAATGGCTCATGGTTCTCTCTTATGTTACATGAAGTCTCCATTTCGAAATAGGACGTCCTGATACGTCACGTGACGTATCCTACTTTGTTGCAGCACCGTGACATTACTTAGAAAGGACGAACATAAAAGTCGCCTTCTCTTTCGTCATGAGGGACTTGACATTCGTGGGTAAAATAAAAACGGCCAGTCATTTATTTTCAGCCAGTCGTAATGAGCACCCTAACATATTATCTTAATTCTAACGGCGAAAAATATTGCGGTTATTTGTGGTAGCAATGGAAATCATAACATTAGGCGGTCTACTTAAGTTTGATAGAGTTTAATCGGAATCTTCCGAGATCAGATCGTTCCAGTTATCTGAACATCGTCAATACTCACCTAAGGTACTAGGGGCTACACCAGGAAACCATTTTTTCCGATTTCCGTACCGCAGTGGAGTCGTAGGGCCACTTTTGCAGAGTTCTGCGAAGGTGTAGGAGAATTCAATTCAAAACCTTTCGAGGGTAGATCTTTCAATTAATCAAGTGTTCCAGATGTTTTTTTTAGGTTTGAGGGCTATGCAAGCCAGCTATTCTTCGGATCTTGATTTCGAGACGATTGGGGCTAAAACACATCTTTATAAATCTTGAATCATCTTTACTAAGTGAAACAGCAACCACAACGTAGGACGTGATAATCTCTTATAAGCGGCACTATGACTCATCCCATTATTGCCGGTAAAGAGAGAAACGGGGGAGGAACCGCCTTCAAGTGAAAGTGCCGATCGTGGGAGCGTCAGAGAATTAGTGCAAATAAATCACGTGGTGATGTATTATTGAAATCCATTTCATTCTTGCCTTGTTTCGCCGTTTCACCAGTTTCTGCTCTACAAGTCTAACCGTACTTAGTGGAGGCCTCAACGGGGTCCAGTTGTTCTTAAATGTGCGCTTTGAAATTCTCTATAATGTAACACCATTCTGGACAGGTTTATGTGAAAAAATACATTCGCGAGTATTGCTCTGCCCTCCTCAATCCCCCCTCCCCCAAACCCTCATAGCCACTGAGTGTTCTCTTGTCGGCATTGGCAGAGTAGGAAGTTCGAATCAGCGGGAGACGAGCCGGTCTCGATCAGTCCCGGACTCCTCCCATTTCTCGAAAGAGACGGCGTCAATGTTGGTTGCTGATGATATTTGTTGATCCCCGCTGTGTGGTTGTGTGTATTGGTTCAGTCGTTTCCAACGAGTCATCATAGGTTGCAGCACGCGAAGTTCAGCGACGGTGAAATTCACTATGCTGATGACTCATTCCCGCATAGGCTTCGATCGCGCGTAAAACGGTGATTCTTGTTGGTTCCACGTACGGACTCATGGACACTTCCGCATATTGGACGGTGAGAAACCAGATTCTGTTCAGCGGTGGTGTTGTCTTGTGCGATTCTTCGACGGTTCGTCGCCTATCGCCCGCCAACATCTCGCTTATCCAAGTGCGATTTCATGCATTCCTTGTCGCAAAGTTTTCTCATCGATCCACCTTACTAAAATGACGTGTTCTTGTCCTTTTTACACGTGTACACGTGTTCGCCTTTTCTGTTTTACTTTTCCTGCTCACACGTCACTTTTCATGTCATGAGTGCGGTCGCTCCTTCACATTGCCGCCGCAGACATCCGCCTGACGATGTCCATTAAGGACTCTATCCGTTGGGTTGCAGCCAAAGAAGGAAATTTCCCGATGCCCCATTTCCCACAGGAATCTGCTCTAATTGGTGTTCTAGTTGCTGATTGGATGAAATATTGTAATAATTGCCCTTTCTCCACAATTTATTTCTCTCCACAAAAGTCTCCTCTCCCAAGCATCCCTTTGGCCCTGTCCATTAGGGGTTATATGGTTTGGAGCCGCAGCCAGAGAAAGAAACTTCCAAGCCTCATCTTTTCACATAAATCTACTCTAATTTGTGTTTGAATATGGAGAAATTTTTCATAATTTCGATCAAAAACAGTTCGACCCTTTTCTGACTTCTTGATTCTCGGATGCATCTGTCCTTGTAATCCATAGTGCTCTAATTATTCCTTCAACGGGAAATTTTCTGCTGATTGGACGAAATTTTGTTAATTGTTTTTTCTCTAGAAATTGCTTTGTGGATATCACTAGCAGCACTTGCTACTCTTGTTCGATTCAGTTCCTGAACACTATTACATGCAAATTATGGGCACGATACAGTAGTCCATTTATTTATGAGCCCCATCGCCAGCACCGCTATTAATGAAGTCAGTGTTCTATTAATGTATAAGCATCGGGTTTTTTCACCATTCTTATGGACTGCGCTGAGGCAGTTGGGGGATCTCTCAAACAAAGACGGCGAGTTGGTTTTCAGTTATGATTTTTTTTTTGCTGAAATCCAAAACATTCCGTAATAACGTCGCTGAAGTGTCTCGTCGACTAACTGAAATTTCCATTGAATAGAGTTGCTACGCGAGTTTCTGTTAATTTTATATATTTGTTGCGGGAATCATATTATGACACCATTGGTACCATCTGAGTGTTTCATTGTATCAATCGATAAGCAGTGCAGGTGGAGGAAATGCTTTTTAGTCAAAATCTGAATAACTTATGATCTATGGGTTTTGGTAGACAACAAGATAGCGGAGCGTTGTTAACAAGCTTCTTGCCAAGTGTTGCATACTGAATGTCTGTTTTTTGCCGCTCTTCATTGTTATTTGCCGTTTTGTCACCGTCGGTTGTTACTGCTGAAACTTGTAATATTTCTCGTATAACTGTTGGTTTAGATGCGCTAGCATGGCCGAGAACATCACTCAGGGTAACACATTTATACGTTCGGCCACAGCCCAAGGGCTGGCTGGTGTGTTCACTTGGGCCGCTCTCCTCATTACCAGTCATCAGGTAAGCGTCTGTTACTTTTATAGTATTAGCTAACGTTTAGAATCATTGATACAATCATATACGTATACATGTATACGATTTTGTCCCTGACTTTCACTTCTACATCATATAAAGACGTACTTGCAATAAATAAAGCTAGAAATGAATGGAACAACGATAAACTTCCAAACAGATGTGAAAACATGATTTTTTTTCGGGTCAAAATGGACTTTCGTAGATTAAATTGGACGTCTTGCACAATGTTTTGAACGTTTTTGAAGTACCGTTTCAACTCAATATTCATTCATGTACACAATTTGATGCAAAGCCAGAAAAGTGTAACAATAACAGCATCGAGATCTGAGAACATTAAAAAATGACATCATCAGCAAATATAAAGCTCAGTATATGTTGCTTTGAATTGAAAATTGTGTGTAGATGTAAGCAGAAAGCACTTTATTATTTTGAGCTGGATTGTGATTCTTTGATGCGTGCCTTCATTTTTTAGGGTTGGAATTTCATTGTCGTTCGGTAGAATCCGTATCTATTTGACAACGGAAAATATTTTCACGTCTGCCTCAGATCTACTCCATCAGGTTTTCTTTGATTTGAATATTTCCAGATATACCAACACTTACGCTGGTATTCCTGTCCGACGGAACAACGATGGATTGTACGCATCTTGTTCATTGTGCCAATCTACGCGTTTGATTCTTGGCTGAGTCTCATATTCTTCTCCGACAATGTATACATTTATTTTAATTCAATTAGGGATTGCTACGAAGGTTTGTGAATTTTGTTATTTCTTTTGTTATAGCCTATAAACTCGATATATTACCTTCTTTGACGATTCTAAAGTTGCTTGTTGATAGATGATTATTAACTTTGCCGTTCATCTTTCGCTAAACATTTTGAGATTTACTCGACTTTGGTAAACATTTTATAGCTTACACGACTATGTTTCAGCATTTGTAATATACTCGTTTTTGTCGCTATGCTACGAGTATCTTGGTGGAGAAAGTAATATAATGGCAGAAATACGTGGAAAGCCTATCAAGTATGTTCCTCACCAGTTGATATTTGTGTCCCATTAGTTTTCCATCCAATGTAATCTGTTAACTTTTAGGCCTACAAATTACTATACATGCACTTGCTGTCTGGCTGGTAAGCAGTATACCATTGAATTTCTCCGTTTCTGCAAACAAGTGAGTTCTTTTTCCAGAAGACTTTGTCTACTGGCATATTTTTGACACCTTACGCGCGATCAATATAGTACACCAGTTGATGTTGCTATGCAGATACTCCTAACATTGTTTTTTCTTCAGGCAACGTTGCAATTTTGCTTTATCAAGCCCATTATGGCCGTAATCACATTGTTCCTCACCGGGATGGGAAAGTACGAGGACGGAAATTGGAGGTTGGTATATGTTTCTTTATTTTCTGTCCCCGGAAAATTCTTGGGGCTTGTTGGAAAATAAATGGAGGGAAAGTCTACTAGTAGCTTCCGTGTTCATACTGGAATGCAGTGTTGTTTTTGGCACTGCAATGTGATGTTGCATTTTATTCTCGGTCAAATACTCTTCACCACTCTAATATGGTCTTCAAATAGTCGTATATTTAAATTATCTCATATATACTTCTCTGCGGTAGGTGAAACGAGAGGTTTAGCTCTTGAAACATCCAAGTCGCCGAATGACAGATAATAGCAATGTGGACGCTTTTGGCGTCCAATTTATGGTGTCTTATATGTATTTACGAAACGTTATTTTTTCAGTGCTGATCAAGGATATCTATACATAACGCTTGTATACAACGTCTCCATTTCCCTAGCTCTTTATGGATTGTTCCTGTTCTACACAGCAACACGTGAACTTTTGAGCCCGTACAGTCCAGTTCTAAAATTCCTCACTGTGAAGAGTGTGATTTTCCTGTCATTCTGGCAAGGTGCTTTTTTATTCCAAAGTTCTTATGCGAATTTTACTGTATCATTGGTGATGTCATTTTATAGGCTTTCTCATCGCCATATTGGGTGCCACATCGGCTATAGATCCGGTTGTGGATGCAAATGGTAATGTTGTTATCGGGAAAGGTAAGCGAAACAGGCAATCCTATTATTACAAATCTGTTCACTTTAGAACTTTAGCCGAACTGATTATTGCGAGTGAGCAGTAGTTAATCTTTGAAATCCTTGACTTAATCAAGTATTTAAGGAACTGTGGCTGCTGGTTATCAGAATTTCCTAATTTGCATCGAAATGTTCTTTGCTGCTATCGCACTGAAATTCGCGTTCGGCGTTTCTGCTTACGCTGATGCCCATTCAGGTAAGTATCAGTATTCAAGTTGAGGACTATGTCAAATTGAGGTCTGTGTTAGGGCTCGTTTAGAGTGCGCGCGACGGGCGACGTGAAGACATGGAATAGATATAAATCGACCGTACCGTGGGAACTGATCGATTTGCATCTTTTGCATGTCGTCGCATCGCCCGTCGCGCGCACTCTAAATGAGCCCTTGGAGGTCCATTTTTGTCGCGCCGCGACGCGATGACGTCCGAAATCTGTAGCAGTCTAAAACTCGAGACGGGAGTGAATTAAGTCAGAGTCCAGAATAAGTTTATCCAACTGGTGTAGTTTTGAGTAAGGCTGAAGCCAGATGCCGAGACAAGTCCCAATCTCCAAAAATTATTTTCAAACGGTCACGTGATGGCTTCCTAGAGGTAGTCATTTCAGTCAGCCATTCGAACGACGGTCGTCCCGTCACTCTGCAGTCAATCAGTTCCTCACTAAAGGAGACTATGAACCCCAAGGACATCATGCAGGATGCAATTCACAATTTCCATCCACAATATCAACAATACACGCAGGTATGTCGCAAATTCGAACATTTCATTGCACCTGAGTGATTTTTGTATAAAGAGGGGAGAGAGCAACAGTTCAACATCCACGATCTCTCCGTTGTCACAGGGAACAGTTTAAAAGTGCGGTATGAAAGATGATATTTGATGACATTAGGTCGGATTGTCGGATGATATTTCTAAGCACGGCAAAAAATTTAGTCCAGAATTCAGCCTTAGTTTATGATAGTGTCTATTCGTGGTCTAGACTTCACTTGAAGAGCCCATTTTAGCGACAGCACCTACAATGTTTTGGTTAAATCCATTGGGTAGAGCTTGAAATTAAATGAACCAAGTATAAGTAGACTTTGGGCTGCAATAAATCGGAATTTGACCGTCCTCTAAGGCTGTCGATCCCAATCAAATCAAATTTGGACTAGATGTGAGCTCATCACGTGTGCTTCACTACTAATGAATGCCCGTAGACGAAGAGAGCGTGGGGTGTTGAGCTGGTTGTTTTGCTTTTTCTAGACAAGATCATGCCTCTTCTATTTATCATGTGGTTTAATGGTGTTTTTTCAGCATTCGAACCCGCAGCGCTCGGTCAGTGGTAACCTGGCATCAGGTTTTTAGTTTCATTATTTTTTCTTTTTCGTTCTTTTGGATATCGATAGGAGAAAGTTTGTCGTTCTCTATGTTCGTTTTGAACGTGGAAAGAGTTGGACGGCTGGTAGACCGTCTTGCATGGTGATTTTGATGTTTCCTGGTATGTAGTGTTCGGTGAAGTCTAGTCTGAGTTTGAATTTTGTTGTGTTTGATTCTTTCCTTTGTTTCCGTATTGTTAGTTGTTGTCGGCTTAAGGATCCGGGCAACAGTCAAGATAGACTGGAGAACTCGTCGTATCGTGAGAAGGCCACATCCCATCAGTCAGAGGGAGCACATTCGATCACGGAACAACAATGGCCCTCTCTGCCGCTACACCAGCAACGGTCCGGATACAACCCGCTGCTTTGAGAGCCATTCAACTCCTTAGAGGCAGCGCACACGATAATGATGGTATAAGAAGTTTTTCTCTGAATTTTGTAGTGACTTGAATCATTCATAAAGGGATATCAGTAATTGCAGCAACCAAAAAATGTTCCACCAAAAAATGGAACTTAGAAAGTGGAAAATGACAAGGCAGATGCTCCAAATTGCTCCCGTGCCTACTCTGCTCTTATGGGAATCACGACTTTTTTGCTGTGTAAAAGCGCTGCCTCCCTGGGTTCCATTTCACCGGGTTTAGGATTCAAATAGGACCGCTATCGTGAATGCTGCCTCTAATGCGTCCAGCTTTTAAGCTGTTTCCCTGTGTGTTGCGATACCTCGCATGGTATGTGTTTTGCTAGTAATCTCATAAAAGCAGACTCTGTGACACTTTAGGGCAGACAAATATTCGGCGATTGTATTGATTCAGGCTCTCATGCACAAAACATGTGTAATTCACCTGTTTAGTTCATGCTTTTCCTGCACATCATTTGTTACAGAGTTTGATCACGATTTCAAAGTTCGCTAAGTCTTCAGTATTGACTCTGTATTGCGTTAGTTCATTATGATGAACGTTTCTACTAGCGAAAAATTCCTGGGTTTCGTTGGACGGCTCTAAATGAGTTGTCGATGAGTGATATTGGTTTGTCGTTTTTTAAATGGGGTTCTTAGTTGGTGGATACAAATACAGAGTTATGCGCATCAGTGTTGCAAGCTATCTCTAATGAGCTCGACCGGAAGATGACTAGAGCTTCCAATAAGTTTCTGACCTGCTAAATTAATGTTTGAAACTTGGAAAATCTACCATGCGTTCAAGGAGTAGTGCTAAACACATTTTCTGAATTACGTCATCTTTCAGTGCTATGCGTTTTACGGTGCTTCGTTTTTCGGGTATTGAAAAGCAAGTGAATGCATTTGTTCTTGTTTATTCACGTATCGATTCTCATAAAATAGCTGTTCATTGGGAATGAACTATTTTAATTCGTTGATTAATGGGCTATGTTGTCAGGATTTCAAGAAATTGTTAGTTATAGCAAAAATAAAAAAAACCTGACGTTACTGTCTCTTTTTTCGTCTAGGTTACCGAGTTCTTTTGCATAAAGTGTCACAGAGTGTTGATGTACCTATTGCGTCACATCATTGAAATCGGCTGCTGATTTTCTTGTGTTTACAAATAGCAATCCATTTCCTCGCATCTTTCCCTATTCTGATCTGAATGAAGCGTATTGAATGCGTGCTTCGTATTTTGTCGTTGGAGATTTCATCATTATGCACGAATCAAGCGGCAGAGATCGGCTCTAAAACGTCCCTCTCTGCTCGAATGCAATGGGGGCAATCATTTGATGAAATTAATTGTTGTCATCAAGTGTTTAGCGTTGATGGTGGCTATACGTTGTTCTATAGGTTTAGGTAATCTATACAGAAGTTATAGAACACGCATGGGTTAGGACCGTTTACGGTTTTGTGAGCTTTGCTATCGATTTTCGTCAAAAGCTCTCGACTCCTCAGTGTACATAGAAAACAACATGCGAAGTTGTCTCCTCACGAGCATGTCATGTGAAGATTGTTGAACAAGATTTCCAGAGAAAATAGTAAGTTCGTGTATTAATGGCATGGAAGCACTAATTTGATGCCGTTGTCGACGTGTTCGGTTTTTGGGAATGCTTTTTATGTTGCATTTGCGCTATGTTGCGAGTTAATTGATGTTGATAGAGCTGACTGAAAGTACGTCATGAAAATGGCATATATGACCACGGAATGCGAGAATCGATACAATTTTTCGGAATTAGGGTGAATGCAAGGGCGGGCGTGGTGTAGCGGAAAGTGGCGCTACTGACAACCGCATGGTCGATTGATCCTCTCCCACCCCTCGGGGGTTGGTAAGTTGGTATCAAACCTTTCTTGGAAGGTAAAACACTGACCTAGTATAGCGGCTGGCCCTCGCAAGTCATTGTATAGGCGAAGTACGAATCCACCAAGCCTCTACGCTTCTGAATTGAACATGAATGCCGCGGCCCGTCCTTAGGGGACTGATCAACGCCGGCACCTTTACCTTCACCTTTAGTGTGGATGCATCGTTGGTGGAATGGCGTGTTCGTTCAGCTCGATATCTTAAAGATAAAGAGATTCCGAAGAGTTTTGTCATTTATTTCCGCAAAGAAAATCCCCATTAAAGCTCCGAAGCGCCGAGTAAATGTCGACGAAGATGGTTATCTCATGTTTTATTGGTATCACTTAACAAGTTGATGAGAGCGGTTGATACATTACGTAGCCTTCTGGTTAACGAAAGGTGTGAACGCGTACCGATCCACAACCGGTAGGCTTAAGGGGTTTGTTGCACGATCGATAGGTTCGCTGGGATATCACGGTCGTTATTTGCATATGAATGGACTATCTTTGCAAGAAAGTCAGAACAGCGTTACATCAGTTGGTCACGTAAATGTTTAGGCAGTGGGAGCGAGCACTAGTCACGACGAACAACGTCTGGCCAGCGGTTCTAGTGGTGCGAACTATTCAAGCATGGCGCACACTGGATCGCATGGAGTATCTACACCGGTCGTTCCAACTGGCAATCTACTTGATGCTTAGATACCCACATATTTTATTTATCTGTATTGATAATGCGTAGAATGTGTGATCAGACATGTGAAGTGACAAGGTCTTTTTTCAACCAAAAACGTTTATTTAAGATTTAGTAGTTTGATCTGTTCAATCGTGTTGGTTGAGATCGCCGTGTTCTAAAGTTCTATTCGTGATGTTCTATGTAATATTTGCATATTTCACTGTTTTGTTGTCTAAAACTGCTTTCAGTGTGTCTCGCGCGATGGCCATATTTCCCGTATTGAGAAGGGTAACCTTCGTGCTAGGCGATCTTTTTTGTGTTCGTCTGGTGTGGTGCATGCAGCTTTAGGCTCTGTCATTTCTACATTTCTATATTGTGTGCGTGTGTACTTTCTTGAAGTGTTATCTTTCTAGCCGGTATTGTTTCTCTGTGTCACTATTGAAGTACATTCTTTTAGCTCTTTTCGATTTTCTGGTTGTAGAGCATTTTGTGTTTGATATTTTGTATCTGAACGCTAATGTTTCCCTCATGTTTTGGAACGATTTCCGCTCCACATCAAAAGCTATGTAGCACACTCACTCCTCTCTTCTTCTCTCATCTTTTGATGTCATATCAACATTGAATCGTGTTAATTTTTCCCGTGAGCCTATCCTGTGAGGGTTCCAGTAAATATTTTTGTTTGTTCGCGTGATTCAAATCAATTGGACAGCTGCTGACTCTGCTGGAGGTCAGCAATCGGCGGCGCCTTTTGTGCACATTGAGCGTGGTATGAAATCGAAACAGATGTGTTTCCTCTGTTTCGCTGCAATTTCAGGCAGGAATCAAGGTAAACTAGCAAGAGACCTGCCGAGAAGATGCGTCGAGTAGCGGTTTCAACGTATCAAGGCAGGCTTAATATGTTGCGTATGTTGAATCGAAGCGTTCGCATTAGTTGTAGCTGAGACTAATGCATCACGAACTGCAAACAGCTGTTATTTTTGCTCTATGCTAATTTTTTAGTAGAATAAGGTTCGGGAAACGCTGGTCACTAACGAAATTCCAAAGATCGGAAGAGCACCCCACGAGAAGAGTTCGAGAGATCGAAATAACGGGGAGACACATCCAAGAAAGGATTGAAGTACGTTATCAAAAGGTTGCAGTCCTCTGGTAACATACTTCCGTCTTTTCTCAGAAGTCGTTTTCAGCAACGGATGGCGGATATAAAGCAGGCTGAGAAGAAATTCTCTTCTCAAATTCTGCGAAGGGACCTTACAGACCAGACGACAAATAGTTGAGCGACGAATTCGCCGTTTTCACCGCGGCGGCATCCAACACCTATCGATTAGAGCAGTGCGGCGCCACAAACGTCGCGTTGGACGAGAATGCTCGTAAAAAAACTCGAACTCAACTATACCAAATCGATCTCTCTTCGAGGATTAAGCGGCTGGGTTGCTGAGCTGAACGCAGTTCTTATTGCAGAAAGCTGATTTTCCACCACGTTGTGCTCCCTTCTGCTGACTGCTAGGGCAGCATGAAATTTCTCATTGCTAGATGCTATCCTACTGCGTTCCGTGTTTTTTTGTTTTCTGTTTAGGGTGCTTCGTCTTGTTATAAACCCTCCCAACAACGCTACGAATGTGGCAGTTCACAGAGCTCAAATTTGGGCTATTTTTTTTTTTTTGGGGGGGGGGGGGGCAAAACTTCTTGCAATGCGCTGGCTTCTGATTTCTTCGGACGTCATCTATCGCACCTTTACTTTGTAAGATCTATCAAAGCTCTTCTAATGCATTCCGACATATTGACAGCTCTTCACACTTATTATGGAGTACACATAGGGGTATATAGAGGGGCAATTTGTTCAAACATTGTCCCGCATTCTCCAGAATGAGCGCCTGAGCGCGTTTCACAACGTTGAAACGCGTTCTAGGGAGTGGATCTTCCTCGCCGGGCTCAGTGAACTCCCTTCGGACTATTCAGAAATAGCGTTGAACCTTGTCACAACATCAAGAACTGTCGATGTTGTGGCCGATGTACGTATTGAATTGTTAGGTCGAGTCATAAGTAATCGGACATTTGCATGTGTTCGGATTCGAGATCAAATTCCCCGTCAGAACGATTAAGGCACCGTTCGATAGAAGGAGAAAAGAGCTACAAAACGTTCCACTGCAGTCACTTCAAGTATGGAACCAGCGTGACGTGGATCGCAGAGTATACGCAGCAGTTTCTCTTCTCAGTCTGAAGAGCATAAATGATTGGCTGAGCAATAAGTCACAGGCGTTGAGAAGTAGGTGCTCTACTCTGAACATCGTAGCCGTGTCCAGTGGGTCGACAAAGACTGAAAGGCAGAAGACGATATAAAACCCAACAGACATGGCAAATGGTGATGATGTGCAATTCCGGAGCCATTGTAACAGTGTGCAACGTTACCAAAGTGAGGTCGGCAAACAAATTTGTGGAGCGCTTCTCCCTCTAACGAATGGTATCTTACCCGTTTTGATCGGGGCCGTCATTGATCGAAGGTTTGATTTTGAATTGTAACACATGCAAAAATGTCCAATTATATATTTGGAGATGCTAGGTTATTCGCAAAACACTGACATCGGGCGGGAATTGAACCCGCGTCTTGTTAGTGCAGTCTGCCGGAAACAGAAGGACGCGGGTTCAATTCCCGTCCGATGTCAGTGTTTTGCGAATAACTTAGCATTTCCAAATATATAAGTTATTCAACTAGTTCTCGTCGCAAACCGTTAAATAAATAGCAGAATAATGTCCAATTACTTATGGCTCAACCTAATATCTCAACCGATGTGCGCCCAGCGCAAACACTTTCGGTGACTGCGGCTTTTCGGTTGTACTCCACACTTGTATGCAGCTCCGGATTTAGCTGACGCACCCTGTAGATGCTTTGTTCTGTAGATCGTGTTGTTTCGAGACGTGCATATCAAAACGATTTGTTGCAACGTTCACCCTTTACCTGTACCTGCATTGTTCGCATTACTTCTGCCTCACGACTCAATTTTCGGCACTAATCGCTTTGAAGTGACTGACAAATGTACTCGAGTACATTCAAGTTGTTGGTAAGTTCAGAGCCACTGGATAACTGTTCAGAGCAAGAAGCAATTCTTCAACATGACTGATTGCTTTGCAGTCACATGCGACTGTTAGAATGTTGCAATCAATGCGCCGCTACCTCGGACAGATGCTTACTTCCTACAGCTGCAGATTGCATGAAGACGGCGTTCACACGATAGGAGTCCAACGTCGAATGGAAACATTTCAGAAATGTTGATCAGCTTGAAAACATTTGAAGTTCTCCTCGAAGTTTTCTATATCTTAATGTCGATTTCAGCTTACTCGCAGGTATTGCTACTCACGAGTTGGAGGAGCCGTCTTGGGAACCTCACCTTGGGAAATTCTCTATCAATCACGCGATTGACAGAGTTTGTTGACTAGAACCTTATGAGCTAAGTTATGTACAATCTTAACCCTCTGTTACATTTCGTGGCCCTTGGGTCCACAGTCACTTCAGAATGAGTGGTCATGGCATATAATTGAACTACAACTGAATAGTTTTTAGGGGATATGAAGTCAATAAATATTTCCTGAAGTCCGGTTTTCTGAATGTCATGTTTCGCTCGCTGTATGCTTCGTAATGCTTTCGATCACACTTCAGGGGGTGGGGAAAAGCATCCCAATTGGCTTTTTAGTTACGGGGAATTTCATGCTTGAGAATGTTGTTCATGTCGAAAATTGGACCAAGGTAGACATACTTGCTGACTTCCTCGAAAGAAAACCTCTACATTAACCCCGCATTTCTGTCAGCAAACTTGATTTGATGAGGTCGGTGTTTGACGCTCTGGTCAGCCAGAAGTCCGATTCTCTTTTGTGTACCTCGTACAGGGTGTGCCATCCGTGGATCACATAATGAGCACAATATTGTCGACAAACCTCAAGTGGTTTGAAGTTCTTCCATTAATATCGATGATACGGTCATTTCATGTTGCAGCAACGGATGCTGGATACAAGGCATGCTGAGGAGAGACTCTCTTCTCAAATTCTGCTAAGGTTGTGCAGAAATAAAGGCTAAGAGTGGAAAGAAAATACACTTAATCGTCAGTAGGGCAGGAAGTACGAGAGCCTACGGTAGTCCTCCTCCGGAGGACGGATTCAATATACGTATGTATGCATTCAGGGGATAACAGTAAGATAACAGATAACAGTAAAAGATAGCATTAACAAGACAAATAAAGACAGTAGAAAACATATCTGGGAAAACAAAGCTAGATATCCTTCCGAAATATTTGTGCTGACATAAATATATCTAACCTGTTCTATGCTGGAAGTCGCCCGATTCACTATTAAGTTTGTATATCGAAGATAATAGACATGATGCTACGTAAAAAAAAGAAAATCCCGGAACCTGGAATGGTATAGCGCATCATTCAGGAAGAGAAAGGTTGATGTGTTGTTCGAAGTTCTTGTAACTGAGGTCGATAGGAGGGTTTCCTTAACAGATTTGAAATAGAGGAAGAGTTCTACTGACAAAAAAGTAACGACGATAATTGAGTTGTTAAATGCTGGCCTATTTCTTACAATTCCTCCCCTGATACTTCTCATTGGGAAGAACGTTCCACTGATACAGGTTAGAAAAAAATTGTACGAGAACCTTCCTTCTAGTGGATACGTTTTGGAAGCTACGATTTGTGGGACCTCATCATAGGGAAGTTAGGTGCTCTGATCATAAGTTTTCCTGATAATTAACGATGACTGGTCCCATAGATAAGCAAAATAAACAAGTAGTAAGTCATAGAGCTTATAGAAAAGTCGTATGAAAGATTTTAGGATGAGTAACTGGACATTCTTAAAAAATGAGGTACCTATCGACCAAGTTTTCTAACTATACCGATCGACTTTATTCCACTAACCGCAGATGGCTGTGGAATCTTGTAGATCACGACTGGTGTGGAATGGTTCTGTCTTTACTCCACACCTCAGTACGTCCAAATACAACTCCGCTCTCAATGGTTTAGTGTCCGCCACTAAATTTCGAGAGCCAAGAGTAAGGGGTGTTTCGAACAAAAGTACGTTTTTCAAAAGCCTTCCTTGACCGTTCAAAGGATTGGTTAGCACTGACGGAAGAGAAAATCATAACATAGCGAATACGCGAAAACATGCGAATGCAGTGCACTGTTTTGCAGAGCTTTACTCCTTCTGGCGGGAAATTTTAAATTGAATCCGAACACTTCAGCACAAATGGCTGATCAGTTATCACTCAACGTAACTACCAGTTCAGCAAGATAACAGAGATTAAATTGGTGCAAAAGTAGGAGAAGCTGTCTGCACTATTCTGATCATGTGTGTCGCTGAATGGGGGCGGGTCTTGAAGGTGGCCAGCAGACATCGGAGGACTACTCACACACACCGCTCGGGCTCCTGGTGGTGATATGCCGCGTCTTCTCCTCCTCCTTGCTTTATTTGCCGTTGGATACGGTGCCATTCATCATCGAAGGGCCTATCATTCCCGCCGTGATGTGCAGAGGTAAATAACTTTACTTGCTACTTTTAGGCCTCGCTTGTAAGCTCATCAAACATTTTGAATCACGCGAAAAATTCGAAACTCTTTAAAAATTGGAGGTTGCTTTTAAACGCATGACAACACGCCAGACACTTGTCGTAGCCGTTCCGTGTTTCGGAGGCAGAAGTACACTACCTTTTTTCAAGACTATTTGAAGGGTTTTTACGTTCTTCTCAATCGAGTTTTGTGTCCTCATCAACTGTTATTGCTATTTCTTGCACGGTTGGACGACTGTTTCATCCAGCGCAAAAGAAAAAGAAATCAAAATAGAATGTTATTCTTCTGCAGCTCCTGTTGCTCTTTTTTCGTTTTTAGTCAGTGGTTTTAGTCAACACTGGCGGTTCGTTTGCAGGGCTTTTAGTATGTAACAGCGTGACTTTTCACTAGCACGCTTTTATGATCTTCTGATCCTTCTGTACGATTTGATTCTGTCAAAGAATTCGATAGTTCATCAGTTGGGGTAAATAGCGGCAGATGTTGCTGAGCGCCGGTTGGTGAAAATGACACCTGCCAACATCTGGGCATTGTTCAGACCAAAGAGCAGATTCACATTTCGCGACTAAAAACCTATTTCAGCATTCCGTTAACCCGTCAGCGAACTCTTCGCGAACGCCTGCTTCTATCTGGAAGTTGGGAGGATTATCAAAAACAACGAAACCACTATCAGAAGAAATTGCTCGCCAAATATGCCGCTAATAAGGCGGGAAAACTTCAATCAACCAACGAGATAGATGAGTTGCTCCGAAACTACATGGATGTGAGTTGTTTTCGGGTGTCGTTGAGAACTCGTGCGGTTTTTCCAGATTCCATCAAAAAGTCAGCAAAATCTGTACACTTGGCATTTTATTTCTTGAAAAATATTCACACACTGACAACTTTAAGACCATATTGCGCACTGCTGGAGGAGTTGACGT
This sequence comes from Nippostrongylus brasiliensis, assembly GCA_030553155.1. Lineage (NCBI taxonomy): Eukaryota > Metazoa > Nematoda > Chromadorea > Rhabditida > Heligmosomidae > Nippostrongylus > Nippostrongylus brasiliensis. The sequence continues at coordinate 16,550,441 of CP130737.1, forward strand.
TAGGAGAAAATTCAGTAAATCAAGAAGTAAAAAATGAAGAGAAAAAGTACAATTTGAAGGAAGCGAATTCAATGCTTTTAGTTGAAATGTACTATTCGGGCTTGAATGGAATCACATATGACTTGCTTATCGGCGGATGAAAGTATTAACAATCAGATTTTCATATCCGTTTAAAAGGTTTTTACACTTGTGTCACTATCCGAATCTTATTTTTCTTTGAAACTGCAACAAGTGCCTTGGTAAGGATGTGGTAATAGGACGCAAATGTTCTGGCTGGAGCTCAAAAATTCTAGCACGCTCTGCCGCCAATGCATCTAACTTACAGTCTAGAACATTTTGTAACGGGAAGAAAATATGAATATGGCTTGCGGATTCATCTAGTACACATATTTTTCAAACGATAATTATACGGCTCAATGACAATTCTACCAGATTTCAAATTATTCAAATTTATTGGCCTTAACGATCTACGGTCATTAAGCAGGCTGTGGTCAATCATTTGCCGTAGCGTTCGTCACTAGAACTTTATTGTCCTTCGTAGTCTTTGTCTCACTTCCAATTATGCGGTCTGAAGGTCATGTTGCCACCCATTATTGACAATTATCGATCGCTGAACGGACATGTGATCATCACCCTCTGGAATTTATTAAGAGAATACGTTGCGGACCGTTCGGTCTCATACTGTTGAGGCAATAAAGTGGATTAATATGTATATGATGTGAAATATGAAAGGCTTAGATTGTAGATCTGTGATGGAGACTGTTGTTGCCTTCACAACAGCCCGATGAGAAAAATCAAATTGTTTAAGTTACGCTGCTTAAGTGGTTTTTTTAGGCTCAGTACTTTGGTACGATCCAGATCGGTACTCCAGCACAGAACTTCACCGTGATTTTCGACACCGGCTCGTCAAATCTATGGGTTCCGTCGAGAAAATGCCCATTCTATGATATTGCATGCAGTGAGTATTTCTCTCTTTTTCGAGTTGCTGCTGCTGACCGTTCTCGTTATTTCCTGTTATCGCGTGACCGCTCGTTAGTGTACTACCAATGATAGCGATAATAGGTCACGGAAATATTAACAAATCGAAAAAAGGGCTCCGAAGCTGAGCTGATAACAGGTGATGGATGGCTCATATGGCTTCCTCTCCAACAGGGAGCGATAAGAAGAACAATTTTTACCATGGGTAATATTTCTGGCTTCGATAATATCATCAAGAGGGCAACTAGAGTTCATACTTATAACAGTTCCTAATCGGATAAAAGGAAAATCTCTCGTTTGCAAGGCGCTTAAAGCGGCTTGTTTACTGTTCGCGGTTAAATTCACCGGAAAATTTTTGTAGCTTCCTTTTTTTTGACATGGACTATCCGATTCCTTACAATATTCCGCGATGAGGAGCTCAAGAAAAAAGCAGTGGAGTATTTGATGATTATCATCCCTCGAATCTTCCGAAATCGCAGTGAACATTGGAAACCCTTGTCAACTACAGTGATGATATATAAAAACACCACCAAAAATTGAACAAAATTAGTTACAATGAATAAAGGGATTCATAATTCACCGTATAGCATCCTGCTCCTACTATTTTCTTTCTCTCGTCATCATGATGAAGACGCCGCAATTCCCATGAACTATCATATCAAAAATGTGCCTATAATAAAATTTTCGCAAACCTCACGAGGCAACTGGTAAAAAGGCCGTTTGTGGTTTCGTACTTACGCGTTGGGTACTTTTGCTACGATATGCTTCATTGCCTTTTTTGCACATTTTCTTTCGAATGATCTTCTTTTCATCATTCATCGTTCTGTTTGGTGAGTGAAACACACGTTGCCTTAACATGAATCACTTGTGTGTACGTAATATGTCGACCACGCTAGAGAAAATAAATAGAAAAAGAGGAATGCTGAAAAATTTGGGAGACAGCTTGCAAGTGTCTTGATCTTCTTTTCACCTGCTTCATTCCGTGTACGGAAACTAAAGTACCTATCTACTCTAAAATCATGTTTCCTGGACCAAATTTCTATCTATTGATAAATAAATATTGGATAAAGATTTTTTACAGCGCGTTAGGAGAGCCCTTCGTTCAGAAGTAAAGAATGAGTGACATGGATTTTACCGATTTGAGTTCACCTCCTTAAACTCTCTGAAGAAGGAACATTTTAGTGCTTCACCATCGTTATGACTCTGGCGCTTCATCAACGTACAAGGAGGATGGACGCAAAATGGCAATTCAATACGGAACTGGTTCAATGAAAGGTTTCATTTCCAAGGATACCGTCTGTGTAAGTTGGCGATACTGATGGGACTGGGGTTGGGGAAACTTGTAGATAGGAAACGAATTCCAGGGATTATGCGTGCGAGGCCAATTTTCAAAACCTTCCGTACAAAAATTCGATGGATAAATTGAAACATCTAGAGCTGATAGAATGTATGCCAAAAGTTGGTATCCATTTAGGTGGCAGGAATTTGTGCTGAATCGCAGCCATTCGCAGAAGCAACCAGTGAACCAGGTCTCACATTCATTGCCGCTAAATTTGATGGCATTCTCGGAATGGCTTTCCCTGAGATTGCAGTGCTCGGTGAGTCTCGGATTCAAACGCTATACTAATTCAGACTTATACCCAACGAATGTTTTAAATAATCTCATTCAGGTGTGCAACCGGTATTCCACACATTCATTGAGCAGAAGAAGGTCCCAAGTCCGGTGTTCGCGTTCTGGCTGAACAGGTAATTTATTTTTGTTGCAGAAATAAAAAATAAATATAAAGTAAAAAAGAGCGCCATGTAATCAATGTGGAATTAGCGTTCTTAACATCTGGATTTAGGGGGCAAGTGAGTAGTATTAATGCGTGATTTTGTTCGTTCACCTTTACGTCCAGTCTGAAAACAGCCCAGGGATATCTGTAAGACAAAAGAAACACAACTACAATCGTGAACACCATTAAAACGGGAAGCGATAAACTCGAGCGAGTAATTGACAGTGAAACCCAAAATTGGGGAAAAATACCGGCGCTTAATTCCATGATTGAGAAGTCCGATATCCACCCTCAAATATACCCGCTTAGAATGTAATCGTTATTCATCAACGAGCAACGATGAGTGTACATTTGGTGCATGTACATAGTATGTATATTCCTGGATTATTTTAAGGCATAACGCACTCCGCTGATGCAGTAGGGTATCAGATACCCAGAAACCACGATCTCTTGGCATTAGAAATAGAGGCGGATGAGGGGTAAGAAATGGGATCATTGACCTCGTGGTATCCGAAACCGCTGTTTGGTTCATGAACGTTCATTTCCTCTGCTGAGCATGTATAATCTATCCAGCAGAGAAAAAGCAGCCTTATTAGCTGCTTTCTCTCACTTATCAATGGTGGAAACCAATGAAAAAGAACACCAGAACTTGTCATATGAAAGTGCTTCTTTTTCTCCTAGAAATTAGATTGGCGAAAGTCTTGTAAATTAAAAAAGTGGCCAACATTTCTTGCTAAAAGGCGATCACTTCGACTTTTTAACGCTAGTTGACAGATTCTGTCAAGCTAGTATACATTTTATAGAAACCCGGATTCGGATCTTGGTGGTGAAATTACCCTCGGAGGTATGGATGCACGTCGCTATGTCGATCCGATAACATGGACGCCTGTCACTCGTCGCGGTTACTGGCAGTTCAAGATGGACACGGTAACTAATGGATCACATGTTATTTTTCATTGAATGCTGCTCAGATTTTGATGTTCGAGCAGATTTTTTGTCTAATTGATTGTTCGCGGCAGGTGAAAGGAGGCTCGTCAGTTGTTGCTTGTCCGAACGGCTGCCAAGCGATCGCTGATACCGGCACATCGCTCATCGCCGGACCGAAGGCACAAGTGGAAGCCATTCAGAAATACATCGGAGCCGAGCCACTGATGAAAGGAGAAGTGAAGACTATATTATTTTATTGTATTTGTATTTGAAACGGGTACCTCTTCATAAGGGCCCGCGTGGTACAGTGGTAAGAGGCGCTGCTGTCACCGCACGGTCGAGCGATCGATCCCGGCCAGGGCAACCCAAGCCTTCCACCCCTCCGGGGTCGGGTAAATTGGTACCAGACTTCTCTGCGAAGGTAAAGACACTGACTTGGTGTCTTTTCCTTCGCAGGCTGGCCTCCGCAAATTATTGTATGAACCAAATACGCATTCACCGTGCATCTTCGATTTGAAGGGAGCACGAATGCGGCGGCGCGTTTGGGAACTGATCTACGCCGACACCCTTACCTTTAACTTTTACCTCTCCCCAGGTTCGGCATACAAACCGTGCCTTCTCTGCGCACTGACTGGACTCCATGTGAAGTTTGTCGTGAAGAACTTTCAAGTTTTCAGAATTTTTCAGTGGAGTGGATCCCCCAGTGAAACGGGCACCTCTCCTCTAAGTTTCTCAGACAAACCGCAGCTTATCTGCCAACTTCGCAGTAATGCTGAGCAAATGGACGACATTATCAAAGCATTTTCTTTGGTTGGCGTTTCGGCGGTCTTGCATTCATAGTAACCTGAAAAACCAAATGTACATTTGTGAAGCTAAGCAAAACGAAGTTCCAACTCTTCTCTAGTGTTGAGGTCATTCTAATAATCGCAGAAAGCTAAAACATAGGCGAGATATGGCACTGAACTTTCAGGTTTTATGAGGAGTATAATAGTTAGCTAGCTCTTTCATGACGGCTTGTATAAAGCGTCAGTGATGATTTTTTGCGTCTTCAGAGATTATTCCAACGTAACTAAACTTCATTAGTTGAAAAACCCAATAACGGCTCGTGATTGGGGCGATTGCCCAAGTTTACCGTTTGTTTTTCAACTAGTCGTCACAGCTCTCAAGAAAAGTGAGATTGTCGTTTTTTTACTCGACTTTTTATTCTCTCTAATTTCCGAAAATTATTTCCGTATCTACGCATGGTGGTTTATCCAATCTTAACAAGCTGCTGCGTGACCGACCACCAAGAAGCTTGAAAAGGGTTCTGAAAACGTTGCAGCTTATTCAGCACTAGAACTTTGAATTTTTGTATATAGCCTCTCATGATTGCTATCTTTTAGTACATGATTCCTTGCGACAAGGTCCCGTCTCTTCCGGAGCTGACATTCGTCATCGAGGGCAAGGCATTTACGCTCAAAGGAGAGGATTACGTTTTATCTGTAAGTTCAAAATCAATATAATTATGATATGTACAGGCGCAATCTGATTAATTAATAAAAATGAATAGAGAGTCAGTAAGTTGACAACCCGAGAGAGGTGTTTCTTTTACGTTGAGCTTCTCGTCTTTACTACTTGTTCGTCTCTCATATTCTTAAGCATTAATTCGAATTTAAAACTTTAAGCAAACTAATTCAGGTGAAAACCGGCGGAAAGACCATCTGTCTATCTGGTTTCATGGGAATGGACTTCCCAGAGAGAATCGGAGAACTGTGGATTCTTGGTGATGTGTTCATTGGAAGGTGAGGGAAAAATTCTTTGTGTAGCGATGAAGTAAATCAAAATTCGTGTGGAATTGTTGTAAGAGATCGAAATTCAGATACTACACGGTATTCGACATTGGAGAGGCGCGTGTCGGATTCGCTCAAGCCAAAGCTGAAAATGGCATTCCAGTGCCACCGGCTGTTCGAGAAGTTCGGCAGTACGAAGTAAGATATGTTGCTAGTTTCGCTGATGACCATTATCTTTTTAGCAAAAGGCTTTCTTATTATGTCGAGCATGATCTGAGGGGGCATTAGAATTGTGATCATGGCTGCCAGTTTTGTAAAAAAGGGTAACAATGAGAAGTTATACATTCATCAACCAGGATTCAAACTGCATTTGCGACCATGAAGCATTTCAAGGGCCCGATTTTGGTGGTTCGAAATTCTGAAAAACTGATAGCACTGGAACAATATCATTGATCTGCGAACTACAATGGTTTGATAGCTCCGGTTTCTTTCTTGAAGCTACATAATTGTAAGTCTTTTCAGCTTTTCAACACAAACAGCGCTGAAGAGGACACGTTCATGAACGTCTGAGTCGTCGATTCGATATCTAACACTTTTTACGTGTACACTGTGCAGCGTGTTCCACCGTGTCACTTCTTGAATGCTCAGTGTTTTTTTTTTCGGGAAGCCAGTTCACATGCAAAATTCAACGTTACAAGTGCAATAAAAATTTCAGCTGTCTTTTTCGGACGACGAAGTGTTTGACGAATCATTTACCTGCGTTTTGTGACCTAACATGGCTCGTGTTACCCTTAAACATCTTGAATCTGGCTCTCGAAAATACTGCACTTTCTCCGTTCTTGATTAGTAATATCTCAGTCGATCATGATAATGCCAATTTTAGTAAATTCTCGGTTAACAATTTAATACGAGGTATGTATTATAAGGTGTGTGTCGGACCCGATTACTTTGACAATGCTCAAAGTTCTGTCTGACAAGACACCGAACGAGATCCTCATAACATGGAGGCTGAAAAGAGAGTGAGAAGCATCGTCGTGGTAGGGATTAAAGAGGCTGTGAGTAGCCTTCTATCTTCTCAGCGGCTGGAGGGAAATGTTGCCAGTATTTAAGATGCATTGTAGGTTGAGTGTTCGCCGGTTGAAGTCTACAGAATGGGAAAGCCGGATTAGTTTCGGCCCCGTATTGTCAAGGTCGTCATGCCCTCGCTTTTCCATTGGAGGACTGCGCTCGCTAGTGCTAGGGTTGATAATGTTTATGATAGGAAAAGCATGCCAGCACGAGAAAAAGCATGAGAAAAACCGAGGAAAACCTGAAAAAGAATGAATGGTATACCGAGGTCAGATCAGGCACGTCTCTGAACTCAATGCTAGAGTTCCGGGAAACGTGTAAGACAGCGTAGCAAGCCGGATATCGTCTCGTGTTTACTGTTCAATGCTCGAAGTCTCCTCAATAAGATTCATCACCTTTTTTCATTCGCTCTGCAGTCTCAACTCTGATCTGGACTTTGCTACAGAAACTTCACTTTATTATAGAGCATCTGATTTTGAAATTTTGAGGAATTTGCCTTACGAATTGCATATGAGTGATAGGGGGAAGTGGGAGAGGTGGAGGAGTTTGCTGCTTAGCTAAGACATCATCGATATCGCATGTGGTTCGAAACAAATTCAAACTAAAAGCTGACTTGCTTAGCGTATATTTACTATCCCTTATGCCTCGTTTGAGATTCTTTCTGGTATATCGTCCTCCTAGCTCGCTCAAGAAAGATGACGACGTCCTACTCAACCTACCTGCCTATTTGTCAGCTACTGGAAGTCTGTTTTGTTAGGAGATCTAATCTGGAAATCGACTGGCACATTTGCCCATATCAAGCAGTGTATCTAAAATTCTTTAACAGCTCGAAGTTCAATCAGGTGAATCGCACAGTAGGGTGTTCTCATAAAATGATATTGAGATTAAGAACGATAACTTGTATATAAACCTTGGTATTCCTGTTGATTCTAGGCTGAACTTTACTCAGCAAATTGACAGTGTTATCGCAGAAGCTCTTCTCATTATTCAGAAACTTACACGCTGACAATCCAAAGATTTCCACGCGATTATATGAATACTTCGTTCTGCCTGTATGGCTCTAAAGTTTGGAGTTCAGTAAATTAAAAAATATTTGTGAAACCTCAGAGCAGGAGAGTTTTGGCTCCATTATCCTGGGATATGCAAAAGAAAGTATACCTAAGGGTTCAATTTTGTTTTGTTTCCTTCAGCTAGATGACTCGTTTGCCCATAGTTATACAGGGTGGCGAATAAATACGCGCGGCGCGAAAAGTGTTATAACTTTCTTTTTTGCCGAATATCAAAACAAATATGATCATATATATAGGAGTAGGACATAACATTCAATAATTAAGGAATGTTTTCAAAGTAGCTGCCATGAGCGTTGATATCTGCTCTCATTCCGTCATTTATCGCATAGGTGGTGCGCCACAAATACCCCTTGCCTATGTTGCTCCATATTACAGAAAAGGCTCGTCGAAATTTGACAAATTTCGTGTTGTGGAATCCTAAGATATTCCTCCAATACATATTCGACGGTGAGCTAAAATAAATTTAAGATCGGGCTATTCGAATCCCATAAACCTTTCGTCGGAGAAGAGCTGATTTCGGTCAAAAGAAGCGCATTTTTGTTTTTGCTCCATGAAGCAAAGCGTAACTTCGTTGAGGGAACTATTCAGCACGTTTCTGTTTCCCGAGCACTGTGGTTTTCCTGTGAACGCGATACAGACAGAGCTTAGCATGATTTAATATCTTTTTTATCGATAAAATTAAAACAGTGCTGCCTAGAGTACCGAAACTGTTCTAAAACATCACGAATTCAGGAAACACACTTTTTTGCAGCAGTTCTTTGATTTTTATTGCACGTGAGGGTTGAGCTAGTGAGATGGTGGCGATTGTGAAATTTTCTAAGCACCGGATCGGTAAAAACTTTATCTGAAAGCAAGAGGACGTCCTTGCTGCGGCGCACCCAGACGAAATGCTGCAATTTCTTACATTTTTTATTCCGATTTTTTTTCTTGATAGGTGAGGACTTGTGCCTTCCATGTATGATAACTATAAAGTCCAAGCTCTTCTTCTACCAATAATCGAACCGATTCGCAAAAAAGGTGGAGCTGTTTGGAGATCTTATTCAAGCTAACATCATCATGTCGGTCCGTCCTCCTTTTAATAATCCCACGCGCCAGCAGTGTGTTCACCGTCCGGTTCTGTTACCTTCATGGATTGGGAGGAGTATGTTCTCTCAACATTCGCAGCTTGTCAGTATTCCACCCGTCTCTTTGAGGAACTCTGAGCCTCGAAATAATCAGCGAGCCCGCCACGCCGCTCTGAGCTTTCTGCGCAATTGCGTTGTAGTTTAAATAGTTCTTCGCTACAGTTTGAAGAACAAATCTCACCCATACAGAACGAATAAGAAGGGTCACATGAATATTTTGAGAAGAAAAAGTACGCTCAAATATTTTATACAACTGCCAAAATCGAACCGAATTTCACGCGCACGTATTTATTCGCCACCATGTACTCAAATCGAAGAGCTGCTCTGCCTTCAAAAAAAAAACTAGAGAAAATAGACCACATGCTTTGGATCAACAGTGTGTGATAACATCGATGATTTCATGTGATATTTCTTTTTGACAATGTAGGCGTAGCAGACAGATATTTAGCGAACGCGAAAGTATCATAGAAGATTGAACGTGTGTACAAAGTATGGTCATCTGAATTGAAAGCTCGCACCGTTATATTTCAACCTTCCAACCTATACAGTCTAGATCAGCAGAAGTAGTACAGATGTCTTACTACCCTCCCTACGACTTCTGCCTCATCTTTGCTCAGTTCATACTGGCCCTCTTCCTAGACCGCCCGTGGGTACGTGCCGTGGATACAGTTCAAAGGGTCACCTGAAGAACGGTGCTCGCCCCTGGGTGCAGGTTCTAGGAAGTATACATTGTTGTACCTGAAATTCAGCGCTTATTTCTCCCTCTTCTATCTAAATTTATCCAGTCTTACCCTTTTTGATTTCTATGTTGGGCTGGCTTTCTGAATACTTTCTGGGCTCCTCTCTCTCTACTTTTTGAAGCTGGAGTTGGTACATTGCGTTCACCTCGACCCCTAGAACTTATTTTCAGACCCAGAAGTCACCTGCTATTAGCCTACTTCGTGTGGTTTCTTGTAAGGCAATACTAACGAGATTTTCTTAGGGATTGTTAGTTGTTCTACTATTTGAGCTTTTGTTTAGTTAAGTGTTTTCATTATGTTCATGGTCATTTGTTCTATTAACCACTTCTAATTTTAGCGCGCCCACGGGCGTTCTTTTAAGGAAAAATCGTTCCCTCAACTTGCGTCGTGAAATAAATAAATAAATGAATAAATTGAAGAAGAAAACTTCTGTTCCGTCTGAAAATCTCACGAGCCAGGAATGATGACATGTTCATGGTCAAAAACACGTTCGCTAACCTATGCATATCTGAAATCCCCTGTTTCGTTCATGAGTCTCATCCCTTGTCGAGTCTCCTTCCTCATTGTCTAGTTGCTGAAACGGTTATGCTAAAGAGAGAAAAGGTCGTAGTGTCGACATGTTCAGCATGGGTAGGTGGTAAGGGCGGTTATAAATCGCTACAAGGAATGCGACAAGGCACATGTCGACAATGAGAAACATGTGACCTTTGAGCGTAATTCGTCGTAATGAACATCGTTTTAAACCCCTCTTGAGTTAATGGTCGTCGGTCGGGCGTCGATCGTGTCCAGCAGACTGATCTCGTTGCTGACGACTGACTGACTGCCGAACGGAGGAGACGTGATGGTGTGCACTTTACGGAGATGAGCGAGCGCTCGTTCTTTGAGCGGAATCGTCGTCGTCTCTCACAGGTTCATCTCGTCTCAGCAGCGACGAACGAGACCGACCATCTCCCGCGCACCTAAACGTCCCTCAACTTGCTCGATCCACTCCACAAATCCTTCTAGCTGCGACCGACGGTGAACCTGATCATGTACCGGCTGTCGTCGACCAGCAATTTGGAATTAAGAGACTCATCGACTAGCTCAACGACTGGCTGCAAGCGCTTCCAAATTCACCTGCCGTTTCCCCTCACAGCCGCTTACAATTCCTTTGCGCTCTTTCTTCCTTTCTTTATTACATGAAAGCATCATGTGATTGTCATTACAATGAAAAACCAAAAACCTAACACAAACATATGAGTTGGTGGTTAGCTATAGGACAAAAATCTAACCTCGAATGTCAGGGTGATAGAAGATAGAGAGATAGGAATCCAACAAACCTAGAAAATTCAGTGGAAACGACTATTTGTCCGACTTTTTTTGCCTTATCTCGATTTGCCATACAGTTATCGGTTTGTGAAAAAATGACACCGATATTATGTTCTAGCTGAAGATAACTGAAGTTTATAAGTTCCCTTTGAGTGCAAAGGCTCTTCAGAACACCATAATTGTGGAGCGTGATAAAATGTAGAAGCTGTGCCTATCAAATGTAGTTCTATGCTTTGCATATACTACAGAGTGGTAAGAAAGTCCTGACCAGTTTGACGTCTACTTTTCCTTTATTTTGTTATTTAGCACACAATGCTTATTATTCACGACATAATCAGCATTGTTAGTTAGATCAAGAACGCCCCGGATATAGGTCAGCCATCCTCTACTTGCAGAACTGGAAGCCAAAGTAGTCGCTGACTGCCATTATGACGTCTTTGACTTTGGTGACTCTTTTCTTAGCTAAAAGCAACATGGCAGGAAAATAATTGATTGATATAGGGAACAATATAGGTATAATAAGATGATAGAAAAATCGTGTGCCGATCGCGTCTCTTTAAGATTTTACTGGTCCCTTCATCGACATAGGGTCCGACCGAATCATAGAGAGTGCGCATCGAAATGCTTCAGCGGAATTCTAAAGCGAATTCTAAAGCTTCTTTGAACCTCCTCACTATGGAGCGGAAAAGGAGAGACTGACAAGTGTATACCTTTGTGAATCGCGTCCTGCCTGCCACTACGTCCAAGCACAGTCCGGTCAGCATTTCTCCGTAGCGAGGGAAAGAAGCGGACTGCTAACTCTAGGGTGCGTACGCTGTGGTCTTGCCGCAAGACTGGCAGCGCTTATTTCCGAATACGCATTGAGAACTTTACAAACGGTAGAATATTCTACCGAGCTGGCGTAGCAACCAAACCTTGTCTTCAATGACTGTCTCTCGCTCTCTAAATCGAGATAACCGGGAGCTCTAATGTGCTTTAGGATGCGATATCCTCTCCAAATACAGCGCTGACGTTGCGAACTCTTGTCAGCGTTCCAGTGCCGCGGGCCAGCAGGTGATGACGAGGGTTCAAATATGCTCTTATGGAACTAACATCGTAATTAAAGTTCAAGAAGACGGATTGGCTATCTATACACCTAATATGTTTCGAGAATTACTAACAATTAGTAAATGTTAGGTCACGTACACCACTCAGGTTCGAAAGCTCTGAAACTTTCAAGCAAAGTGGCTTGAGACTTTTTTACCACCCTACGTAAATCATATACCAGAATTATGCTTGAATATGACACAGTTCTTTGTAAGAACGAACGCAAAATTAACGTCACACTTGGATTAGGTCCAGATTGATCCTATAATTCTGTAATACTAGGAAACTTATGGTTGGGTCAACAGGTTACCTCTTTGCATCTTATTCGCGAATGGGGTAAGTCAAAACCTGGGTCTTCGGTAGCTTGCTCTGATAAGGATGATGAGGAAAACCGTAACGCGGGCCCCAGCATCAAATAGCTAAGGCACCGAAGGCGATCCCGTTCTATCACAAGAGTAGGACCATCAAAAATTATCGTCTCCAGAGCTACTAAATATTGCAGATCACATTTCCTCAACTGTGTCGGCCCAACATACTTGCTAAATAGTGAGAAAGGAAAAATCCATGCGAGTGTAAACTCACAGGAGTGGTGAAGAAAGTGCTGAAAAACCGTTATAAAATTCTTTATAGCATCTAGCGCTTTCTCTCTCAGCGCTAGCAAACACCATGTGTCTTGTTGTTTTATTTGTACGTATTCTGTTCCATATAATGTAGCACGTTGCACAGTTACGATTGACATTTTTTCCTCAGTTGCGGGTCATTGCATTGGTATGTATGTCCACGTAATGAATAAACAAACACCAAAGTCTCATCTTTGGGGACGCCAAAGCTTTGGTATGAACCTTTAGAACAAGGATAAGAACGAAGCTCCTGCAAAGATGGCTTAAATACCCTTGTACGAGGCATGCTATCTTCAATATTATATCGCTGAAATTACTGTTCTGTGTTGCTAGCAACCGTTAGACAATAACTTTGATAAGAACTGCTGCTCATACGTACTCACACGTGGACACACCCCATATCGTAACTCACAAAACGGTCCTGTTGATAGAAGTTTTTTCACAATCGCAAAGCATTAATTGCGGTCGTGTATTTGTGGATAATTCATGCTAATTCAGAATGACTCCATTCTCAAACGCTTCCTCATTAACGTTACGTAAAAGTCGACTCCATTGAGCTGTCCTACTTTTTGTCCACCGAGTAGTGTTCTCAAATCAGCCGCTTGTCAGCTAAATGTTGTTCTTACACGTATAGCTAGTTGCTTCATGTCCCCCTAATGTAACCATGATACAGTGTCCTATGAGAGCCGAGGTTTGCCGGAAGCTCCTTCAGCGTGAGAGAACAACGGCTTGGATCATTTTCATCGCCGCTCAAGATGAGACATGAATTTCATACGCCAATCCTGAAAGGAAACGGTGGTGGTTATATCTATCACGAGATCTTGAGTGGGGGGAGGGAAACTGTGACCTCCGAAGTATTCCATAGCCGAGCCGAGGGCGAGAATTGGTTTCATGAGCACCTTGCTCCATGCTGCACTGTGGAAAAGTTTATTTCCTCACGGACATGAGAGATCATTCCTTCTGACAAGATGGGATCTATTCTCTGTTTGTCTTTCGGAGAAGGGTCGTGGCAATGAATGGCAACTGCCAATATTTGTACCCGCCAAAAATTTTGAGGAAATTTTGCAAGGTTCCATTCAAGAGTAAATAAAAACAAAGGAAACGAGGGAGATCTATTCGCAATAGTTGCAATATGTAGTCACGACCTTTATCCAACAAATAGGCATAGTAGCGATTCCTTTCTTCCAGAACGAGGAGGATCGTGACGAGATCCATTGGTCCACTGCTCGCTAGACATCGCTACGACTATCGAAGCCCATCGAGCGCATTAACCCATTTTGAGTCGTAGTTGCAGCACTTCCTGTATGATGGCAGTGAAGGAGAAGCCGTCAGTAGTCGTACATGCTTCCAACAATCGACATGCTTCCAACAACCGCAAAAGGCTCTTTCAGACGATGCGTCGATAAAGTGACGCGTGACGCGTGTGTGATGAAGGATAGGTAGGTCAGCGTCATCGGTTGATCGGGTTATCACGCGTCATTACGAGTAACTCGTCCGATCGACGTCGCGTTGGCCATGGTGTTGGCCGAGCAGTTCGCGCGCGGCGAACCGAGCGGCGAAACCCCAGCGCACGACGCTTGACGGATGACGTCTGCCTTGAAAGAGCCTAAAGATTGATGCACAGATGTGTTGACCTACGATGTCAACTTGCCACGTTGGCGTGCCATATCTTTTTGAAATGGAGTACTCGAATTTCTTCAAAGCATTTAGCACACCCTGATAGACTTCCTTTGTCTCTTTGGAAGGATTCACTACTGAATAAAGCCGTTAGTTTCATTCATAATTTTTGGCGCACTCTAATAGTCAGAATTACGCGATGTGCCCTGCTGTAACTAGTTTTAGGCAGTCTCTTAATTTGCTATTCCGGTGGATGAAATTATAGAGCCTCCTTACATAGGGTAGCTCTCGCAAATCCTAGTGCTTACCAGCTGCTTTTTGATGTCGTTATAAAGAACGTTAATGACCACGACATCGTTTCGAATCTGAGAATGCAAATCATATTATACATAGCATTTCTGTGCTGCAGATGAACACCTCTCAGAAATGAAAGGGATGCAGAAGGGAATTTTAATGGTGGAATATGGAAGAACGTGAAAGCACAAAAAAAGAAATTTTCGAACATCCTCCATCTTGCTCACAGCACCGTTTCACATGTTGGATTTTTTTAGATGATGGCGCAAATCTTGAGTCACATGAAATTCTACGTTTGGCATGTAGACACAAACACCTGCAAACGATTTCGATGCAGAATGAATTATGACATGAATCGGTTCTCGTCATTTTTTGTTACTGAATCATCGTCTACTGTTATTTCGAGATATATGGCTTCGTGTACGTGGCGCTTGAGAAATTTGCTGTTCTGCTGTCCCGATACTTCTGGTGCACTTTGCCATTTCAGGGCTATAACTAGCGAAAGAAAGAGAAAACCAGAGCAATACGCTCCGAAACGCTGTGTGGTGCCTATGATCCTATGATCCTATTTTCTCTTAAATCCTGCTCGACCCTGATCTGCCTTTTCAATGCCGTGGTCTTCTTTGTCACCGAACCAAACCGTCTGTGAACGAAACCCGTTGCGATCTATACTCTAATGCATGACTTTAATTTCATTTCATGGTCGCTGAGCGATTTTTTGTTTCATGAGTAGAAATTTGAACTACAACGTCTTCCTGTTAATCAAAACAATTTTAAATTTTGACAGAAGTTCCTAACCTGAGTAACTTGTAAATTCCGCTAAACTTGCTAGGTGCACTTGTCCTAGGTCTGTTCTTGCATGCCAGCACTCATAATCACGTTCAGATATTTGTGAATATTATATGTTAGTAGATTACTAGCGGAGATTAATTGTGTAGTCATATGGAAAAGAACTGATAAAATGTCGATATATCCCAATTTTTTTTCTTGTTTAGATTACCGTACGTTGAATCGCGCATGTGGAACATGTAAAAGGAACGCAGCACAGAAAACGGATCCCTTAGTTTGTTTTCAGTTTTATTTTGACTCTTTTAGCAATTAAATTTTCGATGCACCACCCGATGCTGCTTCAACCCATTGGGGGTTGGCTAGTATTAAATAACTGCTGGAAAACATTTAAATTTCAAATTAAAATTTTATTTAAATTAATTAAATTTTAAATTAAATTGAATTAATTTAAATTTAAACTAGTTTAATTTCAATTTGAATTCAAAGTGCTGAGGACAGTTAAATACATTATATTCCAACTATGTTAGTTGCTAGTTCAATATGTTAGCCTTTCAGTGGATGAAATCATTTAGTATTCGTTGGGAACAAATTTTACGTGCACGTTCCAATCTCACTCTCGTTCGAAGGCCTTCGGATATTCTCTACGATAAATATGTTTTAACCAGTATAAACGCACTGTGAAGCGGTGACTACGAAGTAGTCTAACCAAACTTTTTATACATGTTGAAGACGTCTTCGTTGTAAACATTTTAAGCGTTGTTAGCAGACTCATGTCTTGAAGTAAAACAATAAAGTAAGTTCAGAATCACACAACAAACCAGTTCCTTCGAAGTCTTTCAGAGAGACGCACTCTGTAAAAGACTTCGTGCAGCGAAGAGGCACGACCTGTTAGCAGGTTTTGTGTTAGGATTTTTGCAATAAATGAGCATTTTCACCGGATTTACCCGATGGTAACGATTCTTGATCGTTTCAACACCATTTTCAAACATCTGCAGATATCTGTAAATATATGTTTTCTAAGAGAATTTTAGCAGAATTTTGGCTCCCTTCGAGATTTTCCTAGGAAATTTTGAATGGTGGCAAAAGCTGACAAAGTTGACTATTCTCCAGAGATGTGTGACGTGAAAATTTATTTTACCATTTCAACCTGTGTAATCGTCCAACTCTCAGGCACGCTAAGGAGAATTCAGAAGACCTGCAAATGAGCACAATGACGAACCAGTACATGCGCAAAAGTGAAACCGATTAAGAAAATGAAAACAAAAATGAAGACAAATAGCCAGTCAGTTTCTTTCCTGGATGATTTCAAACCACTTCCAATTGCTATAAATATAACACTCCTTCCGAACTGTTACACAATCCGTTTGGCAATCAATCTAAATAAGGTACGGCTATTTTGCTAGCCAATTTTACAGAATCGACTTCACGGATTGATATCAATCGCCACTGCAACAGAAGAGCATTTTGTTACACAGCGAAACAAACTTTCCCATGAGAAATGCCCTCTTAAATTGCTGACGTTTTGCGTTCAAAATGGGAATCTCGGCGGTTGTACGTTTTAGTCGTCAATGTTTAATTTTTCGCTCCATTGGTCACGTTCCACAAAATGCAGTTGAATGAAAAATGATCGGTACTCTGATGTTCTAAAACCGCTCTCTAGTCGTGGGAACAGTCAACAATTTTATCACGCTCACGATGCTTCGAAAAAAACCAGACATCGCAAATCGTTCTTCGCGCTGTTTCTTTTAACTATAAACACGAAAAAATACATGGCTGTTCGAGAAAGCCCGATACATGTGTTACGCATCAGCGAATTTGCAAATGCCATAAATTTTATGGCAAAATATATTACATCTGTGACAAACGCTCACCTTGAAGGAAAATTTTCTTTTGAGTAACATGATAGTTGAATTGAGACAGGCGAAGGCGATATGTTTAGCACGAACTCTTCGAACCATTTATATTCTGCCTCCTTATTCAAAAAAAGAGGTCAAGAGGTGGTTCACCTCAATGTCTACCTATTCTTGCTATTTTTCGCCATAATGAAAACTAACATCAAAACTCAGCACTGAACAGTATCCCAACTGAAAGGAGTAGAAGGGGAGAGAGCTGTTAATTCTTGCAGAGATCGATTTAGGTGATCTAGGACGAATATTTAAAATGTTTATGGTAATCGTTTCACGATTGAATTACGTTCAATTTAAGACAGCACTGTACTTTCATATAAGACAGCCTCATTCTATAATGTACACAATTTCTCTATCATTACTCATACAAGGAACATTGCCAGCTTACTGCTGAGTCTAGCAAACCTATGCAGATTGAAGCGCATGCAGGTAACATCTAGAATGAGTGTTGAATTAGCGACAGGTTAGTAATGAACCAGTATTGGTGTAGTTGTCTACTTTTGCTTTTTGGTATTTCTCGATAGTATCCATTTCGAAATAACCTCCTTCAAGGAACATTATGCTATTAAATATTAAAATATCAAAAGTATGCTGCTTTTTTGAGTGAGGTACATTACGACGCTACCGAAGTCGCTTAGAGCAAAGAACCACCTCGTGTCTGACCACCAACGTCACCAAAAACAAGCGATCAACAATGAACAAACATCGATCAACAGTGCGATCCTGTTTTGTTGAACATCATACTCAAAAAACAGTTTTAAATTCTATGTTCTTCGTTCTCGATCTAGATTTGAATTTCTGACTTCTTTTCGACGGTAGAAGCAGCGAAGCACCTCCCGTTTTTCACTGAATTTCTCTCATTCTTCCCTATTCCGCACCAAGACAGATCGTCACCGAAACTCATCGTATTACGGAACTCTTCCCAGTCGATCGAGCGACGGAGGCGGTCGTCCATCGTCCATTCTCATCGCTTCTCATCGCTCAGCTCTGTCTGTGCTTTTGCTTCTTTTAGAATGCGAATTGCTGTTATTGGAGCTGGGGCCAGTGGACTACCAGCGATCAAAAGCGCCATCGAGGATGGATGTGAGGTGAGGATCCACTGCTGCTTCTTTTCAGTCGTTTGCAGTTTTCTACAAATACTCATTATCTTCACATTATATTTCGCTGGTTAAAAACGCAAACTGTCGCATTTACAGCAAAGATCTCCAAGTTTTCCTTCGCACATTCAATTCATGAGTGGGGCCAGTTGTAGAATGACGTTCTTATGCGGGTCAGAAATGGTCTTTTCACCAACACGAGCCCTGTAGATTTCAACCGTATTTCGATATGAAATCAAGAAATTTTTGCCCTTTCCGTGCGTGATTTTCTTTACTTGCCATTCATCTATTTATAGCAGCTGGTATTTTTTACCTTTAGTGATTTCTAATAGAAGCTGTAAAGTGTACCTTCCATGTGGCCAACGTCTTGAATAAATAAATAAATACAGCTGGCCTGAAGTTTGTCCAATTTTCTGCTTTCTTGACTTGAGTTATCGTTGTATTTTTAAGGTTCAATGCTTTGAAATGTCGAACGACATCGGAGGACTATGGCGCTACAAACCAAATGCTTGTCCAGGTGCGACTGTGAGCAAGCATTTTTTACATTTCTATTTACGGATGCATTTCTCGGATGACTCGTCAAATTTTTTAGAATTCAAAATTCAAAACTCAACCTGGTTTCTGACTAATACCGCCTCGATGAGGTTGATTTTCAGTGCGTCTAGGTGTTGTTGTAATGATGAAATGAACTTTTTTCGTTTCTTTCATTCTTTTTTTGTAGCTCTCCTGGCAACGAAATTGAGAATCTAGTCATTGCCAAAAGCTAACAAATTGAAAAAAAAAACAAACTGTAGAGGAATAGCGCGTGTCACAAATACTACAGTGCAGTCATTCCTATGCGTCCTAGGTGAAAGGTTTTCTGCCCAGCCCCTGTTGTCCAGGAAGGAGCATGATGTTCGACGTTAATATTCCGCTTACCTATTTACTCATTTAAATATCTTTCCTGAATCAAGCTATCTGACGTCTATACCCCATTCAGGAGAAGGAACCGTAATGAAGACTACTGTAATAAACACTTCAAAGGAAATGACAGCTTACAGGTACGAGCATTGTGAGTTAAAGTATTCGCATAGAATTTAATTTTCGTATAGATCTGCATTTCAGTGATTTCCCACCTCCGAAGGATGCAGCTAATTTCATGCATAATGCGGAACTGCTCGACTATTTTCGATCTTACGCTGAAAGGTGCGAGTTGTTTTTTCTCGATTTCTTGTCTGACTGCTTCTGCGCCATAAGCGCCAGATGGATTATTCTCCTATTATAAAAGAAAGCAAGAGGATAAATATTTGCTTAAAGACCAACACTGTTGGAAGAGACGACTACTTCTAGATTTGACCTGTTGAAGCACATTCGGTTCGAGCACAAAGTGATTTCGATACGAAGAAATATACGCTTCGCCGAGACCGGACAATGGGATGTGGAATGGCTGGACCTAAGGTAATTGATGCTGATATTTGATTAACAACCGTCACTGTTTTCAAAACTAGTTCTCAGCAATTATTTCCGATGGGGAAAGGGTGAGAGATTAATTCGCATCAACTTCATTTTAACAAAATTGTTAAAGGAGCGCAAATGATCGTCTAACATAACGGTGCCCCAGATAGGTCTGACAAGACGCGTGAGACGCGGGTTCGAATTCCGGCTGAGCCGGTGTTTTTGCAATGGGAACCAGCATTCCAACACCTACTTCTACTAGTGGTATACCTTGCAGCAACTCGCAAAAAATGGGGTAATGAAACAAGAATATCATGATAACTATTCCAGTTTATATAGCGATCGATATCGATTGCGTAATCGATTGCTGCCCGCGTATTCGCTATAAGGCCTTTGTTATACCGACGCTCACCCACCAGCGTCTGCCAGCGCAACTCGTCCCATTCAGTATCAGACACCGTGGGGCCAGACACGTTTGTGCGAGTTATCACGTCAGACGCTGGCGTGGTGACGCTCACGGCTGTTATGCAGACGCTCGCGTACCTTCCACGCTCTAGTCGCTGCGCATTGCACTGCGATTGACCCTTTCGCTGGGGATCGGTCGATCACCTCGCGCATTGCTCTGTATGCTTCGGGCGCGTGCGTGAGTGCGTCGCATGGCCAGCGTCTGAGGTTAGCGGCTGGGCGCTCACCGCTCGCAAGCAGCTGACGCTCACCACGAGCGTTGGTATAACAAAGGCCTAAGAGTGGCGGCGTGGGTGGCGGAAAATTTTGCCGACATGCTGAAAAGATGAAAAACGAAAACTGATTCAGAACCAACAACACGGCAACAGAGGTCTTCGACGGTGTTATGGTATGCACTGGCCATCATGTAAATCCATATTGGCCAGAGCCATTCCCAGGACAGGCATCGTTCCGTGGACGACTTGTTCACAGTCATGATTATAAAGATCACTTGGTTAGTGTGGTGGCACGGCACTTAGTACCTTAATTTTTACATTTTGAAAGAATTTTCCCTCAGGGTTATGAGGATCAGACAGTTGTTGTGATTGGCATCGGAAACAGCGGCGCTGATATCGCTGTGGAGCTGAGTAAAATTTGTAAAAAGGTACGTTCTGGCTCTTCAACTATTAGGTTGTCCAATAAGTTCTTGCGCTTTTGTGTTTTGACCTGGCGTTCCTGGTTGAGACGTATTATCGTTTAGCAGTAGGGTATATAAAAGGTCAAAGGTTAGCTTATGCGTACACAACATTTTCGCTTTATATCAGCCGGTTGTTTACAACTATATGAGTCATCAAAGATTTATCTTCGTCACCGCCTTCTTCACGGATTCCAAGCTTGTCGCTTTGACTCTCATAGCTCTCGCCGTTTTGACTGGTTGGACTCACTCACTACAGGAGATGAGAAGTGGGTGTTGTAGGTCACGTACAACCAGACATGCATGGGTCCCAGCAGAGAAGAAGCCACCAGCAATTCCCAAAGGTGGGCCCAAACCGAGGAAGGAGATGCCGGGAGTTTTCTGGGACGTCCGAGGAATTCTGTACTGGAAGCTCTGTCCTTCTGGTAGTACCGTCAACAGCGAAGTGTATTGCAACCAACTGCAAAAACTCAGCGACGCTGTCCGTGTTACTCGTCCAGAAATCGACAAAATATATTTTCTCCATGATAATGCTAAACCGCACACTTCCACGTTGACCCGCCAAAAGCTGCAGATGCTGGGGTGGGAAGTGATTCCCCACCCACCCTACTCACCAGACCTTGCCCCTACTGACTACCATCTGTTCCGCTCGCTAGCTCACTTTCTGGAAGGAAAACGATACGATGATCGAGCTGCACTCGAAATCGACCTTCGCCACTTCTTCGAATCAAAACCTCCGGAGTTCTACCGCAACGGTATCCATTCCCTACCGAATCGATGGAGGACAGTCATTGACAAAGATGGGCGGTACTTCGATGGGTAAGGTTGATTCAGTCAAAATTTGTGAAACTTTGAAAATTGTTATGGAAATCGCAAGAACTTATTGGACAACCTAATAATATGAAAAAGCGAAAATAACAGAAAACAAAAATATGACAAAAAATGTTTGCAGAAGTAAGAACTGTGGTCTTTGCTCTATGTAGACGATGTGATGTGTTGGTCTCAAGCTAAGAAAACACCTTAATCGTTCAATTTCAGGTATATTTGGCCACAAGATCCGGATCATGGGTTATGAATCGAGTCTGGGATGGTGGGGAACCTGCTGATCTTGCATTCTTGAGCCGGTATGCTGTTTTCAAAACATATGTATAGTATGCATAATGATATTTGCAATCAGAAGCAATATCGATTAGTATTTAAAAGGGAAAGAAAGCAACAGCCATATGCGAAAGAGTAGCCATTTCCTCTGTGGAAATGGAAGATTAGCCATTACCTCAGTTCAGAGGAAAATATTCTTAAATCATGTAGCATTTAGATAATACAAATTACCATTAACAATAGAGCATGGCTCTTCCTTCAGATTTATGTTTGCTCTGAA
This sequence comes from Nippostrongylus brasiliensis, assembly GCA_030553155.1. Classification (NCBI taxonomy): domain Eukaryota; kingdom Metazoa; phylum Nematoda; class Chromadorea; order Rhabditida; family Heligmosomidae; genus Nippostrongylus; species Nippostrongylus brasiliensis. The sequence goes on from CP130737.1 coordinate 16,572,560, forward strand.
GGCATTAACGCCACGGTATGCGCAGAATTACTTCCTGGAAAGGAAACTCAACAAAAGGTCAGTTTCGACTTATTCCTTTTCCTCGTGTTATGCATGAAACTCAATTATCGATTAGCAGATTTTTCACATCTGATGTTTTCATTTGTGAAAACCAAAAAGAGAAGATTTGCAGATTTGATCACGGACGTTTTGGACTGAAGCCAAGTCATCACGTGCTTTCAGCACACGTAACTATCAACGATGAGCTGCCAAATAGGATAATTTCTGGCACAGTTGTGGTACGTTTTCCCTTCGTTAGTAATTTTATAAGTTCGGAAAAAAAGTTCTAGTTTGATCTCACGCTGTCGATTTTTTTCTAGATTAAACCAAACCTAGGATCATTCACAAGTACTGGTGTCGTTTTCGAAGATGGCACGGAGGTACCACAAGTTGACACGGTAAGTTCGATTTTTTATGTTGAATGATATGGTCGCAGATGAGAGCTGAACAAACATTCAGTGAACAACTGGTCCATTGAATTCAACAGCTTTGACTTTACTTGGGTTGTTTGTTTGAAAAAGGTCTCGGAGCACCTGGCGGCAAAAAAACGCTTGAAATGTGAAACACGAATTTTTTAAAATTAGATTGAATTTTTTTCGGTCAAAAGTTGAGAGACTGATTTGAGAAATTGTGATGCCATAGACAAATTCTTTGGAACGAGTTTTCGAGCAAATTTTCAGAGAACTCAAGTTTCAGGTGATCTTTGCGACTGGATTTTCGTTCGACTTTCCCCTTGTTGAAGACGGAAACCTAATACCAGTGAAGGAGAACCACGTCGATCTCTACAAGTATATGTACCCAGCACAACTTTCACCAAAGGTACTCATCACTTTCGATCACTTTCAGCGGCCCTGCAAGTTAGTTCAGTTAACGCTTGAAAAATTCCATACGTTAGTGGTGTCCCATCGTTACATGTCTGTCTTTAATAGCTCAGTTTCTATACCGTCCTCACCACCTTTCCGACTTTGCGAGTTTTTCGTTATTCTCAGGTTGATCAAGTACTTCTTTACAATCTTCGCGTAGTCTTAAGAAACATTACGAAGACGTATGAAGAGCTTATTTCCAACGGAATTGTGGTGTCCTTGATGGGATGGCTACAGCGTAGTTCCACAGTAGTCCTCACATGTTTCAGTAGTTCAGTAGTTGTCGTTTTATTTGCCGCTCACTCCGAGTCGATCGTAATGCTGGTTTGATCGTTCTTTACCCGACAGGAGCTCGATCACTTTTACACTTCCCTGTAATTGGACTTCTTATGCAATGTCGTTTCCGCAAAGGGAGCAGAACTGAACGGAACAATAATCTGAGAAGAAGGGCATAGTCACACCAAATGTCAGCACTTGAACTACTTTCTTCTTCATGACCCGACAACATTAACCGTCCCATGGAGGCAGCAGGAAAGATGTTGAAGCCGTTGAGTGAGGACATCACTCTGCATCCACTGTGATACGTGGTGGCAGTTTTGGCCCATGACTGAAGCCACTCACACTCAGCTGCAAAATTAGCGGCATAAGTTCTAAGAGTGACCTCACACTCAGCGTCACGTTTCTGCAGTCGCAGCCACACCATAATACAGCAAAAAATCAGTAATGGTTAAGGATATGGGAGAGACGGGAGTCACTTCCATGAGTCAGGGGGCAAGCTGGGAGCCGCCGGACGCTGTTGTTGGTCCCAACGCGAAAATTACCGCTTCGTAGCTGCACTATTGCAAAGGGGGCGCAGCTAGTGTGGAAACACTCCCATCCACGTAGTTACTGCTCTACCTTAAATTGATCGTGATTACTCTTCTAATAAGGCCTCAATTGATCGTGATTACTCTTTTAATAAGGTCGCACTGTCACAGCGAAGGCGCAAATCTGCTCCCAGCTATGTGGCTCCCTATCATCTACTACTGTTCCGCTGCTAGAGTGGGTCTTATAAGCTACATCTTGATGGATCGTTATCCCAATCCTCAAAATATATTTGGTTGTAAACAAAGTTCTGTCGTTTTTTTGCAGCTTAGTTTAAAACGTCATAACTCAGCTCAGGGCTCACCGTTTTTCCTAAACTAAACACCGTTTGAAAGAGCATGTCTTTCACTAGAGGACCATTGGTCACTTCTGCCACTAGCGAAAAAATCTGAAGATCTGCATCGAGGAAAATCCATGAAGATGATTTCGACATCATGTTGGTTTCTTAATCCTCTTTTCCTTCAAATGCAATGTGGATGTCTAAAATGTGGCAGCGAGTTAGAATGAAGGTCGATGAATGGTGGACGTAGAAGAAGTTTCGACATGTAGTTCGCTTGGATTCTGAAGGGCCAACTCTGAAACACGTAGATGGGGTGTGTCGTGGAGAAGTAACGGGGCATGCTGGTTCCCAGCTTAGGTTGTCATCTTTTCAGTGTCACATCTATTTCCGATGTACGCATCTTTCTTTATCGTTTGGCTAGGAGGGAGAAAGAAAAGTGGGACTAATAAAGTTGTAGTTGACACGATGGAGTCCACTACCTTCTCACAGTGGAAATCCGTCTTCAGAAAGTTCTTGGAGGGACAGTAGACGTGAAAAAACTGTGCAAAGTGTTTGTTCTCATAGTACAATCTTCATTCTTCACAGCATGTTAGAAATGTACCAAAAATCGCCTCGTAAAAGTCGCCCTGACTGATTGAATTTGCAACGGTCATTCGATCCAGCTGCGCGCTTCGGTGAAATTGTGAGCCATTAATTGTCGAGATTTTTTCACCCTCTTAGGCGTCTTGAGGAGGCCAACGACAACGGTGTGGAAGAAGCTTAGATCCACTGCCTTCACATGAAGTAGTTAAGGCGGCATCCTTTTCCCCTTTAGGAAACAAGGATGAACGAACGATGGTCCGTCAACTGGTGCCATCACTTCAACTGATTCGCTTTCTTCAGGGAACTTACTAAATTGGACAAGTATAGAATCTCGTGAAAGTGTACTTCCTAGGCGTACAAGGTCCAGATCTACAGCGCTCGACTCCACCACTCAGCAAAGTTTGGACTTGTAAAGTGAAACCTTTCAAAAAGCCATTTCAGCTTTGCTGTGTTTGAAGCTTTATAATAAATCAGGAATTGTGAGTATTTGTCACAGAAGTGCTTCTATGAGAAGAAGAACTATTTATTAACCTAAAAATCACAACCCGTTGATTTTTCGTGTTGCCCTTCGAATTTAATGTTCGGTGACATCAGGGAAGTGCGGAAGAGGACAGAACTTTGTTTACAACCTAATGCTTCATGCTCGAAGACCATCCTTAATATGAAGAATTTTCCATTTTGCAGAATGTAAGAAGTGGTCATGTTGTACATTATCTTCCTTCTTGAGCTGGTTCCATTCAGAACACACTCGCCGTTATCGGTCTCATTCAACCAACAGGCTCAATCATGCCCATTTCCGAGATGCAAACTCGTGTCTTCGTTGCAGCTTTGACGGTAAGCTGATTAAACTTGCAAACTTGGTAACATATTGATATAAACGAAGAGACCATCTCCAGGGAAGGATAAGGCTTCCATCGAAGGAGAAAATGGAGAAAGACATAAAACGCAAACATGCACAAATGGCAAAGGAATTCATTGCTAGCAGGAGACATACAATTCAGGTGCGTATGAACTCAAATTTCTGTGAAGGTTCATACAGAAGAAAGTTTTATTTTCCAGGTTTATTACGTCGAAATAATGGACGAGTTAGCCGAACTGCTCGGCTGTAAACCATCGCTGTTTAGTCGCATCTTCTACGATCCAAAACTCGCCAATGCTCTCTATTTCCACGGGCTTGTACCATATCAGTACAGATTACAGGTTATCCATTCATCGCTTCTACGTATTCATCCTTCACATTACGCTGTTTGTTTAGTTATTGCATGGTAATGCCATGTGACACAGTCATGAATCCCAAATGAGGAAAAATTGAACCAGAAACCGTGAAATCAATTGAACATGTTAAAACAAAACCTTGGTGACTAGACAAAAAGGAAACAAGACAAATAAGACTATATACGATCTAGAAAGCCAAGAGTAAAAACAGACTTCTTGGAGAATAGCAAATAATAGGAAAGGAAACGAATCGATACGCATAGGAAATATGAAACGAATTAATATTCACAGGCATGATAAAGGTCAAATGTATGTTAAGTTGTCGTCTGCGCCCAGGGTTTTTTCCTTCGCTGTTAGGCCAAAGGTATGTGGCTAGTAGTATTTCCTGCGACTCAAACTATAACTGGAATGGCTCTGTTGTGAAGATGTGACGCGCAATATCAAAAGCTCGGGGGGGCGACAATTTTCGAAAGACCTCCTGCACTGACAGTTTGCCTTCTTCGACAAAGTGACCTTTGCTAAGGCCGTGAAGTATAATGTGGAGCTTAAGAAGATCGAGTCCTTCCTTTTGAAATCGACGGATTACAGATGAAGCTTTGGATCTCATTTATTTTTGCTGGATGGGATTCAGTCGTAGAGGATACTTACAAAACTATAAATTACAGAACTATAACTTTTGCATAACAATTTTTGCATTGCAACCTTTCTGAAGTGTGCTTCACAAAAATTTTCAAGCTATTCTCGATTATTCTCCTTATTCAGGGACCTCATTCTTGGAAGGGAGCACGTGAAGCGATTCTCACATTTGAAGACCGCGTGTTTAACGCCACACGAACTCGTCGAACGAAAGAGACCCTTCAGAGCAAGCCACCCATCAAAATGTTCCACGTATTACGCCTTATTGATTGAATTTCGAGTCTATTTGAATATCTTTCACTTCGTTTTCATTGTACAGTGTAGTCACTAGTCTATATTAGAGACCCGCCACTTTTTTTGCGCATTATTTGTCATTTCCATGAGTAACTATTATCCGATGACTACATCATCGCACTCAAATGTTGTTACAATTTATCACGAATGCCGTAGATTGCAATTTTTCGAGCCTTTGGTGCCCTACTTTAAGGTATTCTCAGCCGTTTATAACACAATTTTGTGAACTGCACGACCATGCTCTGCATTGTTGCTCGTGGATTCTATGTTACCTGCTTGACACTGCAAATAGGATCAAGGAGAAATCGCTGATATCGTCTTCCACTTTCAGTTTTGTGTTCAGTTCTTGTTTTTATTCTGTTAGGTGCATGCGTTAATTGTATTTCGTCACTTCATTCGTCATTTCACTTCAAAAGTCTTCCCCATAAACAGCTTTCAGAAGCTATACTTACAGAAATGCCACATACAATTCCTAAATAAGAAAATTAAGTTTTTTTCGTATTCGGGCAAAATGAAAGCGCTGAAGAAAGGGGTCGAGTTCAGGTCACGTCTCAACATCTTAAACAGCGTAGAAAGTGTTGGCAGAATATTCGGGTCAGGTTCCGCTGTAGCAGTTTGAGTAAGTTATCAATATCAATGTTTCCTCAAAATGCAGCAAGAAATTTTATTATTCATTTATTATCCAGTATATTATTAAGAACACGAGCACTACATCACTTCTTCGGACTTACAACATATGTTTGATAACGAGCAACATAATAAACAGTGGCGATGGAAGTGATGAGTATAACAGCCATCAGCGCCAGTGTTACAAAAAGGGATACCGTTGGAAAGCAGACCGTCGAGCTGAGCAGCGATGAGTCTCGTTTTTGCTGAAAAAAGCAACTTCATATATGTTTGATAGTGGTCATTTTCCATGGAGTACAATCTAACCTGATTTTTTCGCCAATCCACCAGATCGCTTCCGGAGCCTACAACGTTTGCGCTTAATCTATCCTCCATTGTTAATGTGGCGGCTACTTCTATTTGAAGTCGATCTTGTGATTCAGTGGCTTCTTGTGCTGCAAATTTTCTCGTGAAATAGTGAAAAATTAACAGGTTATATAGAGTAGCAACAAATATAAACAGCTTGGGTGGATGTGGCCGACAGCAGCACTCCTATCGGCAGATTATCGGTGATCATATAATCTTTTCCCACACCTACATAAAATTGTTTCTTGAGTTTCACACCCATTTCAGACGGACTCTTCAGGCTCCTTTTCAAGAAGTATTCAAAATGGGGGAATTCAAATATGTTGATGAAGGAACATGACCTTCTGTGCACCGCACTAGGAACAGTAATCAGGCAATCTGGGATCGAGATCCCAAACGGATTTGGAGGCGTGGCACCCGAGACTGCAGCTAGTGTTTTGTAACTAAAATCTGACAAGTCATTGATACTACTGGACTTGGTATGTGTGGTTGTTGTTGACTGGTTGCGGTGCGCTACGGTCTCGGGTGGGCTATTTTAAAATGGTTTGGAAAGAACCCAGGAATTCCGTCGCATGATGGGCTCCATTGTTTTGTACGACAAATCGTTAACTTAATCAATCCAGCATCTCAGTTACTCAATTTCTGTTTTCGTCCCGATGTTGCTTAATTATCGTTTCATTTGCATTCCGAAGTCGCCAAAATACCTGTGGTTCTCTTCTCGTCGCGCTCGCTCTGTACTAGGTGAAAGCGACACGTCAAGCGTTACCATTAAGGGCCCCTTCAGACTCAACTGCGGCAGTAAACCAAAGGAGAGCAGTAAAAAGGAGGTGCGCGTATTTCCTCGATAGTTGCGTACTTTCCGGCCTTCCACCGGACGGTCGTTCGTCAAAAACTATTTAGTGCATAGTTGGCCATATGGGTGAACTTTGGAAAGAAATTAGGAACTGGATACTGCGCTACTGCGCAGCTGCTGCGCGCGTCCCTATGTTTCATCATTACTGCGGCAGCAACACAGTAAACTCTTAAGGGGCCTTAAGTCGCCCTCACCTACAGCCCGTATCCGTCTTGTGGGATTCGGCAGAAGATTTTCTGGCAATTTTCGATCGCAGTTTGGCGGCGTCAAACGATCACACTCCGCATCCGACCGGCACAGTTCTAACACGCATTCGTAGTTGAGCACAGTGGCGTCACTGAATTTGTAGCCCGACACTTCTACCACAGCCTGAAACATGTAAGTTAATTATTGGACATTATGAAGAATTATAGTTATGTTCTGGAAGATACGTATGGTAGCAACTATTTTATGCATAACTTTTTAAAGAACCTAGGGTTTTAGTGTGTTTATGAGTTCGTTTTAGTTCTGGAGCATTGGCGCAAAAGCAAGAAAAGCTGTAAAAATTAGTAGAGCGAAAACCGAAAAAACAACAGATGGGCTAGAGTGCAAGCCTACTGCTGATGATATCTTGTTCTCCGAGGAGTAGGCTCTACACGCTGTTTCCTAGAAAAGCAGATGGTCCCTTTGTCGGAAATGATTCATACCGCTTCTAGAAAACCACCCAATTTGAAAATTAATTTACCTCGTCTTTTCTAATCCTGACTTTGGTGGTGGATAGTTATTTATTAACACTACTTTGAATTCGTTAAGTGCAATAGAAAGTAAAGCCTGTACTCTGTTAGAGTCGTCGTAATGCACGTCCGGTTGAATCGCAGGATCGACAGCGCATCCATCGACATCGATCTGCAACGCTAGTTGATCAGTCATTCCAAAATGATGGAAATAGAAAGCGAACTTTTTGTCACAAAAGGCTCTTTCGGCCAAACGCGGCCTCCACTGCCTCATTTCGTGCTGGAGCGAACCCAAACAAAAATGCTCGATATTTAACCTCCTTATTGCTTCTGTAGTCGTTGGTTAAGAGGTTCGCAAGCGATCTAGCCATCCAAATAGGCTAACTAAGCGGTCGAAGGTATAGGGCGTAATCCTAACTGAGACCCCCTCAGTACCGATGATGGCAATTTTTTGAATTTGAGCCCTGAATAATGAAGAGAAGAATGTTTCTACGTCAGTACAACACAGTAGGCTGTGGTCCAGTCGTTCTCGATCCATTGACGACCGCGCGCTCGTTACCTGTCTTTTATGTATTTCTGTGTTGTAACGTATAGAAGTGTTACGAGTTCTTATCTGGTTGAATTGTCAACGAATGTCATAAGAAGAGTGCATATTTTTTCGTATATAGTTGATTTTGAAACTTCCCTATAGAAGTAAACGGTTTTAAGACCTTTTTGGAGCTTGTTGAAAGGTCGTTCACTGGACGAATATTTTGAAGCTTTGAAAAAACGGGAAATATACAATAGGCAGTAACTTTGCCTAAATAAACACTCCTATCCACAGTGAGGAAGCATAGCCCCTCGTAGGCCTACACGTCCCACGACACCCATGAGTGTAGCCCGTCGCTGGGCTACATGGGTAGTAACATTGCCCACACGGCCCACTCTCTTCTCACTAGGGATCTCACGAACAACTAAGCGTAGTCCGTTGGCGGATTATACAAGTCCACGCGATGCAAAAAGTGTATCCCGCCGGTGGGGGACACGGTCGTCAACGGGTTAAGATACTGGGTTATGCGTTGTACAAATGGGAGTGAGCAGTTTTTTCCCTCAAATATTAAGAGGGAAAAGGGTTAGTGTTCTCCAAGGCAGACACAGAGATCGTGGCTCTTACTGATCACTTGCACGGTAACACATTTGAACTTGGCTACGTCGCTCAGAGACCGAACAATTCTCTAATTAAGGAACGGACTCCCTAGAATCGGTCCAGTCGTAGATACTGACGCTGTTTCCGTGAAGCATCGCGGTTTCTGTGATGTCTCGTGTTCTATGAAATGATCGAACTATAAGGTGCTCACCAAATCAACTTTGTCGCCTCTACCGTCACCAACTGAACAGCTATGAAGAAGGAAACGAGTAGCCATAGAGTCGCATTTCCATACATGGTACACCTTCTCACCGACAGCTCCCATCCTGCATCATTTTTGGATTTAACAAAGAAGACACACAGCAACGGAACAAATCTCACATCAAGATTGGACCATCGGCTGATTGACTATGAATAGTGTACGTGCATACAGGTGTAGGCATGGTGTTCAATAGCTCGGTGGTTCCAATTGGCGACATTTCTAAATTCAAATATACAAGAAATGCCTGTTATGAATGTGGAATTGGTTGTATTTCTTTTATTATTGTGCTTCTGCATCAAATGAATGAATGAATCTCATTTCAGCTTCTGCTGCCCAGTCGCAGCTACAGAATTGTTCCTTCAAAAGCACTTTTTCACATATATATTTGGATATGCTAGGCTATTCGCAAAACGCTGACATCGGATGGGAGTTGAACCCGCGTCTTTCTGTTTCCGGCAGACTGCACTAACCACTGTGCTACCGATGTACGATTCGAACCCCCTATCATCTTTTTTGACACATTTTTTTAACACTTCAGTATTCTTTGCACTCTAAAGATATGCCAAAGTGTCACATTTAATGTGAAAAAAACCTCTTACTTCGTGTCATCGCCTACTTTGGAAACTTTGTCGCAAATCGTAAGAGAGTTTACCTACCTATGACATTTCTCAAGGTTTTCTGGCTTCGGAAATAACAAATACACTTGAATGCGCGATCGGCTTTCGTGACGAACGTGCCATGGAACGACACGACAACTACGATTGAAGAAATGAATCCCTAAACGGACAAAATGAGAATGGTGAAACTGTGCAACTCAATGGTACGCGTAGCTCAAATGAAAATAGCTAATCAGCAAATCACTGGCCGTACAAATTGTTGATTGTATTATATTTGATGTACCTGAACTTTACCAGAAACACGTTGTCTTTGCATTGTACAGTCACCATTTTTGAATGTTGTTGCGATTCTGAAATTTAAAGGCTTTTCTCCAAATTAATAATAAAATGCTTAGCCGCTTGACGCTCTTTTATCTTTTATTGTGCCTAGAATGTACACGCAATTTGTTCAACAATACAATAATCACCGCTATTCACAATAAATATTCTCGATTAATTGTACCCATACAGTTAACTGCTTTCTCAGCAATCTTTTTATAAACAGCTAAGAAGGTGAGATGTTGCATTCATCTTGTGCTTCTCTTCTTCCTTCAGATACGTTATAGAGCGTAAAGAATCTAAAGGTTTTACAATAAAAGTTCATTTCGGTAATTTTCAGTAGATTGCAATATTTTTTCAATTTCAAATGAGGTCACCTGCTCTGATTTCGTTTCTCAACAAAAGCTCGGCTACAGTTCTCGTCACCAGCCATGCCGTACACGTAGACTCTACCAGAGAATGGCTTCTTCGTGTCGAACGTCAGACCAACTAATGAATCTTCGCAATTCACCTAAACCATAGGTAATTCGACGGATGGTATGGCAATGTTGTACTTCTTATGAAAACTGAAAATTTTCAAAATTTTACTGCTACGCTACTCACTGTAGGCTCGCCGATGATTTCATTGTCAATAGAATTCCGCGAAAAAGCGGTGACAGCTGTTACCAGAAGTAATGTTCCGGATATTTTCATTGCTCGCTGAAATCAGTTCTCATTGAACATTAGCAGGGACAGTTACATTCAACGAAGCATAAATGTAGAAGCCTTGAAATGAAAACATTACTAAATGAATGAAGCTGTTCCAACTTAGTAGTTGTTTTGGAAGATTTGTGGTGTTTCTCGAGCTGAATGCTCTCAAAAACCCTCATTCCGCCCTGCCGACAGTGTGTAATCATACACTAAGTTTTGTATACTATCTATGCTGAATAACCAATATATTTGGATCCCAAGGAAACGAGAATCAGGACGAGAGCCCTAAGTAGTGGTGTCGTCCAGATTCCCGTTTGTTTCGGTGAAAGGGAAAGTGCTGTACTCGATTTTGATCGGACTCCTGAGGGCGCGTCAGGCTTTCGCCTATAATCCAGAGTCGCACCGGCACATTTGATATATACAACGACCAATGGGCCAGCCACTTTACAACTTAGTGTACCCCTCACGCGAGACATTCCCAACTTACTCGTACCCAAAGGGATGAAAGGCTTGATTAGCCCGTGTAAAGATCGATCGCTGAACCATGCCGGTGGAAGTGAGGACTCATACCGTTACACGATACGCGCCCCTACGTTTCATTAACAAAAATTCCAAAAGTTGCGAGGTCGAAAGTAGCAGTAAAAGGCAAGTGAAGAGTATAACAATGGAAGGCTTGGTGACAATGTGCGAATATCGATCACTTGAGCCTGTGGGTATCAGTAGCTCTTCATATCATTTCTTATCACTAATAATATAAGCACAGTAAAAATAATTGATAATATCATGGTAGTGATAACAGTCAAATAAATAATCACACAAGCAGGGTCTCTGTTGTGTACCGTTTTTCACTCAACGGTAGCAATTCAAAATTCAACGGATCTGAGGGCCATATGTATACAAAACCAAATCAGTATGAAAGGCGTAGCGCTCGTGATGCTTTCAGGATCTTAGAGGAAAAGGGAATGAAAAAGAAAAACCCCGAATTTCGGCGCTTGTCTCTGTCAGCACGATTTTTCCTTTCATTGACAAAAAGTCGCGTTTCATCAGATTGTTCAGATAATGGATTCGATGCTAGCGCCTTTTCCATCGAGCCTCTGCGTAAAATGGCAGAAGCTTAAAGTCCATCGAGTGGAACAATCTACGGGTATAAGCTGGTGAGCAGGTCAGTGTCTTCTCGAACAAGTCTGTTTCAAAATTACCCAATTCTGGAAGTAAAGAAGGTTTGCTGGGTTTCAGGCTAGGAATGACCGCTCGATCGCACCGGTAAAATCTGTACCTCTTGGCACTCCATCACTTCATCTTTTAACTTCCCAGAAAAGCTTTCATTTTGATTTTTTTTACTTTACCTGGGGTTTCGTGACCATTTTCTTGAAGTTTCTCCGACACCATGGTGTAAGAGTGTCAGTTCTACTTTGAATGGGAAGAGATCGAAGACTTTCATATAACACCAAACAAACGCATGGACTATGGATCTTCAACAGACAAACTACAAATGAGCCTCTAAAGTAGGGTCCACAAAATATTGTTATTCTCAATGCTCCGAAGTAGTGCGAAGTGAAAGCGAAAAGAAATATTACTTGCTTAGACGTGAGAAACTCAGGTCTAGTACAAGAACTGGGGATACTTTGCTTTCCATGTTTGCGTCAGGGTTGTGCTGAAAATTGAAAAATTCAAACCCATCTTTCGGCATAGGGGAAATTTGCATGAAAAGGTATGAACTGTAGATGGAATTATGAATATGGAAGAAGGGTGTACGGTGTAGATGACATAAATCTCGAACGGTTGAATGCGGGTGATTCGGAGGGCGTGGATTAGAAAGGTTATCATGTATGCCATCATGTTATGCACATCATATCCGAAGATACTATCGCACCTCAATGGACTATCCGAATTCGCCTTCCATAAACACACTCATTCGTCAAATGTACAGAGAACACCGGCAAAAATTCAAACAATAGTTATTTAGGGCAGCTTTTGGAGTCCTCTTAGAAGAATCTGACTGCAGAGGAACCTGAGAAAGGAATGAAAAAACAAAAAAATGCGAAGAAAAACTCTGGGGAGACATCTATCCGACCAACGGACGGTCTTCTTCAATCCAACATTAGAGCCAATTTCTTGGATTTCTCTGGAAAAACTATTTACAATAGAAACTACTTACCGACATTTTAAAGGACGATTGAATCAATGCCGCTATCGCACTGTCATTGAACATTGGGCTTTGCTTGTATCCAATCATTTCGTGGACAACTCCATCGAGGCAACTCTATCCTTTACTTTCTTAATTTTTTATCTATTACTCTTTGTAGGAGTCAGGATCGTCGGGGTTTCGCCATTAGAGAAGTTTTTCCTCTGTGTGCTTCGTTAATATCTATGTATTCCTACGAATTGCCCCATCGTTGCATCTCCTTGTCTTCTCCTTGTTCGTTTAACGAAAAGAAAATATGGGCGACGGGATTCCAATAGAAAAATCTAGCGTCCCTTGCCATTTTATTTCGAGATTCGTGAATACTTGTTTATTGCTTTCTTTTGCTGTCCTACTTACCATAACGTTCGGCCAAGTGAGCCACATTTATATCAGTTATGATTAATTATGGTTGACGGGATTTCGAATGGAGAAACAATACACATATACGCAACCTGTACGCTGTCCTTTTACAGCGGTATTGAAAACTATCCATTCGATTCGATGAATTTCTGGATCTATGATTACTTTTTCCAGTCTCATTTTGCTCACTTGTACAAGACTGAAGCTCCTCGAGGAAATATTTTGTAGTAGTATTCTGAAATACAACCCTGAAATACAACCCCCAAAAAGATTGGAGACACCTTATAAAATTGAAACAGTATTACATCCTATCTCTGAGATCACTCTGGAAAAGACTTAGGAAAATCTCACCTTTCAAACAAAATACAGTTGATTTTCTCAAAATTTCAATAATGAAGAAGTTGTTTCAAATCGAGATTTTACTTTAGCATTAACTCTGAGCAGCGCTCGTTTATTACTTGCTAGAGATGAACTAAAAATCCCGCTTGTCCATTGTATTTTGAATTTCAGCTTTTCTCCAAACTTTGCTCTCTCCTGAGTACACTGCATCTAGAGAAATCAAAAAACATTTATACACATGAACACGAAAAGAGCTGTCAGCTGTGATATGGAGAAGCTCGAAATGAGTTGTTGAAGCGCTCAATGAACGACGCTGACATTCCGATACATCGAACTTGGAACTGCTGACAGTTCTGACGATTCTTGCGATGGCTAAAATCAGAAGGAATTCTTGCTGCAATAACAGGAAAACGGAATAATAGATATAGGAATTACCCATGCGGTCGTTTGATGCTTTCGATACGAGAAAAATCATGTTCGGAAGCCTCATGGGTTCGATCGCCATGTGGAGATGCTTCACAGTACGGAAACACCTAAATTTACTTGATTATCATGTTATTGGCAAACATCATAAAAAATCGAATAAGAGCCATGCTAAAGTTGATACACTGCGATATTTATCGATCACTTCTATCGATTTTTCGGTCACAACACATTAAGTCCACTAGAAATGTATCCCTAAAGACCACTGCTTCAACGATTTCCAGAAAAAAGTTTACTAAAACGGAAGAATTCCCCTGAAATTCAGAAATGTTGCTTCGAACTGCTATAGAAAAATACACACGTGTAATTATCCTTTTCTAAAAAGCTATTCGTATCACCACATCTTTGTTATCGAAACTTAGTAAGCTAAATTCTCATCTGGCTGCATTGCTCCCATTTTTGGTTACAGCAATATTCATTATAATATCTAAAAACTTACAAGCAAATTGCTGCTTCCTCGTTCTAGTGACAGGCGAAGCTGCTCATTACGCCAACTTTCACCAAAAGGTAGCCACTGTTCTTCAGCAGAATTCCTGAAATTAGCGCTAACGTCTTGGACAAGGAATCTGTATCAAGAGGCGATTATCTTCGATTTCATATTTTTTTCCTTCGCCGCCGATGGACCCCACCAGACAAGCGTTGGTTAGTAGTGAACAAATTACACCCTTCTCCGAAAATCAAGCTAAAAACCTTGATTCTAGAGGTCTCTTACACCAAACAACACAATTATCATCAAGAATAGCAACTCTAGATTACCCATGGGATATATCATCCTCTGTTGACGTTATTTTGCAATTAATACCCATGATCAAAGCTAAAAAGCGACATATAGAGATGATCACTTAAGAACATGTAAATATAACTTTAAACTTTGTTCGAGCGGTGAAGATTTCATTAACGAATTAATAGGATTTTTTGGAAATGGTAGTTGGTAAATTATAATAGTTGGATCTATCGCCTTCATCACATATTAACATTCTTTGATGTTAATTTTTTCTGTTGATTTCTCCCATCTATGGGTCGTTATGAGTATTTTTTATATATGAACATATACAGGATTGTATATGTACATGTATTCAACAACTAGCAAACACTTCACCTTTTTGGATTGTGTAAAGTTTCCACTTTACTTTTTCCCTTAATCCATCTAAAAGAGAAAAGTAGAGTTCAAGAAATCATGCAGTTCAAGAACAACTTCAAATCGTAGCGATGGATCAGGGGGTAACAGAAAGGAAAGAGGAATCGCGGATTCGGCAAACCCAACCAGACAAGGACAAGTTTATAAGATTGAAAGCCTGTTTTTTTAAACAACTACATATCTAAAACAACTCACCTCGGTGTGATTTTAACATCTTTCGTTTCATCGTCACTTTCCGAGTCAAGTACGCTGGTACAAGCGGGAGCCGTATGGATCACCGAGGTACGGACAACACCTTCGCCCATTTCACTCAACACATCTCGATAGTACGTCGTTTCCATGGAGTACTGGATAGCCTGAAAATCGAAGTGTTTTTTATGCTCGTAGAATAACCTCCGCGAGAAAAATTACGACTTTTTACGAGGCATTCTTCTCAGGAAACTCGATGCTGACATTTCTTAATATTAGTTACTTCTGCACCACAAGCTTGTTAGGCGTATAAACTTTATTTAACGGCATAACGTTTCGACGTTCCCGTCATCTTCGGAGGCCTGAACACACATCGAGGTCAATGACTTACCAGACTGGCTCACCAAAAGCCACTTGATCCTAGCATTTTTGACCAGGTGTAGAAAGAAAACTAAGAAAAGTCACTTTAAAGAAACGAGCGCACCTCAGTCGTCCACCTCTGAGCCTAATGCTCAATATTAGTAACAAATAAGTAAACATCGTTAGTAGCAATGAAGGAGAAACGAATAGTAGCAATGAAGGAGAAACGAACCGCTGCTCATACTTACTACATACTTCAGCCTCGATCGTAAGCATCTTACTTGTCACACCAGAGTCTTCTTTATCATGGTGTTCTACTCTGTGTCGACCAAGTGATGTTCTTAGATCGCACCGTCGCTTATCCGCTAGGTGTTCTCTTACACGTATAGCGAGCTGTCTTTCTGTTTCCCCAATGTACACTACCGGACGCGCCGCAACAATAAAACGGCGGTAGCGGCGCTCCGGAGCGCCGAAATGCGCCGTTTCGGTGTCCATGCGTGATGACCCGGGCGGAGCCAACCGCAGTTCATTTGCGCCCCATACCCAACGGGTGGCACACGTGGTAGTTCCTTTGAGCCACCCTGTGGGGCCCCCTACTAGCTTGGGACGCTAGGAAAGGACGCGCCGCGTATTTATAGGCGGCGAGGAGGAGGTGGAGCTTAGTCGGTGGAACGGACGCCGCATATTTGTATCCGGCCACGAAGGGCAGAGTCTGGTCGGTGGTGAGTCACCAAGCGAGGGGGCGAAGCGGCAACGGGATCAAAAAATCGAGGGGTCAAAAAATCGGGCGAAAATAAGTTTTACGAATTCGGTAAAAGTGTACATGGGAGGATAGAGCTCAAGCTGCTGAGCTCGAATATGTACTTATTTTTGCAAATAAACCAATCGTAAAGGATTTATTTATAAACAGCGGGTTTTGGCGCTCTGAGGCGCCGCTACCGCCGTTTTATCGTTGCGGCGCGTCCGGTACAGTAATTAGCATAACAAGTCCTACACTCAGTCCGATATATTACTCCTGATTTCATACAATCTCTGCAAGTAACGTATTCATCTAGCATACAGTAGTTGTCGTACAGTCTATTTCTAGCCAGTTGCTTTTTGATGTTGTTACTGGGAATGTTAACGACAACAACATCATTTTGCAACTGCAATTCTGTACTGCTGCTGAAAATTTGTCAGAAATGAACAGAATGCAGAAAGGAATTTTGTCGTCGCGACGGGGTCTGCCACCAGAGTGACGCTCACGGGGTCAAATGACTCAATCACACGGCTTGTTTCGAAACGAGTGTTAGGTAGGGTTTCGAGAAACATTTTAGTGTTTGACAAATACAAAGGTATTACGGTGAGTCACTGGCTCACGATAGCACTGAGAAACCAGGAGATTCGATCACTTAGCACTCCTATACAACTAATAACTGGTCTTATTCTGAAGACGTTCCGCAGGCATCGTCGTTAAGTCACCTAATGCAAGCTTGCGTGTCTTGATGAGGCTCTAAACGACCGGACAGATAGGGTTGTTCACCTTTAGCCTCCGGAACAACCTTCTATCTAAACCAGCAGACATCCCTATAATCATCCTAATGTCGTTGAGACGCTTGTGCTGCAACGGAAATTCCGCTGCCGTTGATGGTCGATAAACAGACCCATCCCGAAGGTGGTATGGTGTTGTTTCGCTAACTAATGACTGCTAGATGACAACAAATTCGCCTCCCTTATCACTAATCGAGACACGTATTCCACTGCTAGATATCAAATCGCGCAGCTCTCTGAGCCCTTGTCGCTGTTGGCATGTTAAATTACAGCGACGTCCGCTACTATGATGGCCTAAGGCCCTCAAAATAGCAGGGTATAGAGCTCTCATTTAACCATCAATTTCGGTATTCGTCTCAGGTCTTTTTATATTGAGTGCGCGCCAACGATGTGGGTGGTAGTAACGTGGTGAAAGCACTCCAACCCAGATCCCATAGCAGTTATCGACAATTTAGAAGACGTAGAAAAATGTAATTACTGACTTGTATAAGAAACGGAATGCCTCGGATATTTTTCATCACTGCCTCTGTTGTGTCCGGATTGATGGTGTCGTCTTTGTGAAGTTTTTCTTCTTTCCAATGTTTCACAAGCTGTGAAGGCCGTTGTATGATCTGAAAAAAGTGAAATCACGGAATATACAATTCCTTTATCATAAATGCTCCCTGCTTCATAGAATGACAACCATCTAAAGAGAGTCTGTTGGGTAGCAGTTTGTGGGAGAATTAAGTAAAAAGAGGAAGGAAGAGATAGTAGGAGCTTACGGAGAACTCATTTCTCCACGCACTTTCATCTAACAAACTACATTTTTGAAGTTTCCAAATATGTAATTTTCGTATAACGAATATCATTGTGAAACGGATCACAAATGATTACACCGGTGATGGTTCCGCAGTTATGAAAGAGGAGAGTTTTCTACCTGATGAAAAACAGAAGGGTAAAGAGTACGAATGACTGTGGGAAAGCTCGAAGTTTATCACTCGACTGCTGCCACGTCGCGTATGGTTCGGTAAGAGATAAGGCTATAATTCATTATTAACAACTCAGCTGAGGGCTTCATGTTTACCACGGTTATCTAACCCTTTTAGTACCTATCGTATAGCCCGTAGCCGGGTATATGATACGTACCACTATCAATTCCTAACCGCTGGTTACCTAAAGAATCTCGCAACAGGTTTGCATGGCAATCTTCACAAAAATTGATATAGGAAATTTACCACTTGACAGAAAACGGCAGAATACCTAGTATAGGCGACGCAATTGACCAGGGCTATATCTGCGAGCACGATAGAGGTTAGTCTTCACACAGAATTAAGTCTTGTTAGATTTTTCATGTAAAAAGTGGTTGAAAACGTAGACAAACGACTGCAACTAATACGTCTGCAGTGACTGATAAGCAGCAGTCACTGAAGCGATGACAATGGGATAACAAACAATGAGCTACAAATAATTCCACCAACTCAATCTGCATTTTCAGATACCTGTGGGTTGAAGGATCGTTGATGGCTGAGTTTTTTGTGCTAGAGGTTTATTGATGTTATCAGATAAATATTAGAAAACAAATAATAAACACTCACTTTTGGCCGGATAAGCCAGGTAATTGCGAACAAAAGCATTCCAAGCAAGCCGATAACTGTTAAAGCAAGTGACAACAGCAATAGGTCCTCTCGCAATATACCGAGGAATAGGCCTAAAACACGCAGCTCTTCTTCCGTTCTCGACTCACATCAAGCACTACTGATTGTTAAAGAAAAGAGAAAAAATGAAAAAAAAAATTAAAAAAACGGTACCGATAAGAAAAGTCAGCAAGTTAAACACTGCAGAACAAATAAGCAGTTGTCGTAATATGCACATGCCTGAAAGAGTTTGAATTAAACTCCTTAAATTCAAGGAAAAGCAACGTAGTGTGGATATTATTACTACAAAAAAGATTCGCATGAGCAGAGAGTACAGCATATGAATTGTTGCTGAAGAAATGAAAAGAGTACAATTGAAGAGCGGCGAAAGAGTTATAGCCCAGCAGGTGTCCTAGAAATAGTCGATAACAAAACTAATTACCATATGTAGAGCCATATGTATGTGTCTAGCAGGAAAATTGAGGGCAATGGTATCGCCTTGATTCATTTCCTACTTCAGTTAGAAGAATTTTCGAAGACCTTGTCACATTGTTTTCCATTTTTCAAAGGTTGAAAGCTCGGTAGATCCGTTTTTGCAGCCAACTTAAGAGGAGAAGCGAAAAAGGCTATTAGCTGTTGGAGAGGCGCTCCACTCCCATCGAACTTCCACCAAGTCTTTCTAAAGTCTTTCCTGCTTTTGCTACATTTCATTTTTCTTCATTTTCTCCATTATTCGTCTATCTCATTTTCGGTAGCTATTGCTTCGTCGATCTACCTATAACTATTGTTGCAGAGATCAATCTCTTTTATAAGGGAGACAACTAAGTCGAAAGACCAGAATTGGGCAAGAAATTATTCTAAAGAGGTGGTGAAATTGAGAAGGAGATCGTGCTGAAACAAATGCTAGACTTTCGCAAGTATAGGACGAAACACGAAGACCAGCATGATTTTCTGAAGGCACTGAGTGATGCTATACTTCTCCACATTGGAATTTTGGTTGAGATAAAGATTTCCATATTTTTCCAGCCTATCATATCACTTTTGTCAAGAACGTTTTCCACAACAACACAGAGTAGTCGATCGATGTGGCGAACTGTAGTTACAACTTATCTCTGAGCCGAGTCCCTTCTTTCTAAAAGACGCTGGCTTGTTGCCGAAACATTCCATGGCTGCGGTTTGAACTTCTAGCTGTGGCGAGCATCGATAACTCTTTAAAAAGTGAGCACGACTTCTGAATACTGCATATTCACAAGGGATAATATCCGTTGAATATTCAGGGTGCATCACTTCGATGAGCTGCTCCCTCATCGCTACCTTCATTTTTTGCTCGGTGCTGTCGGGCGTTATCCATCCACATACCAATGATTCCTCATCGAAGGTAATTCTCAGGCAGCTTTCGCTTTCGAGATTTCAGAAGCCACTGGATCAGTAAAGCACATGCTCTCCTAGTCCTGTAGCTAACCACCAAATCGTACTTGAGCGATTGAGATGATACTAGCAGCCCACCGTTCGACAAGTAGCGATGATTAGTGCCACAAGGGCACCGGTACCCTTCCGTAACAATCGCTCCCACATGACAGATTGCCTCCTAACTGCAGGAACCACACCGCGGCCTAAATTCATGAACAAAAATTTGGTGTATATAACACTCCGGGCGAGATAAACCCGGTCCATACCCTCAATATTCGCATTCATGACAATCGAGTTTGCGACACTCGACGTAAAGTATCGCACGTCATGGCGGGGTTTATTCTCGGGTATATTGTACCGACACCCGTCATGAATTTAGGCCCAGGTTTATTCAGCCTGTTGAGGTTCTTGTATGGTGCCTACCTGCAATAAAGGATTATCCCTCTAGAAAATGACCAATCAAAGATTATGGAAGGTATCTAGACCTTGAAAGGAATGATACGTCCGACAGAAGGAGGCGTCCTTCCCTCGGAGGTATAGTGCAAGACGAATGGGAACACACTTCACCGCACGTGGATAACGGAGGATTATAAGCAAATGATAACTGGGCAAGAATGTGGGATACTCTAATGTACATTTCAACTGAAATGCAGAAACTCACTACACAGCTTCGGTGCTATTCCATGCCATTGACTTATTTCTCATCGAGCAGCTAATCTTGCCCAAATCGGCCGCATTCAAACAGTACCTTCGCAAGTTCTACATTCAGGTTACAACGACGTCAATTCCACGGCGTAAGATTGCCCAGCGGCCACATCCGCTTCGAGCTAGACTATCCGCCCCTTGTTTTTCGCATTCAACGGGAGCAAGATGGCCGAGAGGTTTGGAGCTTAGGTTCGTGATCTCAATGATCAGGGCCCGATCCCGTTCCAGGCAGAAACCCTTGTCTAGCTTAGAATTAGCTGAAAAAGGTGTCAGTACCAGCGTTTCACCCGGGTGACAGGTCGGCTAATAGAGAAAAACTGTTATGATCACAAGACCTATCGATGGTCGCATGCAAGGAAGTGGTGCTCAAGAACCTGCGATTGATGACGGTATGGCCACCCCACAAGGAGCTCAAGACTGAGACAAGATGGCAGTGTGGCACCTCAACCAATGCGGGAGCAGCACCAAGGAGAAAGAAGACGGAGCGACTATCATGAAAGACGTACCCCGTAACTGACCGGGATAAAAATGTCGTGGAAAAATATAAGCAATTGTAAAATATAATGAAATTCCTGTCTTGACCGGCAGAACATGGAGGTCGCGCGAGATTTAAATTCTCGTCACCGGGTTAGGTTTCCTGAGCATTAACAGCTACACCGAGGAAACTTCACGTTACGATTGACTCAACATGAGTGAGAGTTTCGAAAAGTTCGTACAGAGACAAACAGATAGCAATGAGTACACTAAGGAAGACCAGCCCGTTCAGAGATTGAGAAGTGGCATGGAATACAAGGTGGCCGCAATACTAAGTCAGTATTCGTAACGAAATAAAAAATAAAAAACCATTATTGGCAACATCATTAATTGAATTGACACTGCGGATTTTTCGGTGAACCCATCAATGAATACCCAAAATGAGTCGCATCCTGAAGGCGCCTTGGAATGGATGTGTCATGTTTGTTCCACTATTTTACCTATCTTGCTCATAGTTGGTTGAACTGGACTACAAAAAAACGATGCCGCCATATTTTGATGATCGTTTTCATGCACTTCGCACTTTGTTGGACTACCTCCGCTCAGGCCAAACAAGGAGCCATACAGGTGTCATATATTTCGTCTGTACAGAACTACTTCGCTGAAAAGGAGTCCAAAACGCGGGTCCATGTCGAAAATGTAATGCAGATGTGGACCGAGACACGGAACGGCGATTTCTGAAGACGCGATTTTAAAGGATTGCTGACAAGGAGTTGTGGTTCGCCATGGAGCCTACCTTATTGATCGCTAATTTGTTATTCCTGGGTAATGAAGAGAGTAGGTCAGAATGTGGAATTTTTCAAATTGGCTGCCTTAGGCGGGGTAACGTGCCGGGTCACCAGCCAGAAAGTGTACTCTGACCCCTCAACACGACGATCAGGAGGAGACAGTGAATGGAAATTTTGTACTTTTTCACAAGAATGACACTTTTTTGTCAGGACAACCATGACATTCAAGGATTGAGAATTTTCGATAGATGATTCCGTGAAAAGAGAAGTAAGCAATGTGCGGGTTAGTAATCAATGATGTAGGTCTTAAATGGGAGGAACACATCACATTAGAGGAGCAGCAGCAGCACCATGTCGTCGTCGTCGTCGCCGTCGTCGTCTCATGTTCGGCGCCGTCGAAGCGTCCAGTGTGTGGTTGCAATTGGCTAACACGAGAAATATCCTTCGTTACGAGTGCTATAGCACAAATGCGATGTTGAAATGCCCCTCAGGCCTGCGTGCTCAGAAAGCTCCCTCTCTCCACTGTCTAAAAACGAGAGAATTGCGATAAAGTCCACGTCCACCTATTATCGATCCACCACACCGAGACGAAGCGAATACACTTAGTGCTGCTTGGTTCACCGTCACGCCTTATTAAATGCATCGCCGTTCACAATTCAAAAGCCGTCGACAGCTGAAGTTGTTGGAGCTGAATCTGGACAATAGTTAATAAGATGAGGTCTCATCGGAAACTTTACACGATGCCGAGGAAAACAGAAATTTGGAGAAGTGCAGCATGAGGACGGCCAAGTCCACCACAATTAGTAGGCGTTTATTGCGGTTCGCCTGATGCACTCCTTATATAGCAGTTATATTTTCTCGTGGAAAGCTTCGTCAACCAATCTGCTTGCTTTTTGGTTTTTATAGGAGCTCAATCCAATTCAATTTAATTTATTATTGCCGAGAAAAACAGCAGTTCGACAACAAGAAAGAGAAACGGGATGTTTTGAACAGAGACATAAAGAGTACAAAATACACTTGAACTGGAGAAGATCATCCTTTGGAAAGCGATGAAAGGATCGAAAATGATCATAGGTGAAGGAATAATTTAATTTTTAATGTCAGGTGGGACAATTACCCGGCCACTGTGAACGAGTGAATCATGGTTCCTTGCTGTTCCGAAAGGCAGAGACAGCTCGTTCGGATGTTTTGACAAATTTTGAGGAGAACTTCATACATTTGTATTTCTACATCTATCCATTCTTTCGAGTAGATGGTTCATTCGAAAAGCTCTCGAATTATGGTACACGCCCATCGAACAAATTACTTGTTTGTTTACGCATTAGAGCCGATGCGCCAAATACGTTAGCATGAAGACTGAAGCGGCATCGTGACGATGCAGCTTCGATCGGGATCGTTAGCAAAGTCTACGAAAGGCTCATTTTACCGATGCAAATGTGTGTCAATTACAACTGTGTATGCAACATCTACGCTTGTGAAGACAAAGAGCTGTTCGTCATTGAAAAAATTAAAAACAATAAAAATCTCATTTAGAATTGCGCATACCCTATTGGTTGTGTAGAGAATTAGAGCGAATTAGAGCTGAAATTCGAACTAATTGGAGGAGGGATCCACTTAGTGACAACAGAATACTGAGATCAATCAGCTAAGTTGTAACTGTAGAACAGTTTTTTTGGAGTCTCGAAAGAGATGATTCATTTTCAAAAGAACATAAAAATAATGAATACACTTGGTGACATGATACTCTATCTCAACAACGTATCTCGCTTTATTTCAAGAATCAGTGGAGTATTTGATATTTTCGAACAGGATTTCGGGCGGGATGCGACTTTCACGTACATCTTCGAATCATCGAAAACATCAGAATTGCATACAAAGCTCACATGTCCGAAGACTACACCCCGGTGCAAAATTATAGGTTCACCCCGCGATTTGTCCATAAGTGATCAAAAAACCTGTTGTAGAGATCTAGTAACATTACTGTCATATTCCTCACCATCGAAAACCTAGATTTGGAAATTCCGGGCGGGATGTCTTGTCATTGTAAGATACTACAAACTTTTATTGAAAAATCAGTGGTAATGACCGGTGCAAAATTATAGGTTCACTTCATTAAAAAGCTGTCTGTTTCCAAAAGTATGAACATTTAAGTTAAGTTTAGCTTTGTTACATTACCTTTGTTATAAACCACATCAAACATTCTATGTGGCATACTTCGAATAAGATTATCAAGAACAGTTTGCTCTACATGAGCCCAAGCATCAAGAATGGCGTTCTTCAGATCAGAAACCGAAGAGTAAGTGGTGCCGTTCTTGTAAACATTGTGAACAAGAATGCCCCAAAAATTTTCCATCTGGTTCAGATCTGGAGAACAACTGGGCAAAGCTGAAAGTTGGATTCTGTTGGAATCGAACCAACTCGTAGTTGACATCGACACGTGTATGGGAGCATTGTCTTGCTGGAACATATGATTGTGCCTACAAAATCTTCTCAAATGAGCGAGTAGGTGTTCTTTTAGCTGGTCCTGATAATCTTCGCTGTCCATATTACATGAGACGAACTCCAAAGCAACAAATCCATATCCGGAAAATGCAGCCCAGACCATAACAATTCCACCGCCAAAGTTGCATCTATAGAAAACTTGTTTCTCCTTTCTTAGATCTCTCCAGTAGTGCTTGTAGCCGTCGGGCCCATCGAGGTTCCACTTTTTCTCATCAGAAAATATCACCTGAAAACTAGAGAAGCTTTTCTACGCCTACGAAAAATTTACTGCATTCTGGTCCCACCATCGTCCAATTTGTGCTCATGTGTTCTCGAGCGAATTTCCATCTGACAGCCTTGTGAATGTTCGTGAGATAGGGACCACGTATTCATTACTTGATGAACGATATGTGGGCTGCGATTCAGGCATCTCAGTACCGTCCACTTCAACACCGGGAGGTCCAGCTGACGTCGCAGGCCCATCGCGGGCATGGTGCTGTTA
The DNA here is from genome assembly GCA_030553155.1 of Nippostrongylus brasiliensis. Lineage (NCBI taxonomy): Eukaryota > Metazoa > Nematoda > Chromadorea > Rhabditida > Heligmosomidae > Nippostrongylus > Nippostrongylus brasiliensis. The sequence goes on from CP130737.1 coordinate 16,597,441, forward strand.
GAAGCATTCCGGACCAGAAGGCTCTCATCTCCTCTAGACAGCTTTTCTTTACGGCCAGCTTCTTTCTTTCTCTTGTAGGTGTCTGGGTCCTTCAGATAATGATTGATGCCGTTCAATGACATTGCAAGTTGAGCTGCTATCTTCCTGTTTGAAAGGCCTGCCGCCTGGAGAGCATCAACTTGAACTTGCTCATGTAAAGAAAGCTGTGTGCCTCTTTTATACAACTTATACTTGCCTTTACATTTTGACCTATTTATGTTAAGATTTGGGAGGGAAAATCCCCGCGTGAAACGAAAATTTTTCAAGTGAACCTATAATTTTGCACCGGTCATTATCTCTGATTTTTCAATAAAAAATTGTAGTATCTTACTGTGACAAGACATCCCGCCCAGAACTGTTAAATGTAGGTTTTCGATGGTGAGGAATATGACAGTAATGTTACTAGATTCCCAGGACAGGTTCTTTGATGACCTATGGACAAATCGCGGGGTGAACCTATAATTTTGCACCGGGGTGTAAATTAAGGAGACCACGATAATAAAAAACAGAAGGACAATTTGACTGTTTCACACATTTCATATACATGACTTATCATGACTTGGAGAACGTAAAAATCAGTTGCCGAATTTCATTTCTCTTCTACAACGTTTTTATAGAAACAGTTTTACAAAGGCGCACTGGGCAGCTCGTTCTTGCTTTTCTAAGTTTCTAAGTTTTGAAGAATTGTAGCAAAATCGATACATGAGAAGCAAGTAGCATGGTAAAACAAAATAAATAAACTATAAAACACAGCGAAGCCGTTTAGCATATTAAGCTTATCCAAAACAAGTTTGACATACCCCAGGGACTCAACGATAATATATAGTCTGTTCAAACACCACATCTTGCTCAACTAAATAGTTCGAATTTTGCTGAGGAGCAGTAGTTGTTTTCTTGAATGTCTCGAGTTTGAATTTACAGTTCGTGCCTCTATGTATGTTAAATATGGTCTGTGTATAGTAAATAACTCCATGTAAAATGTCAGCAGCATACCAAGACTGCGAAGATTGAAAATCCTGTTCTGAAGAAATGGACGGTCGAAGTTGTTGGTGAAAAAATTTGTCAATCAATAATAGAAATGGCGAAAGTATGGCAACTTTAATAAATTTCTAATTTCGTTGTGTTTTTACTAACCTCGTCAAGCTGGTCCGCGTTATTTTCCAATTTAGAACGGTTCTATCAGAGCACACCCGTATAAGACAACACAATTAATTGAATAAAACAGCAATAGTGCGACGGCGATTCAAACCCCTCAGGGAAGAAAAACCTCCATGGAACAACACGTGCCATCCTTTCTTTTTTATTGACATCTTTTTCTTTCGGTATGATTTCACTCCAAAGGGCACATTTCACCACCGTTCTATTGATGAGACTTGAGAAAACCGGAAAATCCATTAAAGTTTAGTGAGAAGAAGGATCGAAGGTGGTGAATGGATATAGAACGCACTAACTTATCTATGAAAATAGGATGGATCAGCACTTGAGCATTGAGAATTCTTCGAACGAATACGTACTGATCAACGCATTTAGAGTGAGGGTCGTTTTACGTCTGCGCTAAGGGGGACGAGAATTCGCCATTAATTAGCCGCATTAAATGGGCCTCCGGAAATCTAGGAGATTGTCTTTCTAACCGCCGTTCGGCGGATCTTCAGAGGACTTCAGTCGAACTCGTGGTAACGTCAAACTATGCCCTGAGGCATGTTTTCAGCCCATTTCAACGAGAGGAACTCCATGATTATAAAAGGCATTCTGGAAAAATCTTTTGATAAATTGCATCATGATGTTCCGTGACTGGAACAGATGGCTTAACTGAACTTTCACCGAATGACGTGAATTCGGAAGTGAGCCGCTCGCTATAGTAAATTAATGAAGCGTGTCGTTCAATCAACTTTGAGCAGTAAACTTAGACACTTCCGGGAGGCGTGTTGAACTCTGTCATCTGCCAAATTTTGCGTTCCACTCCCTTTTCCCAGAACTATACAGGGTGTCCCAAAAAAATGTACCCACTGTTTGAAATGTCATAACATTGGCGAAAGTGAACGAATCGAATTGAATCATAGCTTGAATGAAAGCTAAGAAAAAAGAAAATTTTCTGGTATGTGTTTGGTGAGGATTGCGCCATGTACACGACCGAGGCCTCAGATTTTGGACCTGATTGATAGTGCATGGGTTATATGCTTGCTCTACTTTGGTCGTAAACAAGTGATATCGCTGTTATGAGTTACTTCTGAGGCATTGAACGTATCGACCTGCAGCAGCTTTTGGTTAAGAGTGGAACAACATCAATTTCGATCAATAATTGTAACCACTGTTTGAGAAGCTAAAACTCTTCCAGCAGTGATGCAATCATAAGAAGAGAATTTAGAGGAGTGTAAAATGTTTGAGCCACAAAGATTGCGCCATGCACCTGTCCAAATCGTCGGATTCTAGACCTGATTGAAAGTTCACGGATAACATGCTTGTTCTACTTTGGTCGCCAAAAGGTGATATTGCTGCTATGTGTTACTTCTGACGCACTAAACATAGAAACATCAAATTATAACAAGTTTAACGTGCACTTGCATGGATTCTGAACAGAGTAGTGCAGCTGCATGGTTTTTGAACAGAGTAAGCGGTATAGTGCAAGAGTGCCTTAAAGTGCGTGTTAAACTTGTTACGCTTTGATGTTTTTATGTTTACTGCATTAAGAAAAACGCGTATCAGCGATATCACCTTTTAGCGACCAAAGTAGAACAAGCATGTTATCCGTGAACTTTCAATCAGGTCTAGAATCCGACGATTCGGACAGGTGCATGGCGCAATCTTTATGATTCATACATTTTACGTTCCTATAAATTGTTTTCTTATGATTGTACCACCGTTGGAAGAGTTTTAGCTTCTCAAACAGTGGTTACAATTATTAATCAATATTAATGTTGTTCCATATGCAACCAAAAGCTGCGGCAAGTCGATGTATTCACTGCCTCAAAAGTAACTCATAGTAGCGATATCACCTGTTTACGATCAAAATAGAGCAAGCATATAACCCATGCACTACCACTCAGGTCCAAAATCTGAGGTCTCGGTCGTGTACATGGCGCAATCCTCACCAAACACATAATGGAAAAGTTTCTTTTTCCTTGGCTTTCATGCGAGCTATGATTTGTTACGATTGGTTCACTTTCACCAAAGTTATAGCATTTCAAACAGTGGGTGCATTTTTTGGGACACCCTGTATACATATTAGGTTGCGCGAGCATTAAATCAGCTCTTTCAGTTAAACCGAATAATGTTCCATGGAAGACCGAAACATGAAAATATTATAGAAATCGACATAATAAAAAATAATTCTAGATTTGGGACGTTTTGGAGTGCAACCACATTTGCAAGCAGCGATTCGTGGTTTTCAACCCCGAAGGGTCAACTAAATATCCAACAGAAATAACAATATAATTCATAGGTTGAAAAAGATCAAGGCTATGTAGTTGAGAGCAGCTTATCATTTCTTAACACATTTTATGATTTCGCTACACTTATTTGAGGTGTTCGATCGAATTTTTAAGGATATACAAATACGAAACCGACTTCTAAAATGTAATATGGGCATATGTACTTACTGACAGCTTACATAAGGTTATTCTCAAACTATTTTAGCTTCGTTTTCTTTGCTGTAAGAGTTATACTGCAATCTATTGAAACTGGAGAAGCGATAGGGAGCACTACTTTAGAGAACGGTGATACTCAAGGGAGCTGATAACCTTCCAAAATAAACACCAATTTCTGTTGATTATTGTATACAAGACCGAGATCTTATTTTACAAATCGTCCGGTGACATTTAAAATGACGGGTTTGTTTTCTAGTCCACATATTATATTTCCTCTTACTGCAGGTTTCCAGGTGACACCCAACAGTGAATGCTTTCGGTTAGTCTCGTGACAGACTAACACTTTCCTCTTGACATCTCACAAAATAACGAAAATACTTCCCCAAGGTTACACCTAATATTTTCTGAAATTCCCGAGATTTCTACAACTCGATCATGGAGTTTAAGCAGAACCAGGTGATTGTATGCCGTGCGTGGAAGGTGCGAATTCTTTTTTTGGAGTGAATTTAGAAACTTTATGATGATATTCCCCATTTAGACAACCTCTTTGATAGGTAGTTTCCAGAGGTTCACGATCGAAACGCGCCCCAAACGCTAAACCGCTACGTGGTCAGTTCGGCGGTGTTAAAACGGAATGAGTCAATAATGAGTCATTCATAAGCACACCTGACTGCGCAGTTGCAATTGTTAATTTGAGTCTAATTTTGAGCTCAGGAAAAGGTGAGCGCGAGCTCAAAGCTGGGAGCTATCGGTTTGCAAGCATTTATTCCAGGGAATGCTTAAACTACTTCTCAGTCGGACTTATTTCCGAAAGGCGGACCACTGTTGGCTGAGTTTCGCCCTGAGGGCGAAGATTATCTGCTTGCCGAATGCTGTCATGAGGGGGTAACAGTAGGGAGATTATAATTTTGGATTCTTCCGATTCTTTGCCCTTTATGAGGTCTTCGAAAAGGTTTTCTGCGGATACCCCTGCAAGACGCAGAACGCATGAAATTAATGAACTGAGTAATATACAGAGACCATTTTTGTTGCATCAGAAGCAGTATTTGCGACGGCTAAATTAGTCCTGTAAAAATCAATTCAGTTCTATACGAAAACAATCAACATCACTCGTCTAGTCTTCATTAGGAGGAAGACGACGCTTGAAATGGATAATTGTAGTTGATTACTGATTTAGTGACTCTGCAAAGCGACTTCTTCCTCGGGACGCACCCGTCAACAAATTCTCGAACAATGAAGAGTGTTCTCCTACAACAATTAATACATATAAAATACTCACGTCGACCTCAAATCACACTTCAACTTCTCAGTTTTCTTTAACAGGCACCATAAAGTGAAATGAGTTAGATATTGAAGGCATCCGATCAGAGTTTGAAAGAGTAGCAACGCAAGAGCGAACACTGGAAAGAAGTCATGTGCGGATTGAGGTGAAAGCCTTATTAAATTGTTCATTGATTATTCTTGTTAGGCAAAATACATGAACAGAAGTCGAATAATATGCCAACGTAAGCGAGAGTGTCGAAAGAATCGATAAAAAAATTCTAGAGTCGAATTCTAGGCAGTGGAAAGATTGAAATCTCAAATGCTAAATCTTCAATGCATCCTGGATGTTACACCTAGATGTTCAGGAATAAAAACGGAATTTCTGCTACCCATGCGATGGCTCTGGAGCTGCAACACTTCGAATAGTCAGAAAAGCAAGGCATACAAATTGAGATCGAAAAATTTCGAGGCAACATGGCGATCCACGATATGGTCAAAGATTTTCTAAATTCTCCGAATTATGTGCGCTATTCAACGTTCTCTTTTTCACCGGAATAGAATTCCAACTTCATTTATGCGACTGACAGAGGGAATTTCTACATTTCAAAGCAACTGCGAATTGCATTTGTGATTTAAATAGCGTCCTCGTTCCGTCGGTTGAAGCTGACGTCGGAGGTGTTGCACTCGCCTGACCGGATGTAATTAAACGAGTACGGAACGATTAAGCTTCGGCTCTGTCCCAGTGATTTTAAGCGTTGCATATTGAAGAAGCAAGGCTAATGGTGGCGTTGATTTGCCCGAGTAGAAATGTGAAGATCGCAGAATGGCGTGTAAAAGGGGGACCACGGTGGGAAATCCTCAGGCTTCTATTCCATCTATCGTTCCAGTCAAATTACTGGGTAGTGGTGAATAAACTGCCACGTGAAGCCTCCATGGTTCTTCTCGCAATTTAAATCTAGAATGCAGATTCTGGCTCCCCGTTCTTTGTGATGACTTCTGTGGAAAAGAAACCAGGTATTTATTCATTTACACATTCGAGTCGTAGACATGACACATCGCGGAATTAAGCGATTTGATTGAGAACAATAATTAGAACAATAAATACGGAAGGCAATACTTATTCAAAACATGCGAATGAATTCCTGCAGGGAAATTCCCAGGACCATCTCGTTCAAACTCGGAATAATGTTGAACTCCACAATGCTTCTGCGAATGAAAAGTGTCGTTCTAATTTGCGATTTTGCCTCAAAAACATTAAGTCTAGCACTAATCTCTTTCACTCTTTTGGTCTCCGTTGATGTTGACTAGGAAATAAGGGTGAAAATGTTGAATAAAAGTGACGTATGGAACAGAATTTCTATGAGACGGAGGAAGGAACGGGACCTGATTTTGTCAGCGTGAGAAGTGTGTCAGTGAAATATCGTGAGCAGGGCAGGGTAAGCAAGGGATTCAGGACGTTGGTGGTGATGACAGACAAGGTCGACAAAGGCACGCTAGGAGAGGAAAGTTGAGAAAACTGGAGATAAAACTTTAAAAACTGAGGAATTTTTGACCGAGAAAGAACAACCTGGATAAAGGGAAGGGTAAATGGTTGGGAATCAAGATAGATTCTAGCGGTAAGGTCCAGACAGGTACGAGTGGGAGGATAGCCCAGTGAACTCAAGATCCGACAAACTTCGAGAATGCTCTAAAAGGCGAAAGAAGCAATGAAAAAGTGATTTAAATGAGAGGATGAGAAGAAAGAAAAAGAGAAAGAAATATGGTTGAGAAAAGAAGAGTTGGCGCAGGAGTAGGGGGAAGGAATATGTTCGTTATGCTTTCAGAATTCGCATAAACAGTGGAAAATGGTTCTACCTTGGAATCAAATATTTTTTCATGAGTTCATAAGGGATAAAATAGATCTAAATAAGCGTTCAGAATAAATAATCTACCAGCAGTTTGAAGGAAGAGCACAAAAGCTGAGAGTATGTTTGAAAAATACAAAAAATCTAAATATCGAGACATATGTGGCGAAGGGAGCTTCTGAACACGATACATCGGTGGTGAGAAGACTACTTACTACAGTGAAAAATTAGATCTCAGACATACATATTGTGATTGATACAAGATTGCAGTTTGCTTGATTCTTTCAGAAAATTCAGATGTCCGTAACTTTCTGAGACAGAGACCGGAAAAGTCCCGAAGGCGACAAACACCGCGCAGTTTTGCGGCGCCGTAACTTCGCTAGAACTCGAAAAGACCATAAAACATTCTCATCTTTGAACGGCAGGTGGACGAAACCCCTTGCTCCTCTCTTGATCACGCTACGGATCACCTGAATTTCCTGTTGTGACGGTACCATTCGTAGCATAGATGACGTGAGGAGAGCCGAGGGCCCTCCCATACACATACACACACTCATGCTGCCGATCAATAGGCGAAATGGGTGAATTTACACTCGGAGAGTGTGAGAGAGGAGGAGGGTGTTAATAGCGAATCTTGCTTCAATTAAGGACGTCGGCTACGAAGGTAATACCGATCCATCGTCACAATGAAATACAAGCCACCGCTCGGGGATAAATATTCAGTCATAGTTGCCTGAAATAGAATCAAGCAGCTGGACATAGCAAATGATGTGACGTGTCGACATCTATGAGAAAAACCTCCCGGAAGTTGTTACTTTCGTATTCAGAAACACCGTCACTTCGTCTGGAAGTCACAAGTTGCACCTGGAGCTCGTCAACGTATTCTCATAAGATTAATGCTGTGCAGTTTCAACTTCAGTGAAGGACGACTTCGGTCGGTCGTATCCTTATACGAAAGTCACAATGAGGTTCTCGCCAGAAGCACAGGATACTCCGGAAAGGTGCCATCTTAATCTCGAGCAACTTCCCCAACGCTGAGCCTGACCTCGCAGTTCAGATCTAAGGCAAATGTTCCGCTTATGAAACCTATCGAAGTTAGAAAAAAAGGACGGTGGAAAGGAACAGACCCAGGGAAGAGATGGTCTGATGATTAGACTAAAGGAAAGCCTGACTCTCTCCAGTTGACCATAACCGGGTTAGTTGACGACCACTGCGGAAAAAAAAACGAATGAATTTGTGCTACGACTCTCATGGTCACTCTAAACCACAGTGATCAAACTACATCTATCTTGCCAAGTGTTTAAGTTTGCTTATTTTTAAACATATGTTGGCTCAAAATATGTGAATTCCATGACTTTTTCACAGTTCAGTCGCTCAGTTTTATAGCAACCTCTGTTCGCTTGGGAGTCTCGGATTTGGTGAAATTATTCTTTACTGTATTTATTTCCTAAAAGGACCAAATGATGCTAGAGGAAAACGGCATATGTACCTTCTTCTACCTCGTGACGCATACCTACGTTGAATAAATAATAATAGTGCACGTGAATTGACTGGGCTAAGACAATAACAAAAAAGAAAGAACTTGAGAAAGAATTATGGGAATTGAGAAAAACAAAGAGTAGGAAGTCAAAATAATAGCGATATAGGAGAACAATTAGCAGCTGGGGAGGGAGCAATAGGATCTCACAGAACACTGAGCTTTGAGTGTGATAAGTTGAAGATACCACTACCAGTCAAGTAACTGCGGGAGGGCTTTGGAGAGGGCTCTTTGAGCAAGTTCGTACCCAGGAAATCAAACTGCGAGGTCAGAAGCCTGCTTGAATTAACTTTATCACAGGTGGAATCGAGACCTCTGGAAACAACGAGAAGGTCGAAACGTAGGGCAGAAAATAAACGCTCCACCCAGAAGCGTCTGACACTACACCGAATTAATTAGAGGTCTGACAAAGAGTTCATCGGAAAAGTCATCCCTAGCCTTGAAAGACGGATTGGATTGCTCCGAGTAACAAACATCTACGATGAAAAATGATGGCACAGAGAACTGAATTGAAAAAAATGGAAATCGAATGTGAGAATAGAAACAACGATGAGTTATCAAACTTAGGCTTGATTAGTTTCAATTTCAGAAAAATTAGGACCTGCTCTTTTCAGGGTGAAAGATGTGGGTTCTCCACGAACTGTGAGGTATGTGGCTACGAATAACAAGAATTCTACAATTCTACTTTGTCCTACGCAACAAGCAAAGGAGAATGGAATAAAAAAAATGAAACTACATTTAATGCTCGGTTGATGCCTCGTAATTAATTTTTTATGTGTATTGATCGCTGCAACACCTGTCACCTGAAACAGATGAAGAGTTCTGTTACTGTTAGTTACTCAAAACGGAAACTAGTCGGTGGCATGGATTGTTGAGTGGGGCGACGCTGCTAGCGAATAGCGCACGAAATTGAATCATGTACTGGGAGATACTTAATTAAACATAAAAGCCGTGGAATCCACCAGCAGCTTCTATTGACGCATTTGGCCACGCAGCGAGACTTTTCCGGCTTTGATATTGTCCGACTCAAATATGGAAACGTAAACTTTTGAAAATGCTCCGAGTCCACTAGAGCTGTCAGCCTTTGGTGGCGATCTTTCTCAATCCAACGATATTAGTGAAATTAATGAATTAAAAAATCTACTGAAGCACATTCCTCTTTTGGAGAAAGTGAAAAAAACATTTATCAGGCTAGCGTTTTATCGCTTCAATCGTAGGGTTAGATACTCCTCTCTCCCAGTTACAATGAACAACTGAAAGTACTCAACCTCATAAGCCTTAAATATAGGAGTAGTATAGCTGATTTGGCGCTTATTTTTCGCGTTATTCGTATGGGGATAGAGCTGAAACCCAGTAAGTATTGGATTTTCAGGCCTGGCAGCGTAAGAAAAGGTTGCTTTCACATGAAGTACCATAAAGTTCTGAACAGGAACTACTCTCAGCCCTTCAATTGTTTAGTATACAGAACAGCCAGATGGTTTCATATACTTTTTGTTTTTGATCGTTAGAGCTGTTAGCAACATTAGGTAAGTAGCCTCACGTTTTGCTATCATACTAGAACGTTGATTCGAAATGGTCGTGAAGAGATCGATCCTGCTTTAGTATCTTCCCTTTCCCTTATGTGGTTTCTGCATTACTTTGCTATTTTCCAACGCCAGGCAGTCTTCAACAGCCTTCCAGGTACTTACCTACAAAGCACCCCTCTTCGGCCGGAGAGTGGGGCCTAATGGGCCTGACGGACCTACTAAGCTGGTATACGAAGTGGTCCATTACCACGGCTTGCAGTGCTGTTCTCCTAATGCTATTCACCATTAGATTCCCACACTTCCCTCAGGTGCTAAAAGGATCTGTTAGTTGTTTTCTAGTTTCCTCTACATCAATTTCAGTTCTGCCTTCTCAATGATTTAATTTGTGTAGTTGTCGGTGTATAATCATTGCACCTAATGTCACTAATTCTACATGTGTTTCTCCTTTGTTGTTTGAGTTGTGCGCACTTCGTTGTATTTCAAATGAATAAGTAAGTAAATTTACAAATGAATAAGTAAATAAATAATAAAACAATTAAAAAAATAAATAAAATAAATAAAGATAATTTCAACGAAGCTAAGAATCGTTTGACATCGATATATGAGAGGTAGGATGAGGACGAGAATTTTTATGAGTAACATCCTAAGCAACGACGACAAACAAATACGCCTGCAAACGTTAATAATTCGTTCTGTTGCCGACGAATTTCTTCACAAAATAACAATCGACTCGTACAGCTGGCAGTGATTACATGTCTCATCGAGGGTAGTCTATTTGAAGCCTCACACTTATAACTGGTTCCGGAAGCTAATCTTGCCTATCACGGAATTCTACATAGTTTTGTTACCGCGCTTTTGCGGTTCACTATCATGTATTGCAGATGCGGTGGTGCCAGGATCATCGCAAAAGCCGCGATTTTTGCGCTCCATCATTACAGCCAAATCAGAAACGTTTTTCAACGAATAGAGTTTCAAGTTGAGTTGTAAGTACAACACTTCCACTACAATCTAACTAGAAAATGACACACGACACATTTTTCCGATGAAAGAGGTATATGGACACATGAAACGAAGCTATCTGGCGTAGAATGGAGAATAGAGAATAAGGGAAGCTGAAGGTAGAAAAGTAATGGCCAAAACAATAAACAACACGACCATGGCCGACGGCATCAAGCAGCTTCTATCACGTTACTATTAGGTTGGCTGGTCAGGAATCCGTTTTCATGGTTATCTCGAACTAAAAAGCACCCGAATTCTTCGAAGATGAAACGATGCGTTCACCACTAGCACCGATGGCTAATGCCCATACATCAGACGAACATCAGATACCTTGCGTAACGAACTCAGCCGATTGCGAGACGGAGCAGCTCTGCACCCAAATTCTTACTTGATCTGCATTTGCATACTTGTTCCAGCTGGCACTCTGATGATAAAGAGAAGGTGTTCAGACAAAGGTGATTGCGAATAAAAGCAAGACGAGACAACAAACTCCAGTTGAATCACTCCATAACTTGTCGCACTGTACAGGGTGATCCACATGATGTGTTACACAAAAAACTACATGCAACTCTTCGTTGAACGAAGCAAATAAGATAGGTATACATTCCTCAGAAAGGCAAAAAAATTCTTCATGACACTTCACGCATCACATTAGAAATGGCCACATTTGGCTCCAATGCAAGCGTTCAATCCCTTTCAGAAAATTTTGAGAATGCGTGAGATCATTTTCGGTGGAATTTCGCTCCATGCTTTCACCAGAACTCTTTTCAGTGAAATTAATGATCCATATCTAGAAGAGCAGGCTTTTTGCTCTAGGATCGTCCGGATGGCGAAATCCATAGAGATCAGATGGGGCGAGTATGAGGGCTGAATTTCCATGGGGGGCCATTTCTAATGGTGGGAGGGGGGAGTATGAGGGCCCATTTCTAATGTTCAACAATGCGGAGGATTCGCCTCACACCACTCCAGGTCTTTTGACACGGTGGGCTGGTGCCCAATCCTGCTGGAACGTCTAGTAGATGTTCTTAGCGGTTTGTTGCGCCCAGCGTAACACCTCGTCTTCCAAATTTACTTTCGGTGCACTGCAGAAAATGGCTTTCCTAAAGCCCGTAACACTTCATGTGGATTACCCTGTATACGCAGCTTATTGTGCATACCAAAGGTGCGTTTTACGATTTACGATTTTACGATTTTTACGACATTTTTCGTAAAAAATCGTCTTACGATTTGACGACAAAAAATTGGGAATTTTAGGAAATTTTTACGACTTTCATTTTGGCGCCCAAATAGTGCTAACAGGTCAAAATTGCTAGCGTTCGTGCCAGGACTCTTTGCTGCTCAGGGCACTGCAAAGGCATTCTCTCTACCCTCATATGGCTTCACTAGTTAAAGTATTTTTGTGCTCCTCCAGGGTCAGTTGAGATAGAGGGTTTTTTCGTCGGCCGGCCATATTTTGAGCCACGATCGGAAGGCGCTCACGCCTGCAAGTTTCGCTGCACTTCTATTTTCGAAGACTAATGTTCCTTTGACTGGTATTGACCGGTAATGTTGTTTTCTGTGGAATTTGTTTCCATTCTTTTCTAATGATGTTCACTGTAAATAAATGAGCTACATATTAGGTTGGTAAGAAAGTTCGTGCCGTTTTTTCAAACGACTGTTGTAAGTTAAGTTCAAAAGCTTTAGCAGAGCGTCACACAGCGTTCGAAAGAGAATCATCTGCTCTTTTCAATTTCATTGTTCCTTCGGCTACTAAAGTGAAAAGCGAAAGTTCAGGACGCTTTTCTCGCATTTTTTAAAATCGAGAACAGAATAAGTAACATATTGTCTAATAGAGACAATCATCATTTTTCAAACCGAATATCACATTTTATTCAAGCGTCTGGAACTGAACAGAAAAAAATCGCTGTCGATGAGGTTATTTTTTCACTTTTCCGCTTTTCACTTCACTAGTCGAAGGAATAGTGAAATTCAAATTCATCATAATTTCCAAATATACTGCTTGGAAGAAAATATAATTCTCTTTCGAATGCTGTGTCACGTTCTGCAAAAGCTGCCGAACCTAATTTACAACAGTCGTTTGAAAAAACGGCACGAACTTTCTTACTAACCTAATATTTGATTCAACACTCAGTTTAAATAAGCGTTTTGGTCTCAGTAATGTTTATTTTCGTCGCGTTCGCGCATAAAGCTGTCTGTATGAACAGAAAAAGAATATTCTACGACTTTTACGATTTTTACGACTTTTTACGACGAATTTTGTCGTAAAAAATTTTCGAAAAAAAATTTTACGAGAAAAATTTTTTTGCACACCCTTGGTGCAAATGCCATTTGTTGTGCAATTGTTACCAATAATTAAAAAGTTGGATTACTAAAGAACACTAAGTGTACCGTATGACAAAGATTACTATTATCCTATTTCACATTTTCGCGTTATACGGATGTGAGGATTAGATGGAATTACACCTACAAACAGGTAGCACTACAATGGAATTGTCAATAGAGCTAGGAGTGTACCACAAAGTGGTTGTTTTTTGGTCGCTCTTCATATCTGTTTGAGGACAAGAAGATGTCAGAAAGGCTATCAGGAGTGTAATACGATATGCCGAGACGATCACCGGAGATCCGATCTTCATGTCTTCTCACAATCTGTAGCGTAGTGGGTACCGCACGACACCGGTTAGGCTCGAGGTCCGGGTTCGAATCTCGCCTGAGATGCGATTTTTGCGATGAAAGTAGCGTTGATACGACATACATGCGAGAAACAGAAAGAATGTTAGCTATGCGTATCAAGGAACCTCTAGGCGCTATGAGGAGTGTAGTGTGACGTAGAATACGATGTTGTAATTCAAAAACTCCAGTGGATAGACGCAGAGTTGAATAACGTAATGCAGACGGCAACGACGTTACTTTCAAAAATCCTATCGTACCGGATCGAGATATCATGAAGAAAATATCGGAATCATTCTGGATTTGTTTGGTGGCTCCATAAATCATCTTCTTTTATTTGTGCGTTGTCCTAGATTTATCGTGTGGCTGTGACTTTAAATATTAGGCTGTTGCAAAAGTCTTGCGGCACTTTTTCAAATTGACAGCAATTTATTCGAACAAAATTTCAGTCAACAAGATAATCACTCTTCAGATTTGTCCCCATCTTTCGGGCAACTCCTCAATTCCTCTCCGCTAGAACTCCGGCAACTGTAACGAAAAAAAAATGGGTCGACCTATACAGAGTGCGTCAAGTCTTTGGACTCATCGTCAGATAATTGGTCGCTGTAACGACTATTTTGAAGCAAATGAAATGAAATTTATAGGGTTCATTACTTTACACATTGCACACATAAAAACTTAGTTGGGCTTCGAAACGGCCTCATTTAGCACGAACACAGGCTTTAAGTCTCTTAGGGAACACATCTACAGCGGCGCGCAGGACTTTTTCATCAATTTCTTTCCAGGCTTTCTTCAAAGCTCGCTTGAGCGACTCAATGTCCCTGAGTAGTGCTGAGCAGGCCTTGCTCTTCAATAGAGACCAAGTTGTCGTACACCGTGAATTTTGGGATACGAATAGTTCTGGCAATGGCCGCGCCTGACACTCCCTCTTTGAGCATTTTCGCCATCGCAGTGCGCAAACCTTTTACTCCAGACATCTCAAACGGGCCAACGATCAGTAAGGAAAATTTACTATACTGTAGGGCAAGATTAGTATAATGGTTACGCATAGAAGTTTGGATGGCTGCAAGGCGCTCTCCATATATAATGATCTTCAAACAGCGAGTCCAAAGACTTTTGACGCACCCTGTAATACCAGTTGGTCTAGGTTGTCGAATTCCATATTTCGAAGGTGTTGCTCTAAGGACCAGAATAAGTGATAATCTGAAGGAGCGAGGTCTGGAGAATAAGGTGGGTGCGGTAGAACTCTCCGTCATGCGAGAAAAACGCCCTGAAAGGGAAAAGTCTACCTTTTGAATGACAACGCTCGTCCTCATGTCGCAAGAGCGACTTGTGAGAAAATTCAGGATTCAGTCTGGGAAGTTCTACCGCATCCACCTCATTCTCCAGACGTTGCTCCTTCAAAGTATCACTTATTCGGGCCTTTAAAGCAACACTTTGGAGATATGGAATTCGACAACCGAGACCAACTGGCAATAGAAGTCGGCCAACTTTTTTCGTCCTTTCGTTCTGGCGGAGAGGAATTGAGAAGTTGCACTAAAGATGGGAAGAGTCATAAATTTGAATAGTGATTATATCGTTGACTGAGATTTTGTTTGAATAAATTGCTGTCAATTTCAGTGTCGCAAGACTTTTGAAGTACCTGACCATTCATTATTGTTACAACAGCGAGCAGTTCTGCGATGCAAGACTCAGTCATTTTCTTGAGGGCGGCTGTCATTTGAAGTGCAACAACCTATTAGAATTGTGGTGTACCTGACCATTCATTATTGTTACAACAGCGAGCAGTTCTGCGATGAAACAAGACTCAGTCATTTTCTTGAGGGCGGCTTCATTCGGTGTAGCGGCTCGATTTATCTCAAAAACGAAGCCAATCATTTTATCCTTAGTCTACCTGTTGGTACCAAATTCTATGTCCGCTAACTTCCAAGCTATTCGTTGAGCTAGAAACATAGGAATTCTCAACAATCACATATCCATCTATTTTAGCGATTTGATGACAAAAAAGTGTCTGCTGTCCAGCTGGTTGCTGCTGAAAACCAATTACGAGACACGAAATGAGGCAGAGCGATTAACTTTGTTGATTTGAGAACATCCCAAAAGCAGTGCCCATATTGACGGAGCGCTGCTAAAAGCAAAGGCGGAATAATTGTCAACCGCAAAACATTAGTATCATCCAATATGAATTTCTTTTGTAAGTTACAGCGAGTCTCATAACCTGATTCACGCCTGCAACTACTGTTGATAAGGAGCTGATTCATCAGTTCCGATGACAATCAAAGCAGATTGAAAACAAAAACAGTTGAAAGTCACGATAAGCGTAATCTTTTCAGCGGTGACCAGCTCTCTTGGTATGAGCTGTGCATTATACTTTCATGTGGAATACAGGATCTGTGAGATCATGGATGACCTGATAGTGTTAAAAGCCAGTCAATATATTTGTCAAGAAATTTCTGTCCTTTTTCGCAGCTTATATTTGAGACGCCATAACTCGGCTCACGTCCTACCGTTTTTTAAAATTTAACCACCATTTACAGGGTGTCTCGAAAAATGTACCTCCTGTTTGAAATGCCATAACTTTGGCGAAAATGAACCAATCGAAACGAGTTTTTGGAATGTGTTTAGTGAAGACTGCGCCATGTACTCAACCGAGGCCTCAGATTTTGTACCTGATTGATAGTGCATGGGTTATATGCTTGCTCTACTCTGGTCGTAAACAGATGATATTGCTGCTATGAGTTACTCCTGAGGTAGCAAACATATCTACTTGCCGCAGCTTTTGGTTAAGCATGGAACAACATCAATATCGATCAATAATTGTAACCACTGTTTGAGAAACAGAAACTCTTCCAACCCTGTTGCAATCATAAGAAAAGAATTTAGAGGAATGAAAAATGTATGAACCATGAAGATTGCGCCATGCATTTGTTTGAACCGTTGGATTCTAGACCTGATTGAAACTTCACGGGCAACATGCTTGTTCTACTCGGGTCGCAAACAGGTACATATCATTGCGTTACACTTGGGGCACCGGACAAAACAACTCAGCTTTCGGTTAGATACGAATTAGCATCAGTATCAGTCATCGAGTGTCCATTTTGATCTAAATAAAAAACATTGTCGTATTGTGCAAGTGCATCTCAAAGTGCATGTTAAACTTGTTATGTCTTGACGGTTTTATGTTTACTGCATCACGAGAAATGCGAATCAGCGATATCACCTCTTGGCGACCAAAGTGGAGCAAGCATGTTATCCGTGAACTTTCAATCAGGTCTAGAATACGACGACTCGGTTAGGTGCATGGCGCAATCTTTATGGTTCATACATTTTACATTCATCTTAATACTTTTCTTCTGATTGCATCGCGGTTGGAAGAGTTTTAGCTTTTCAAACAGTGGTTACATTTGTTGATCGGTATTGATGTTGTTTCACTCCTAACCAAAATCTGCGGCAAGTAGGTTTGTTTACTACCTCAGGAGTAGCTCATACCAGCAAAATCATCTGTTTATGATCAAAGTAAAGCAAGCATATAACCCAAGCACTATCAATCAAGTACAAAATCTGAGGCCTGAGTCGAGTACATGGCGCAATTTCCTTTTTTTCTTAGCTTCCATTCAAGCTATGACTCGTTTCGATTGGTTCACTTTCGCCAAAGTTATGGCATTTCAAACAGGAGGTACATTTTTTGAGACACCCTGTAGAAGATCACATTGTATGCCGCAATGGCAACAGCCTGAAGGTAGGAATTCAGCCGAATGTTCGAAGGCGGATTCGACACTCGAACCCTCTCCTCCTTGAAAAGCCAATGGAACGTTTGCAAAATGACACCTGCTTATCACGAGGTCTGACAGTTATGCTGGGCAAAGGAGAATTTCAATCTATTGATGGTTCAATTCTGGAGGATCATACAGGGTGTCTCAGAAAATGTACCTCCTGTTTGAGATGTCATAACTTTGGCGAAGTGAACCAATCGAACCGAATCATAGCTTGAATGAAAGCTAAGAAAAAAGGAAATTCTCTGGTATGTATTTGGTGAGGATTGCGCCATGTACTTGACCAAAGCC
Organism: Nippostrongylus brasiliensis; assembly: GCA_030553155.1. Lineage (NCBI taxonomy): Eukaryota > Metazoa > Nematoda > Chromadorea > Rhabditida > Heligmosomidae > Nippostrongylus > Nippostrongylus brasiliensis. Next base: position 16,614,964 of record CP130737.1, read on the forward strand.
TCAGATTTTGGACCTGATTGATAGTGCATGGGTTATATGCTTGCTCTAATTTAGTCGTAAACAGGTGATATTGCTGTTATGAGTTACTCCTGAGGCAGTAAATATATTTACTTGCTGCAGCTTTTGGTCAAGCATGGAACAACATCAATATCGATCAATTATTGTAACCACTGTTTGAGAAACAAAAACTCTTCCAACTCTGTTGCAATCATGAGAAAAGAATTTATGGGAATGTAAAATGTATGAATCATAAAAATTGCGCCATGCATCTATCCGAATCTCCGGATTCTAGACGTGACTGAAAGTCCACGGAAAATATGCTTGTTTTACTTTGGTCGCCAACAGGTGGTATCACTGATACGCGTTTCTCTTGATGCAATAAACATAAAAACATCAAAACATAACAAGTTTGACATGCACTTTAAGGTGCACTTGCACAATACGACAACGTTTTTTATTCAGATCAAAATGAACACTCAGTCAGGGTTGAGCGTGGGGTGCGATGATCGCAGGGGGGTCGTACCGCCGTCATGGTTGAGGGGGGGGGGGTCGTACGTGTGAGGGGGGTCGTACATTTTGTGATGGGCTTGAAATTACGAGCAGGTGCATTAAGGAAATGTGCGGGATCATATTGTTATCAGTTTGCATGTTTCAGATTCAGACGGACGCATATGGTCTCGCAAAGTTTTTACATCGTTTTAGCAAAATTTTTAGAAGTAGCCTAGTCATTCTGTTTTCGGTTTACAAGTGCTCAAATAATTGCTTTCTGCTTTCAGATGATCACATTGCGACAGCATGTGCGGCTGGACCGGTGCCGAGCGAAACAGGAATCTTTTCCAGAGAACAACGAGTAGTAGTAGTAGAAGCTAGTTCACGTAGCTGTGAATAAAGAAGTTTGCCTGACTTGCTGTTTTCGAGATTTGAAATAAATAAATTCAAAACCGTTTTGTAGCATTGAAGAAGAACAGTGCTTGATGAGTGTTGTTTCTTTTTTCGAGAGCTAGGAAAGTATGTGTAACAGTTATTTTTTTTATTTGTTATTTTTTATTTTTATTTTTATTATATTTTTTATTTATTTAGTTATTTTTATTTTGTTATTTTTTGCTTTTATTTATGTAATTTTTTTTACATTTTAGAGTCGAAAAATTACAGAAAACAATGAGGTTAAAATGAATCATCGACCATAGCCAACACTGAGTAAAAAGATCGCACCCCCCTGCGCGCCTAGGAGATTTGCTCTTACTGAAGTTTTATATTTTTTCTAGATAGCATTTTTCCTCTAATTTATAACGCGGTTATGGCACTTTTTCAATTTTGATTTTGAACGGAGATATGAATTTTTGAATGACCACCTTCATTCCTGAGATGACCAGTAGGAGTTGCGACTTTCTGAGTGTTTTCATTCAAAAAATCATATCTTTGTTGAAACTCAGAACAGGAAAAGTGCCATGACTAATTATAGAACTACATGAAATTTTCTATGAAACAAAAATAGAAATTCTTCCAAACACGAAATCCCCTAGGCGCGCAGGGGGGGTGCGATCTTTCTGCGATTTTGGCTTAAAATCGCAGAAAGATCGCACCCCCCCCCCTGCGCGCCTAGGGGACTCGCTCTTACTGGAGTTTTATATTTTTTCTAGATAGCATTTTTCCTCTAATTTATGACGCGGTTATGGCACTTTTTCAATTTTGATATTGAACGGAGATATGAATTTTTGAATGACCACCTTCATTCCTGAGATGACCAGTAGGAGTTGCGACTTTCTGAGTGTTTTCAATCAAAAAATCATATCTTTGTTGAAACTCAAAACTGCAAAAGTGCCATGACCAATTATAAAACTACCTGCACTCAGTGATTGATAGTGATACTAATCCGTCTCCACCCGAAAGCTGAGTTGTTTTGTTAGCTGCTCCAAGTGTAACGCAATGATATGACTTGTTTGCGACCAAAGTAGAACAAGCATATTATCCGTGGACTCCCAATCACGTCTAGAATCCGACGATTTGGACAGATGCATGGCGCAATCTTCATGGTTCATACATTTTTCATTCCTCTAAATTCTTTTCTTATGATTGCAACAGGGTTGGAAGAGTTTCTGTTTCTCAAATAGTGGTTACAATTATTGATCGATATTGATGTTGTTCCATGCTTAACCAAAAGCTGCAGCAAGTGCATATGTTTACTGCCCCAGAAGTAACTCATAACAGCAATATCACCTGTTTACGACCAAATTAGAGCAAGCATACAACCCCTGCACTATCAATCAGGTCCAAAATCTGAGGCCTTGGTCGAGTACATGGCGCAATCCTCGCCAAATACATAACAGAAAATTTTCGTTTTTCTTGGCTTTCATTTGTGCTATGATTCGTTTCGATTGGTTCACTTTCTTCAAAGTTTTGACATTTCAAACAGGAGGTACATTTTTTTGAGACACCCTGTATTTTAAACACGTGGATTTGCTTTACTGCAAAAGTAGCGCGACTTTATGGTTCGTAGCTTTCGCTGTATCGTTGTGAATGCTACATATGCATATTTACAATACGCACTTTTTTCTTTGCCGTTTGGTGAAGAGTAAGGAGCAGATGGCACGATAGTACAGCTTATCATACTGTCACCATTGCCCTCCTGTCGTGAAAATCTGACTTCTTAACGTCATAGAAGGTTCTAATGTGTAAAAAACGTGCGAAGCTCTTCTTATCATTGTGTAATATCCATCCTTCGTTACAGGTTGGAAAGCATTTAGGAAGTGGCTTCGAAAAATCCATTCCAACTGATGAACCCATAACCCTCACTCACACTCTGATCGGAGTGTCTGAATACCAACATGATGTCGAAAATTTTACTTAATCAAGATTTTGAGGTTCTTGCGATGGTGATACTTTTTGTACTGCTTTCTACAGACGAAGGTGTGCTCTTCCGAAAGGTGTTTGAACTAAGAAAAACGGCCGGACTTGACTTGAGTTGTGGAGTTTTGAATATAAGGGCAGAACATTCTTCACAACCTAATACAAGTCGTTGTTTCAACTTACCTCAGAGGTATTCAACCGAATCAAAATGTCCCAAATAACGAGCAGTGTTTTTCAGTATGACCAAGATCTGAAAATGCCATGTGCAGGTGGAACTGGCTGCTGTTAGTCGGTACTAAATATTAGGTTGTAAAAAAAGTTCTGTCCAATTCCGCACATCCCTGATGTAATTGAACATCAAATTCGAAGTGGAAGACGAGTAGTCAACGAGTTGTGGGTTTTTAGGTTAATAAATAGTTCTTCTTCTCATAGAAGTATTTCTTTGGACTGATTAAGTGAATTCTTTCAAAAAGCCTTCTCAGCTTGGCTGTGCTTGAAGCTCTATAATAAATAAGAAATCGTGAGTAATTGTAAAACAATTACTCACGATTTCTTATTTATTATAGAGCTTCAAGCACAGCCAAGCTGAGAAGGCTTTTTGAAAGAATTCACTTAATCAGTCCAAACTTTGCTGAGTGGTGGAGTTGAGCGCTGTAGGTCCGAACATTGTACGCCTATGAATTACACTTTACACGTGATACTATACTTGTCTGATTTAGTAAATTCCCAGAAGAAAGCGAATCAGTTGAAGTGAGGGCACCATTTGACGAGTCTTTGTGCGTTAATCCTTGTATCCAAAAGAAAGTGGGGAAAAAGGAACCACCACAACTACTCCTTGTGATAGCAGGGAATCTAAGCTTCTTCCATATCGTTGTACTTGACCGTCATAAGCCGCAAAAGACGGTGAAAAAAAACTCGACAATCAATGGCTCACAATTTCACCGAAGCGCGCAGCTGGAGCGAGTGAGCTATTGCAAATTCATTCAATCAGGGCGACTTTTACGGAGTAATTTTTGATACATTTCTAACATGCGATAAAGAATGGATAATACACTATGAGATAAAACACTTTCCACAGTTTTTTCACGTCGACTGGCCCTCCAAGATCTTTCTGAAGACGGATTTCCACTGTAAGAAAGTAGTGGTTTCCATCCTGTCAACTACAACTTTATTAGACCTACTTTTTCTTTCTTCCTCCTAGTCAAACGGTTAAGAAAAAGGTGTACATCGGAAATACATAAGACGTTGAAAAGGTGACAGCCTAAGCTAGGAACCAACATGCCCCGTTACTTCTCCAGGACACACCGCATCAACGTGTTCCAGAGTTGGTCTCCAGAATTCAAGCGAATTAAGTGACGAAAATTCTTCGGCGTCCACCACATTCTTCGACCCTCATTCCAACTCGCTCCCACTTTTTGGACATACATGGTGCATTTGAAGGAAGAGGGTATTAAGAAGCCAACACGATGTCGAAATCGCCTTCATGGATTTTACTATTCAGATTTTTCGTTATTGGCACGAGTGACTAACATTCCCCTAGAGAAAGACATGCTCTTTAAAACAGTGTTCAGATTACGAAAAACGGTTAGCCCTGAGATGAGTTATGACGTTTTACAATAAGGTGCAAAAAAGGACAGAACATTGTTTACAACCTAATAGAACGAAGCATTGTCCAAGTATGTACATGTACAAAATAGCAACCCGACACGTTCTAATGTATTAAGCTGACAGCTACGTTCATGTGTTCTAAACGCTTTCAATGGAAGGGTTAATTAGCAGATAACAAAAAAGAACTATCAATTAAAGGGTGATCCATTAGAACGAACACATTCTCTACAATTCCCATTCAGCTGTTCAATTGAGCGTATGTAAAATTCTCAAGTGGTATAATTTTTTGTGACGGTGCATTTTGGGCCATTCCACACAGGTAAACTGTACTGCAACTAAGGCGTATTGGATGGAAGCGAATTTCCATTATTAGAAGGACAGAGTATTGGTATTATTCTACGGCGATTATATGGAGTGGGTCTTGTCAACAATACACCGGTCCTTAAATTTGTTTGCACACTATAAGAAATGGAAAAGGGGAACGGGAAAAATTACACCACCGAAGTAAAGGATAAGATGTAACTGTTACGGGTTACGGTAGTTCGTGGCTCTGTTACTGTTGATTTGACCAAATTTGACTCACCTTTCTCTTTTTCTTTTTTTCGACTGACTTCAAAATCTTTTGAAATACTGATAGTTCCAAATTGTTTGTACGGATGCTGAGCGTAGTTTGTGGTGGGTATGATGTATGATCCCTTATCTCAGCACTCCTGTAAACACTGTGGCCAACGATAAGATACGAATCACATGGAAACCTCCTCCAAATTTCACAACACTATTACTGTTTGGCATCCAATCCAATAGACTTCTTAACTACCACAAATATCACTAGTTCTCTGGCAGCAGCGAAAATTGAATTGCAAACAAAAATTCAAGCTTGAAAAAGACATATCATATTTCTTTACCGCTCATTCATCTCTCTGTATGATGTGTTACAATGAGAGTTTGTAAACTTGTAGAAGCAACATTTTTTGTATTCGATAAAGTTGCGTGCCCTCAACGCCTCTGTTGTAGAGTTTTACCAGCAGAAAATTGACACCTTTTCATGGAATTCTTAATCTCTCAACTTCTCCTGATGTTCGTAACGTTTCACACATTTTTCATTCACGTCTTTGTTTCAACCTTATTCCATCACGGACGACGATCTTTTACAGTTATTTTCTGGATTCTCCCTCTACAGAGCCGTTATCCTTCGCTAACTTTCTCATTCGTTCTGTTTCTCTTCTGAATATTTTGTTACGTATCTCTCACTTATTTTGCTACGTATTTACGGATGGTCAACCTAACTCTTTTTCACACGTTCAGTCTTACTTTATCTCCACAGTAACTCCAGGGTAGTTGCTTTTGAAGCTCCTTGAACCGCCCAACGAAACAGATAACAATAAAAATGACAAAGTTCAATCTGTATAAACCACTAGCTCATCCTATAACGCTATCAGGTTGGTGATTTTTGTGATTTGTGTGATGGAAAACATCAACACGTTGAAACTGCTCCCTTCCTTCTCATCAAAACCGTTATTGCCGACTAGACTCGGCTGTCTTTTGTGTAGCGTCGATCGTAATGAGGAAGCGGTGGGCTAGTCAACAGGTGCATTTTGGTAGTACACCTTGTCTGCATATTCAATAATGCACACTTTTTTGGCTTTAAGTGGTACCGACGCACCATCATTTCACTGCATTCGCTTTACTTGAGTTTCTTTTTTTCAGTTCCTAATACGTGAGTAGTTTGATGTTCTTATTTTCTTTTTCTTTGAGGGCAAAAAATACTGTTGTCCGAATAGATAACTGCAGAGCCGAATAGGTAAATTGTTTAGAGTAAACGGAAACAGAAAAACTACGTCAACTTTTAGTTCGACACAATTTTATTCAATAAAGGGCTAAACGTGTTTCCTACATATTTGACGAAAAGTTACATTTCTATTATCAATGAGTGTTTATACTCTACAGCAAGGCACCGCAGAATGGGTTATAATTAGCATCTACGCAGAGGACCGGGCATATCAACTGCACCACACAGGATATTTATAAATTGCTACAAGGCACCCATATACATAAATATCCAGGAGGCTCCCTAGGTTGAAATAGGTCATTTTTTAATTTCAAGGGTGTTGCACGAGAACGGCGTATCCTCGAGGATAAGCTCCACTTCAGGATCTGAGTCGTTCAATTGCTGCCCGGCATTGCTGCCGAGTATGAGTGGATCATGAGTAAGGCGTAATATCTCGACTGTAACATGCGAATTCAGTTGTGGCTAGCCGCCTTCTGGCTATTATTATTTCAAAAAGAAACTCTGAAACCTATTTATCCAGTCCCAAAAACCCTTTGGAATGGACCAGTTCGACAAGTTCAATTTTTACTGGACGGAATCCTTTATTCCAGCATTCTGAGGTCAAGACACGCTTATGATTCGAGTTCAAACCTTGGCGCTGACGCAATTTTTGCTAACACCTTTTATGGTCCAAATATCTGAGAAGCTAATGATTCAGATGTTTCGCTTCATGGAAGCTCTTTTTCTACTCGCTTTTATGATACCAACTGCTATTTCTCAAAACCATGGAAGTTCAGCATTGATTGAGGTCGGTTCCCTGCTTGAATTTGTATTCAAGACTTAACCTACTGATTTCCTGCAACTGAATCTCTCTACATTCTTTCATTATTATACTAAAGTACTCTCACATTTCAGTCGCTGATGGATGTGGATCATGCCCTCACCAACGAGATTAAGAGCGATATCGAGCAAATGAGGTAGGTTACCCAATTGTGATAAGAAAAATTTATTTTATTTTATTTTTTTAAGAATTATTTTATTTAAAAGTAGAAATAAATATACACGCACAAATGTTAACATTTCAGACAGAAGAATGACCAACTGAAGAAGGAGTTCTCAAGCGACTTTAGGAACTCAATTGACCGTCTCAGAGATGCATTGGTTGGGAAGGTTGACGAACTTCGAGAGACTGAGCAGGTTGCTTGTTTAGGATTTACTCTTATTCAGTAGTTAATTAATGACAGTACGTGATAATGTCCTTTGAAGATTTACAAAGCGGAAGACCAAAACGAGAGAATGAAAGTTTTGAGCGAGTGGAAAAATCTGATTCAAAACATCAACGCAACGAAAGCCGCATGGAACGAAGCGAAACGAAACGAAGTTGAACAAAAAGAGCAGGTCTTTTTTTTTCAAATAAAACTCGTGGTATATTTGTACCAAATTCCTTCAGATGCTTTATCAGAGATTTCATCAAAATTGCTACTCAATTAATTTCCAGAAAGTTCGAGAACTGCTCCAGCAGTTGCAACTTGCGTATGAAAAACACAAGGAAGAGAAATCAGCCGAACGCCAAAAAGAAAAAGAGGCATGTTCCTCTACATATTCTAGTGTTTGAAGGATAGATATTTCTTTATCACTATTTCTAGCAAATGCAACAGGCGTGGCAGAAAGTTGCGCAGAAACTTCAGGAAATCCAAGGAAAACTCAATGCTTCGCAAAATATTCACAAAGAGCACAAGAAAGATGTATGTGAGATATTGGTCACATTTAGATGTTAGTGAAGAATTATCAATTTTCAAGATGATGGAAAAGGTGAATGCGACTCTGGACGAAATCAAATCAATTATTGATCAAGAGAGGACTATTAGAAATCAGAAACTGAAGAAGAGGCAGGACGAGTTCAATAATCGACAGATTTTGATTAAGAGCGAGCTCACGGTAAGATTTTCGGACGGTCTTTTTTATTTACCAGCGAGGTATATTGGAATCAATCAAAATTAAATGAAATGGCAGAGAAACAACTTTTTGTTGAAAAAAGGATTTTTTAGGCTAGAAAGGATAACTTACAAGCGCTGGAGGATGAACTGAGAAGAAAGTATGAGGAATTCAAAAACAAACAAGTCGAACTGCAGGATGCCGTTCAGGTCATTGAGCAACAAAACTCTGTAAACATATGAAATTCAAAAAAATCAACTAGCTTATAGAATGCTTTGAAAGACAACGTGAAAGAGTCAGTCGTCTTAGACGTGCAAAACAGGATCGCGGGCGCTCTGGACAAGGTTGGTTTCTGTCCTCGAAACTTCAGAAATTGAATATTCGAAATTATAAGCATCGAGTTCCAGGCATGACGCAGTAGTTGAAATTTTCCTATTTCATTATTTTTGTGAATTTTTTCAGTGAGTCCAAATTTATGAGAAACCACAGCAAGGAAAGGACGTCATAAATTTGATGACAGAGACCGCTAATAGTGGGAAAACCAGCAGAGTAGGGTGAAGAAACATTTTTAACTGCAGTAGGAGCAGAAAAGGGGTGATATTTTGATGGACAGAGCAATTTCAACGGTCGTCATGGATACAGCCTTTCAAGAGCTCCGAAAAGGGCAAGAACGGCTCCACTCCAAACCCGATTCATACTCGGCAGCAAAGCAGCGGAGCAGCACAAGTGTAAACGAGACCCGCTTCACTCTTTGAACCCTGTCATCTGCTATCGTTGCCGAACGTTCAAAAAGCCCCTCTGTTGCGTCTTCTGGTGTATCATCTGCGTCCCTACCCTATATTTTTCCACTTCTCGGCCACCTTGAGCATGCCACCTCGAGCATGAATCAGCCTTGAAGCTATGAAGCTATCCTACGCCTTTGCTCCTCCATAAATCGCATGATAGCTAGACCTCGTTCCTTTTTTTGAAGTCGAGAATAAGCTTTGGAATCGATTGGCCTTACACTATACGCTGAGGCTCTAAAGCTAGATCTTATGATAGCATTTAGTCACAAAACGTCCTCTAAAATAAAAAAATTTTCGGACTAAATTTCAAAAATCGTTTAGGTAGCTGTCAAGGAAGCCATTGAAGAAGCAGAAGTGGAACTGAACAAGACTATGGCTGAGCCAAGAGCGACAGTGTTGGATGAGTAAGGATGTTTGTAGAGCTTTGGGGGTTTGCTCTTGTTTACCTGAACAGTCTTTAGGTTGCTGTTTTCTGTCATGTGAGAGGGAATTTTACTTTGGAGCCTATTTTGCCCCTACGCTTCAAGTTGCATACCGAAAAAACACGTTTTGCCTCAAGCGAAAAAATGTGCTGTTTCCTTCGATTTTCATTTTCTGTCCTGAAGCGCCCAAGAAGAAAGGATTCCTGCGGTTTCATTGTGAACCTCTGCAACGACTCTCGGATTTTTGAATACTAGTATTTTACCGACTATCTGAAAATATTGCATATTTAGCCGCTTTTTTGGGCATTACTGGGTCGAAAGGATATCAAAAGCTGCTCTTCTTATGGAGCGCCATCATTTCAGCTAGCGCGTCATGTCCTGCATTTTTTCACGTTCAGGAAGAAAATTCTAAGGAATTGCTTAGCCATCAGATCGCCTGACTATAGATTCAAAGAGATCAACGATCTGGACAGATTCCTACATATTTGGCAAGTGCACTGCAACTGAGAGCTTCAAACTTCATTGATCAAGGCCTAAAATTTTCGAGCGTTCATGAACAGTTTTCCATAGAGAAATTCAATCTTTTATAAGACGTAGCGCTCTTCTCAGGCACCTTACTGATGAGATTTTTTATTTCTTAACTTGTTCTGATCCAAAAAAGTTTATTTCTCAAGACCTCGTTTTCAAAAAAGGACGTTTGGCGAGCGTTCGCTTCAGGTAACAAGCAGCTTCTATTAGAGTTGATACACATCTTGTATACATGTGAATATGATATTTGCAAATACGCCATGATGCCGGGAAAGATCCAAGAACTTCATCTGAGCAGAATCATAGTGATTCTAATTTCTTTAGGATAACTGGAGTATCAGCTTGGCAGACGGTGACGTGGATTCTGTTGGCTATATGCATTCTGCTCTCTATTGTTCTTGTTGCAATGGTCGTACATCAGGTGACATCTATAATCCGTAGATAACACTAAAAATGTAAATCTAACAATGTAGAACGTATACTTGTAGAAACACACAATATAATTGCATAATTTCAGCGTTATTGAGTGAACGTGGTCAGTATAGCCTCAGTTATGGAATAGGGCTACAACTTTCTTTTAACGAAAGTTTTTTGGAAAGAAGAAAAAGAAAAGGAAAGAGCGATGCTGCTCCTGACCTGAACGTTGAGGGGAGGAGCTCTAAAGAACTCCTAAATTTTGTTAGCAATTGGGAATCTGCGCTGCAAATGACGTGCAAAAGTGGAGTTACGCAGAGGAAGTAAAAAAAAGTCAAAAATGTTATGCAGCGTGAGTCGTACTGCTTCAAAAGAGGTTCAATAGACTTCGAAACTATTTTTCAACTTTGATTTTTCTCATTTTTTGCCAGCATCGCCAGCGAGCGATTCCAACCACTATTCTACATTGTGCAATATATTTGGAAGAACCTGATTGCCTTTGCAGGACAGCTTATAACAATAAAAATAGACTGCTTCTACGTGAAGTGGGGCCTTTGTTACAAATAGTTTGAGTTTACCATACCACTTGATTTTGTTAAATTCTCATGCTACTAATTAATCAGCTAATTAATTAATTTATTTTAGGTTATGCAACGTAACAAATACAATCGCCTCGATGGTCATGACCATCCCGACGAGCGCACTCCGATTGCCCAACCGGTGGCCAATCTTGGGTAACTTTATGCACTGGCTTAGAGCTCCGATCTAACCGAGATCACCTTTTCGTTCTTAAAAACTGCTTTGATAATTCTATAATGGAATGGTTTAGATATATGGACGACAGAAAGCCATCGGCACCTCCGACCACATCTGCTCCTACAAACGCCGATCCCAATCAACCACAGCAGCTTTGAATTGTATTCAATTGTATCAATTGTATCATATAATTGTTTGGCTTTTTTGAAGTGACTTATATTAAAGTGCCCGTTCGGTTTATGCAGTTGTTGATGGGATGTTGACAAAACGGCTTCTTCGACAAAAGTACCATCGGATATACAGGGTGGCGAATAAATACGTGCGCGGTAAAAAAATGTTATAGCTTTCTTTTTTTTGCCAACGAATATTAAAACAAATATGATTATATATAAGAGTAGGACATAGCATTGCATAATTAAGGGAGGTTCTCAGAGTAGCTGTCAAGAGCCTTGCTATCGACTCTCTTTCCTTCATTCATCGCATACGTGGTGCGCCGCAGGTACCTGTCGCCTATATTGTTTCATATTTCAGGAGAGGCTCGTCGAAATGTGGCAGATTTCTTATTGTAGACTCTCCAGATGTTCTCCCAAAACATATTCGACGGCGAGCTGAAAAGGATTTAAGATGAGGCTATTCGAAGGCCATAAATCTTTCGTCGGAAAAGAGCTGATTTCGGTCAGAGGAACCGCATTTTTGTTTTGCTTCCATGAAGTGAAGTGCAACTCCACTGAAGAGACTATTCCGCATGTTTTTATTTTTCGAGCATTGTGGCTTCTTTATGATAATAATGACGATGGATCTTAGCATGATTTATCATCCTTTTTATCGACAATATCAAAACAGTCCTGCCCAGCCAGAGCACCGATTTATTCTAAATCATGAAGGATTCTGGAAACACTCTCATTGCCTTACTTGTTTGATTGTAATTACAAGCGGGAACTAATAAGGTAGTGATGATTGTGAGAGTTTCTAGGCACCTTAAAGGTAAAAATTTTAACCTACGGTTAAAGGACGCCCTTGCTGCGGCGCACCTTGAGAAATTTCCGCAATTTCTTTGATTTTTTATTCCGATTTTTCTCCAATTGATCGGTGAGGAGTTGCGCCTTTTATGCATGATAGGTACAAAGCTCAAGTAGCTCTTCTTCTACTATCAATCGATCCGATTTGCAAAAAAGGTGGAGCTGTTTGGAGATCTTATTCAAGCTAACATCATAATGTCGGCCCGTTCTCTTTTTAATAATCCCATGCCCCACTAGTGTAATCATCGTCGCTTTCCGTTACCTTCATGGATTGAGTGGAGTATGTCCTCCCTACAGCCACTGCTAGTCAGTCTTCCACACGTTTCTTTGAGGAACTACGAGTTTCGAAAGAATCAGCGAGCCCACGATGCCCCTCTGAGCTTCTAGCGCAATCGCGTTACAACTTAAATAGTTCCTCGCTACAGTTCGAAAAACAAATTTCTTTCATACAGCACAAATGAGAAGTGTCACCTAAATATTTTGAGAAAAAAATTACGCTCAAAGGTTTCTTACAATTTCCAAAATTGAGCCGAATTTCACGCGCACGTATTCATTCGCCACCCTGTACACACCAATTTTATCAATGGACCAACTGTTTCCGCTTAGCTTGAACACAAAAACATTCCCAGTATATCGAAGGGGAAGCACTCTCCTACATTGTACATTCTACGTATAGAATATTTGTTGTTCAAAATACGTGAAGCTAATCGATGCTCTCTGTGCTTTTTGTATTAAAATCCTACGAGGTAGGTCCGATTTTCCGCCGGAGACATCATAAAATCAGAGCCTCCTTCGCCTTCATTTTCATTTCGATACTGTCGACGTTCCAGTGAGACGAATTTGGTTTGGTTGTCACATTCAATATCACATGACGTTCGGCACTATTATTACACAAGAAATTCATTAATACATAAAAACGAAAATGATTCATTTCGTTCCTCATCGTCACAAATACATAAATCAAGTCATCAGAAAATTTTATCCTCTACAAACAAACGAACGTTCGGGTTGCAGACTGTCATGATGAAAAGTTGTCCACCTAGTATTTTGGACAAGTCCTTCAGCAGACATTTGTTCTTGAAGAAGCCGAAAAATTTGTCGGTCGTGAAATCAAACAACACAATAGCCGGCCCATTATTCGAATAAACGAAATGAGTTTGTTCAAGGAGCTCGTTTCCGTTTCATTTCTGCCATAATATTTCCACACTTTAATTTGGAAATTTGACGAACTGGGAAGAACACGAATAAAGTCGATGATGAATGGTCGTGATGCTCTTCGTTTTTGCTTGCACAGTTCTGTCCATATTCCAGCAGTGAAAATGTTGTTCCTGTTTGATCGCGTCAATCACAAATATGTCGACTTTAAGTCACTGAAATTGAAAAATAACATAAAAAGCTTGTATCTAATGAATCTCGACGACTGACCCGAGGCAGGTTCTGATGGCTAACCGATTTGGATACAGTCCAAGCATTCGAGTGGAACATTTGCGGTGATGGGGGGAGGCTGAGGATCAGACGAAAACCAGCCCAGTTCTTGCTTCGATATTTCTTTCACTGTGCGCGCTTCGATGACCTTCATTTGTTTTCAAAGCTTGTGTAGAGCACTCTTTGAAGCCGATAATTACATAAATCATCCCCGATTTGTTTTTTTGCACAGCGAAACTGTATACATAATTTTTACCCCTCTGATTTGATCGTCTTGTCTTCTACGTGGATAGTGGTGATGAATGAGCTGCCAAATTCGGATGTAAGACATTTCGATTCGAAGTGAAAAAAGCTCCGATGCGATAGTCTCCCTGGATTCGTAACTGCCGCCATATCCCCGTTACATGCGACTGAATAGATGGTAGACTTTCTCACAACGATAGTGCAAGTAACAGCGGTAAGTTTGAATGGTGATATTATGTACAGGTTGAAATGGATAATAATGTAAAATATGACTGCTACCCATGACTTGCAAAACTATGGCAGCAACACTAATGAAATAAAACAAAGAGAAGCAACCATCGAAGAAGACGAAAGAAACAGTGCTTATATTTGCAACCTAACAGAACAATTTCACCAAGTTCTCTCTTCTTGAAACCTCGGCATGATGATATAACTGTTCTATGCTTCTGTGCCAGACGAGGTTAGTATGGTGAACCAGATTTATTGGCCTAACGTTTCGACTTGAACGTCATCTTCAGAGGCCCGGTGGTCCCCCGTCAGAGCGCTGCCGACGTGGCAACCAGCTCTGTTAATTGACAAATGCGTCTCTAAAATTAACAGAGCTCGTTGCCACGTCGGCAAATGCTCTGACGGTGGACCACGGAGCCTCTGAAGATGTCGTTCAAGTCGAAACGTTAGGCCAATAAACCTGGTTCACCCTACTAACCTCGCCCGGCACAGAAGCACACAGCAGAAGGATTTCAGTTGTTAGGCTGTTCGAAAAGCGCTAGGGCTTTATCTAACCCACGTTACATTTTTTACAGGATTCTGTCGAAGTGACAGCCGTTCTCGGTATATTGATTCAAACTGAGAAAAAACTAGATTCCAGAATGGTTTTTTGTGTGGTCCTGATTTGCGAAGCTTCTACCAGAACCTAGGAACTACTAGGTTGCGTTTCGAGTATTCGAACGTTTGCAAGCAATTGGACTCAAGATCAAATTTCCCGCCAACGAGGGTACCATTCAAAGCGTGCAAAACACCAATCGATAGAGGGAGAAGTGCCATATGAAGTGGCTCACTGCACTTCCTTTGGTAAAGCTGCTGAATGTTGTTGAAACTGTAACAATGAACGATTCATAACGTCACGTTTTTTTCTCTTCCTGCCTAACCAATGAAACTTTGGCAGGCACAGAAGTTGTAGTGAAGCGATATGATGACGATGTGATGCTGTACCTAAAAGTTCTTGATCTCACCGACTGTGAGATGTTGCAGAGGGGTATAGCTCGTTTGAGGAATTGGTCCGTAGAGTGGGGTCTCCCACTTGCGCCGGAGAAGACTGTATTTATGAGGCTGGGATGTGCTCCAGCTTCTCTTGACTACCACATCAGCGGACAGAGTGAGTACAGAGTGAGTGCTAAAGTGAGTACAGTAAAAGACCTAGGCTTTATCTACAGCGACAGGCTTGATTTTCCAGAGCATATAAAGATGATCTGTCGTAAAAGTATGGCGCGATCACATCAAATATTCAAAGGGCTGTCTACAAAGGATCGAAGAGTGTTGATGATGGCGTACAAGACGTATGTGAGACCTGTTCTTGAATTTGGTTCGTCGGTCATTTCCCCTCACAGAAAGAAGGGTTCAGCTTTGATTGAAAGTGTCCAGAGCAAGTTCACGAGAACGACAATCATCAGAAATGGAGGTTTTCTGGGCGGTGGAGTCCCTCGAGCGGATATAAGATGAGGTGTCCAGGCTTACATACTCTGGAGTCGGCTTACATACTCTGGAGTCGCGTCGTAAGCTAAGGGATGTTTGCATCATATTCAAAATGTTGAAACGTGTCTTATTGAGTACCGTTTCGGGTTCATATAGGTTAGTATCTTCAAAACCCGTGGGGGTCGTATAAGTCGTCTTATTCCAAACCAAGGACCACAGTTCGGGCAGCTTCTTTCACCTGTAGGGCAGCTTCTAGCTTATCGAAATTGAATGTGGATATTTCTGCCTTCTCTGCTTCTCTGAGTGGTTTCAAGCGCATGGCCGAATATCGACTGCTTAAGCATTAGAATTTTTTTCATTTCACTGTTTCTGACTATATATGTACTTGTTGTTCTGATTGTATCAAACGTGTGTCATAAACCCACGTAATAAATAATAATAATAATAATAATAATAATAATAATAATAATAATAATAATAATAATAATAATAATAATAATAATAATAATAATAATAATAATAATAATAATAATAATAATAATAATAATAATAATAATAATAATAATAATAATAATAATAATAATAATAATAATAATAATAATAATAAATAATAATAATAATAATAATAATAATAATAATAATAATAATAATAATAATAATAATAATAATAATAATAATAA